>NDFZ01005349.1:446202-519344 GCA_002192655.3 Mamestra configurata | reverse complement strand
GATGGGAAATCATCAAATGACTTCCTCCGCTCTGGGTGGAGCGGAAGGGCGTGTCAGACTCTTACTGACTAAAACCCATCCGTGTTCCTTCTAAAGCCCTTTGCGTTCCAGGGCCGCGGTGACTCTTTCGAACAAATTCCGCAACCCTGGCAGGCTCTGGCCCTGGCGGGCCCCGTCTTCTATGCTGACATCTCTTTGAGGCGCGCGTGAAACACAACGCGCCATCGACCCGGGCCTGGTGGTGATCGGACAGCGAGCCACCCAACGCTCGTCGTCCGCAGGCCCGCGCCTACGGTGGCCGGGGATCGCCCCAAGACTCCCGACGCCCGGGGCGTCTTCTCCTGTAGCGGCGGTTGGGACGAAGGCCTTGCCGTTCCCTCGCGAGTAAAGGCAATCTGAGCCTTATTATTATTATTAACTAGCTTTTGCCCGCGACTTCGTACGCGCATATCCCACTTTCCCCGTTCCCGTAGAAGTTTTGTGACGAACTATACACCTAAACCTTCCTCATGAATAACCCCATCCATTGGAGAAAACCGCATGAAAATCCGTTCAGTAGTTTTTGAGTTTATCGCGAACAGACAGACAGACGCGGCGAGGGACTTTGTTTTATAATATGTAGTGATTTGATTCAATCAACTTTGGATTATACAATTAAACGAAACTATTACATTATAAATTAATAATCAAAATCCCTTACAGAATGTGACAGCCAATTGGAATATACTGTCGATCTTCATTTAAAAAAGATTATTGAGTGCTCCAAATCATATCGGACGTTTTTAGAGGACTTTGATCTCGAATTTATGGTCAGAACATAAATCTTTTGGCGTTTATAGCCTAGCCTCTATCTAGGCGCTGTCTAATAGGCTAAAAAGCCAAGCTTTCAGGACACGAAAGGCCATCGACCAGGAAAAAAATTATAAGTATTAAAATAAAATCATATTTGCGTGTAAATTACGCTTTCGTGTGGACTAGGTTTCATAAAAAATATAATTTACGCTGTACCATTTGTGTTTAAAGCAGTTTGACCTTTGCTAGCGCTAAAGTTTGCTTTAGCTGAAAGGGTACTATAGTAGGCGCCAGATAAATGTGGAATAAAGTATATTGACCTTTCCCCAATAACTGTTCATAGGTACCTGAACAATTAAATATGAATCGTTTTTCATTATTAGACAATGTTAAGGATCACGAGAGATGATGATTCGGGACAGCTTTGTGTCATTAATTCCGTTTTTCAAATTAAAAATGTCAATAATTGTAGGTGGGTCAATGACCGTTATTCCACGATTATATGGCGCCTACTATAGTATTATTTCTGTACATTTTTACTTCACTAACGTTATAGATCTACTGGGGCTAGCAAGTTACGTCCCTCCAGCGTTTTGATCTTCAATAATAAATCTTTTAGATTAGGTACTTAATTTCTTTCGAACGATCAGTATGTTTATCGCTTTTCGGAAAGTCTCAGCGGCTCACCTGCACAGTCTATTAGGTATTCGAATACCCGTAATTCTGATTCGCAAACCTCGATGCAGCATTGAAGCAATCGCTGAAAAGTTATGATTTTGCCATCTTGATCGAAGCAGAGTCGTCAAAACGACTTGCAGAACACCTTGAAAAACAAATCGTCGATGCTGAAAGCTTAAATACATTTGAAAAGAAAAAAAAAACAGCAAAGTACGAGTCGGACATGCATGCAAAGGGTTCCGAACGAATCTCATTTTTGTAACATGTTTCTTTTATACCATAGACATTTTTTTGGAAAATGTTTTTATTTTCGTTACACGTCCGTGTTTGGGTCACCAAAGATTATATGTATACCAAATTGCAACTGTATCGGTACAGCAGATTCGGAGAAAATCGACTGTGACAGACGGAAAAACAGACAGACCGAGAGACACAACCGAGTGATCCTATCAGGGTTCCGTTTTTACATACATGTAGAGCTTTTTCCCATGGGGTAGACAGAAACTTCATAGCGCCATCTTCTACGTTTCTTCTTACTCCTTTTGCACCAGACTATGAGAGTGATGGAAGAAAAATTGCATTTGTGTTTGCATACTCTCTGGTGTCCCGCGCCGATGGCTAGTCTCCGTTGAGATAAACCGCCACCTTAACAAAAGCTCAAAGAAATCATCCATTCTTATCAGAAAGTTGGAAAAGTAAACCGGCGATCCATTATATTTCGCCACCCACGTGTCACAGTATAAATATGGACAGTATGGAAACTAAGCCTAGTTGAGGACATAATTACCTACGCTCCATTGAAGCAATAGGGTTGTAACTTTTGTTTTTGATATTAATTTATTTTTATTTTTTTATTCTGTAGTGATCTACCAATCGAATTTAAATATTAATAATATCTAGCTTACAAATAAAATTTAAATAGGTAATCTCATGGCGTTGGTTAATCTCTTATTAACACACAACAACTTGTAGAACGTTATAGATCTCCAACTTTGTCATTACGGAGTAACCTTTGTTCAAGTTTACGGAACGTTGAGTTGGACGAAAACGTTTCGGGCGCTCGTCGGAGCGGGCGCGCAGGCAGGGCTCATGAGCGGCTGTGAACCGTACCGCGTTTCAATCCGAAAATGCGTGTGATACCTAGTAATTAAAAACCCATTACATAAAAAATACCTTTATTCTTCATTGTTACAAATTGTTTACAGAAAAATATTTTCGTCTGCTACGACACGTTCGGAATTCTTTATTATTGAATTTAATTGTGTAAAAAATTCTCAATCTTATGAACAGTTTTTTTAAATAAACTGTTGGGAAACAAGGACAGGGTAATAAGAAACTGATTTTGTTTATTTCTTCGTAAATTAGTTCAGCTACTTTGCAGTTTATGTGTTCTTTTTTAAAGCAACAACGAAAAATTTCATCCATCTTCTCGACATATTGAACAAAATCATCTGGTGGTACAACTAGTAAGCTTCGGTTAGCATCTTTGCTGTATTCTCTGTATCTTAAGTAGTGACTTTCTGAACTAAAGTTATAGGCGGCTTGATTTGGTTTGATGTATGATTTCAGAATTTGACAATTGTTGTGACGTTCGCCGCATTTTTTTAGAAGAAAACCACATACATAAAAAAGTGAGTTTTTTTCCGTAATATCTATTTGATTGTATTCTGAGCTCATAATTTGGACATTGCTGTCTGGGTTTTCATTGCTCATACCGTGCGTTTCTTGTTCCTCATCATGTGACGTTTCGTCATTCAGTTGACTCAAGGCGCTGGTCTGAATAAGGAGTTTGCCCAAATCGTCTTCACAATTACCTGCTTTCGGAGGTTTTATGATGTTGGAAAAAAACATTTTTTGAAAAGCAGATAAAAATTGTCTGCTCGTGGGTTCGGTAGCCAGACCATTTTTGGTTCGAATTTGTCCGAAAAAATTCTCAAGAACATCTTGATTGAGCCTCCTTGTAAGTAAAAACTTGCACCCTTCTGTCTTTAAATCTTCTAAAAGCATTAATATAGAAGTAATCGTTATTTGAAAGCCGTATATAAACTTAACAGATGAAGTAACATTTTTTCCATTTTTCGGATTGATTAGTTGCAGAGATTGAAAAAAATTTAACATTTCGTTGAAGAAAGTTATCTGCGATTCTTTTCCACAAAATGCTCTTCTGTATTCATAAATATCGTTAAGATTTGACGAGTTTAAAGCATCAAATATATTGTTCATATTTCTAATGAGTTCAGCAGTGTCCCTCCCGGATTCTTCAATGTGATCAAAATCTACGTAAGTGGATATACCAGCGGCAACAGAATTACTTAAAAGTTGAGTAGCATAGCGAACTTTCATTTTTTCAAAATTTGTTGGGTAGATGTGACTGTTCGTCAATTTATGTGCAAGTTTGAAACTCTTTGATTTGTCACTCTCGTAAAATTTAACAATGTGCTCGTATTTAGCAACACGATCCTGGAAATGGAAGTCGTAGGAAATCAAATTGTTGCGAACCAGTTTTATGAGATGGGGTGCATCAAAAATATAATATATTTTTCTGTCACTAATAAAGAAATAAGGCCGTTTTATAGTAACAGATCTTTTTTTTGCAGCGTTAAATAGATCAGATCCCATGTCGGAGACAAATATTCTAATGTTAAGTCCTATCTCAAATAGTTTTTCCAAAAGTTTGTCAATCCATTTAGCTATCTCGTCATAGTTTCTACATTCGGAGAGTAATGCAAATCCCACGGGTTGCTTCCAGTTAATAAATATCCCGCGAACCATCATAACCAAAGCATTTTTCGCAGGTTCCGGTGACTGTACTCCATCGACCTCGTGAAAGCCTATAATTTTATCTTGCTTTAAGTTATAAAATAAATTAGCCTTCAAACTCATGGCGTCAATGACAACTGAGCAGTTCTTTTCCATTTCAGTCATGGCATCCACTTTAGTTTTCAGAATTGACATAAGTCTGTCATTTATTTTAGATGTTACTGGTATTCCATGTTTATTTAATGTTCTTGGACTTGGGAGACATATAATACTTTGCAGTAACCGATAAGCTTGCGGACTGTTATAATATAAATTCAAGCAAAACATTTTGTAGTTTTGGTCATATCTATTTCCGGTATAATTAAATTTTAAGTGAGTCTGTGCTTTTACCAACACAGCTAGCTCTTTCGTTAGAAATTTGTCACACAATTCATGGAATTTATCTCTTTGATATTTTCCCGTTTTATTATCAATTTCGAATAATTTAATTTTTTTTCTACATTCTAAAAGATCGGATTTTAGTTTTCTTTTCCGTGGTGTGTCCAATGAAAGAGATGTGGAAGTTTGACTACTGTCAC
This sequence comes from Mamestra configurata, assembly GCA_002192655.3. Taxonomy (NCBI): domain Eukaryota; kingdom Metazoa; phylum Arthropoda; class Insecta; order Lepidoptera; family Noctuidae; genus Mamestra; species Mamestra configurata. Next base: position 514,536 of record NDFZ01005349.1, on the reverse strand, counting down.
TCACTGAAAGTATTACATTTTCTTCTGTCTGTGTACAGATTTCAACCAACTTCGGAGCTTCGGTTAACGTTTCTACATCTTTTTTTTGTAGATCTGGTAGACGAAGAGATGGTAATGAATTGGATTTAAGCCTTTTGCGATGTGTTCCAATAAGCATATCCACAGTACTAAAATGTTCTTCACAAACAGTATAGTTTTGTGGCGGTTTGTTCAACAAATCTTCACGACCAATCAAGCGAAGCCATTGTGAACGTCTGAAAAGATAACAAAATATTATATTTGTCATTTTTATCAGAGGTGGTGTAGGTGTAGCAGCCGTTTAATAAACAAAAAGTTCAAGCTGGTGACTACTTTTACAAATCAGGAGGAAGGCAAACAACAACTTCTGTAAAAAAAAACTGTCCTATTTTATTTACACTTTGACAGCACTATACGGCTTCAACACCCTCGAAAACCATGAAAGTGATACCCATGACGAAAAAATTGATACCTATTGCAGCCGCCATCTTGGATTTACTTTTTCTTACCACTGTTGCACTATCAGCTATAAAGACCCTCAAAACCGCCGCCTTCTGGATTGTTCACGAATACACTAAGATAGATCACACGGACTTATATGTAATTCGATAACTAATAACAATAGTAATAAATCATTCTTACCTTTCCAAATCAGCAGGAAGTTTAAAATACGATAGCTCCGGTTTTGATGAAGCCGAGTTCAAACAGCCGTATACTACGCAGTACTTTCGTGTCATTTTTAAAAGATCGCAGCGATTAACTTAAACGTGACCACTCGTCTTGACGCGGCACTCGCTACTGAGAGCACCGCGAGGACCACTTATTTGTCTCGTCGGTGCGCATGTTTGTGTGAGTGTGCCGTTTCGAGCGTTTGTAGGTAGTTTCCCTACTGTCCATATTTATATTGTGCACGTGTCGTAAGCCGTAATTAGGGCAGGTGCGTAACCTCGCCCGTATCCGCCGCTATTTCTGCCATGGGACTGCTGGGCTCGGCTGTCGGCCCTACCGAACTAATGGTCACGGCAAGGTCGTCTTGGCTGTTTACTTGTGCCCCCCACGAGAATAGACTATTGTAGGGTTTAAGAAATTGTCTTTGTTTTTCTTTTTCGATGTTGTTTCAGTTACGAATGTAAAGGGGAATGCCGATTTTAGGCCTTGCGATGCCCAAGAAATTTAATTTAGTAAAAAAAAATATGTTAATATTATGTAATTAACTCTTCTAATCACGACGCGATACAAGTCAGTAACATTTTTTTAATAAATATTGAAACGATACAACGAAATAAACAGACATTTGCTAGGTTGCCAATTTAAAATCCGAAAAAAAAAAAAGATTTGTTGCAAAACATTGATTTGACATTTACACATATTGTACTTTATTTATTTGTCCTTTTGTTTATAGAAGTCCCAATGCATTCGATGTTACTTGTGGGCACTCAGGGCCTAAATCACTATGGCGGCTTGGCATCCCCCTTTCTTCACTCAGAAAGCACGTGAAGCCTTTGCCGTTCTTAGCCGTTTGAACATCTTCGACAGTCTATAAGTACGGATAGTCAGAAGCCAGAAAATCTGGCACCAGTCTTGCCATGGGGGACCGTATTACCACTTACTGGTTTGTGGAAGACAGATAGGCAGCCGCTCTATGTAAAGTTGGTACTGATCTGCCTTCGATTAAACTGGAAGCCGACCCTCAGGTAGTTAGAAAAGGAATAGACAGAAAAAATCCAGCTACGAGTGTCAGGATAGCACTCAGTTGATGGGATTCTTATTTAAAAACTGTCAATCAGCCCTGTGCTAAAACAAAGTTTAAGTTACAAATTTTCTCCACCATTCAAACTCAAACTCAAAGCATTTATTTCAATTGCAGGGACTTTTGAATTGTCAAGGTCTGTCCAAAGAGATGAAGCTATTTGCACGTTCCAAAGCGTAGATGTCTATGAATTAGTAGAACGCGCAAGAAACGTCACGGCCATAATATACCACAGCCTCAAAGAATTGCATTCGACTATTTGGTACAGAAACTTACACACCAAATCAGAGCCATGTTTCTTCAAAACTTTCAAACAGGTTACAGTCTACAAAAATAGCAAAGAGTTTTGAAATACAGGCGCCAGTATTGCAATAAATTATTCAATCTTAGAGCTCTGTTGCACTATTGGGAGCGAGAGCGATTTACTCCTTGTAAATTGTGCTTTGTTTAGTATTTTAGCTCGAGTAGCTCGCCTGGTAAAAGCCAGTGCCGTATAAATTACTACTAGCCTGGAACTGTTTAAGCAACAATGTAGCAGGAGCATATTATTCCGCGCAAATCGCGTAGAAGGCCATTGAAGAAAATGTAATAATTTGCAAGGCTTGAATAACTGTTTGCATTTCGTAAAATTCTGATTTTATACTGGAGAGGACTTACAATAAGAATTGTATTCATCAGCTTAACGGGTTTTAATGTGCTATACCCATTTCTTACGCTAATCTTTTGCTAGCTAAATAATTGATCTCTTGCACACTATTCGAGAAATTTTAAAACAGGTTCTACTTTACACCAACGAACCTCAGATGTCCTAGCTGCCTAACGACACAGGGAGAGCTCTAATAGGTATGCCTCCAGGTGTAATTACGATATATATTCTGACTACTATATACTTCCGTTTAGGTCCATTACCTTTTACCGATCGTCCACCAAAAACAAATATTCACAATATAATCGTGTTGTCTAAATATACCCAAAGTAAAGTGCGTACAAGTTTGAAGCAACATTTATGTTCCACGCTCATTTGCACTGGTTTTCAGTCGTACCCTCCCAATTCGGTGCCAAAAACAAGCACTTAAAGTACAGTAAAATCGATAGTTAACTTGCAAAGTGGACAAGGCATTAAGCATTCATCCCGTGCGTTCCCGCTTCTATAAATAGACTAGGCTCCCAGTCGTTTTACTCTTTTTGCTCTTCGTCGTCTGGGCTCGGACTGACTTCCCTATAACTAGGTAGCAAGCGGGGTAGCGGTGGTCTGTCAACGTAACTTCTGCAAAGAATCAAATCAAATATTTAAAGGGCTTTGTAATTCTTTTGGTGTATGAGTCAATTTTAACACTAGAAAATTTGAGTTGTTTTAGCAGTCCTTCAATCAATTTGCCAAGCCTTTTCCTGTCTACGTTGTAGTCGGGTTCCATAATTTACATGAAGCGATTTCCTATCTTGACTTCCACAACCCAGCAACTTAGTCCATGTAGCCTTTTTCTGTTTAAATGTATCGATAGTAAAGGTGCATAAACAAGCTAGAGCTGGGGTCTCGCACAGTAAAAGTACCTAGTGTGTCCGCACCGCAAGTGACGTGCAAACATATGACTTGCATTGAATCGTAAGCAATGAGTTTTCCTCAATCCATAAACATCATGGAAATGGTTACCTATTTAGTAGGTTTTATAGCCTCGAAAGTAAAACAGGTTTAACTCTTGATTATCAATCAGGCCTGTTCCTAAAATGCGAATGCGTTCTTGATGTGGTTACGGTGGTAACTTAATTAGATTGTAATAAGATAAGTCAAGGCAATTGATTTATGTGTTTTAAAATCGCGGTGTCAGCGTTGCGTATTTGCGTTGACTCATTAATCCTGTGTTCCCGAAAATCGATCGCCATGCGAACTATTTTCAGATTTCCTAATAGTTTCGTTACTTCACAGTTGACTTGAATCTTGTAAACACGTAAAAACTTTCTGTACACAATAATGTTGCCAGTTGATAAAATTAAAATTTTCTATATTTGAAACGTTGACTCACTACTGGCTATTTCTTATCGTTTCAGCGCGCAATGTTCGCGCCTAAATTTAAATTTGGAATCGACGGAGAAACATTTCGTAACCGTTTTGTTTTTATTTTCGTTTTGATGGCAATTTATGTTATTTTAGTGAGTTGAAGAAAATTGTGATTTGTAAATGGGATACTTACATTAAAATGTTTGTTTTTGAATCGATTAGTGCCCTTTGAATGTTATTGATCATTTCCTTAATCCAGGTTGATCTAAAGCAGACCTTTGGCTGGTTAATGTCTTACCGAGGGATTGCAAGATCTTTACTTAAAATAAATCGTCAATCTTTAGTGTGATGGGATTTAGGAATGAGTTCAAAACTTACTGTTCATCTATGAATAAACAACTTAAAATAAAATATAAACTTCTTTTGTATATTTTAAAATAATAAAATATGTATTAGTAACTGCTGCCTTTTATTATAGTACCTAAGCAGTTTGACCTGAAAGAAAATTCGATTGGTTATTTTATTGTTTCATGAAGAGCCAAACATGGTCTAAATGGATAGAAAATTGTAGACTGGTCCTATTATTTTTTTGTATTATTTATTTTGAGAACAGCCACGTAATGATGATTATGTTAATAAAAAATAAATGATTTATTGAGCTCAAATAAAGAAGTCTAGAATACCCATAATAAAGTCAACCACTCTGTCAATAGTGAAAAATGCATCAAAACCCACCATCTGAAAAGTGCTATCTTCTCAAATACAACTCCGCCGTGTCAGGTTTAGCTTTAGCCTCTCTTAGCTTTTCCTTCAAAATCTGGTACTCTAAGTTATGTATGTCAGCGTGTGCCTCTCAACTCTTATTTTCTATTCTTTGAGATCATAGATTAAATAAATTTAATAAACAAGTTTGAGATCTAACATTCCCTTTCAAAAGCTGTACCTACTTCCAAATCATGAAGTTCTAAATCCCTTTTAAGTCTAGATTATTCTGCTCCCCTGGTTAAAGTTGTTTTGTTCAGTATATCATACTTTATTGTTTGGTGTTAAAGTTGACGTTTGAATGGGCCTTGAAGTACTATTATGGGGTATGCGGTTCAGGTTGTAAAGTCCCGCACACCTCCATTGAAAAGGGAGGATCCTCAGACCGGAATGTTGTGTCCGGTGGGCTACTGGCCGATGGTTGATATTCGGAATGTCAATATATATGTATATGTTAAAATCGAATGGAAAACTCTGATACCGCGATGCAGGATTTCGATAGTAGTTCGCTGCTTACGGTATAAATGGCGTTGCGGTTCTTTTTGTTGCAGTACAAATTTTCTTCTGCTTCGTTAGTTTTTCTTTTGGCGGCATTGATGCCGCTACTCTATTACATACAAAACTTAGCTATTTTTACAAATAACACTTAATAATTTCTTAATGTTTTTGAAACTCATAGGGGCCGTTCAAGTATTACGTAAGCAGATTTATTGCAATTATTTACCCCCCCATCCCCCTTGTCAGCAAAAGTAAGCAAAGCTCTTACCCCCTCCCCCCATGCTTACGTAAACATTTGTCAATTAATGTATTGTTTTTTTAATTTTATAATGTTATAATTATAATTTGAAAAATAAGAAAATAGATTTAGGATAGAGATTATATTTTACTGAAACGGTATTCAACATAGAGTAAAGGACAAAAATATTATATCTTACTAACATAACAAACTTATTTTAAATTTTTGGTACATATATTAAATTCAAATTAACAGTCTTCAGTCCATGAAACCCGAATCCATGATTCTAAGTTTTCGATGACATTGGATTGCTTCGATTGCTGCTCAGTGTTGTGAGTCTGCTCGCTTTCATCCGATTTTGGAATGTCTACGTCATTCTCATCGAGCCATTCAACATCATGGTGCTCTAAATTTTGAATAATGCACATCAGTTCATTAGCACGACGAGCAGCGACTCTTACAGGTCTAACTTTCCTATCAGTGTGCGTGTTTACTTTCTTATGGATCTTTTCGATGTGACGATTTAGTGACTTGACGGAAGCATGATAAAGACCACACGTTTTGCATGTTCGACTTGATAGCCTCAATTGTACCGTCGGACAAAAATAATCGTATGGCATTTGCAGGAAATCTTTGAGTGAAGCACTTAAGCGTAGAGCTAAATTGACTGGAAGATTAAGAAATTGCCCTCCTTCATCTAAAACCAAGTCATCAACTGTTTGTTTTACTTTTACAGGTGGTGGAAGAAACCTGTTGTCTAGTAATCTAAATAGTCCACTTCTTGGACGACAGCATTCTGTATTTCTACATTTTACAATTTGGAGCAAGTATTGGCTTTCACGCACATGTTCTGAATACCATTTAATGTCTGGAAAATCAGGAAGATCTTGTTCACCTGCCCCAACATATTTTGCATTAACATTATAGCCATCAATTTCCATTGAACTCCATACTTCAGCTAATACTTTTCCTGCAAATTCGAAATTAGATCTTTCTAAATGTTCATCAATTGTAACGCCACGTTCATCCAAATGAGACCCAAAATGGTCATGAGGCAATATTAAACCAGCCAGTTCCCGACTAAGAGGAGCCATTCTGCGCTCTACTCTGTTATACGCACTTCTTCCGGGAGCATTGGTAGCTAAAAACAATGCATCGAGATCATGTCGCTTAAAGTGTTGTATAGCAAACCCTATGACTTTTTGATAACGCGGATTTTCATCTGGCCCTCCATCAACCGTCATGATTACCACTGGTTTTACTAGTCCATGGTCAGTTTTAGCTAATGGTCGAAACTCTTCAAGTTCGAGAAGCGTCTCGAAATCCTGAGCATGAGTATTAGCAGTAGATGAACTATGCTTTCCACTTCGAATAGCGATGTATGTTGGTCCAGAATATCCAACGGCTTGCGGTTGTCCTAGCATATTGGAAGTGATTTTGATACCAGCATAAACAGATGGTATTAATTTATGACGCTCAGCGATTACCCAATCGTGATCAGGCAATTTGATTCTATATTCCATGTGCATTAGAAGAGGTGCTTGCTTATTTGCCGCAGTTACGCCAATAGGGACTCGAGCTTTATCATCTTGAGATATGAAAAATACTTGATCTGGTCCTAGTATGGATGCTATGTTCTCTAAATAATGGATTGATGTTTCAGCGAACTTGCTATCTAAGTGGCTCTTGTGGTGATCAGTTTGAGCCCGAATGAGCTTAACAGGGACTGTCGATACATGTCTTCGTCCCTCTGCAGAATTAGATTTTCTGGGAATCAAACGAAGATATGTCCCACTGCGACTAATGTCAAATCCCATTTTACGTAATTCTTGTGTGAGTTCATCAAGAGTTTTTACGCTGCGAATTGATTCCGTTCGTCTTCTATCATCTGCTGCACTCCCAAATAAAGCTATATCCGCGATTGTTTTCAATAGTAAAGGTTGATTGCTTTCAAGATTAGGACGTCCCACTGAATCCCTCAGAGATAGTCTTTTTTTCATTTCTGGATTTTCATGACAAATATCTTCTAACTTTCTTTTCATACCATCCCTGTGTTTCTTCTGGGCAACTGCGTTTTGAACCTTCCTGTTTAAAGACTGTTTTGCTGTTTTTATTTCCTCGCGCAACTTAATGATCTGTTTATCAACTTCAGCACGGATTGACATAGTATCTCTGGCAGAATACAAAGCATTCAAATTTTTTTCGAGTAGAGCAATCTTATTTTTCATAGCTTCCTGAGAAGGTTTTGGTCTCTGTTTATCTGTATTTTTATTAATTTCGCATTGCTGTTGTGATTCATTACCGGTTTTTATTTTATCTTCTTCCTGTTTTTTAATATTTGAAGCTGGCTGTGTAATTTGTGTTTTTTCTGCAGGTTTACAGGTTGCCTAAAAATAAAAACTTTCTATGGGTTCTGCTAAAGATTCTCTTATTAAGCTACATAAATACAAAGTATGGCAATAAATATGGTAAATACAAAACCCTATGGCTTTAAATCTAATATCTTTAAACGAGCAAATCGTTCCGGTCACAAAATACAGGGTGTTATAGTCTATTCAAGTAGGTATTTAAAAGAATATAAACAATCTTGATATGTCTTTTTATTGAAATATGCAATTATAAAATCAGATATCTGTAAAGGTGCGTACAGACATCGCGAGGCTTGCGCCGCGAATGGTTCGTCTCGCATACATCAACCTGAGGCATGCTACGGCACATGTATACGTGCGAACCATTCGCGGCGCACGCCTCACGATGTTTGTACGCACCTTTATGTATTTACAGAAAAGCAATTTTTTAATATTGGTTGAGTTTTTAAATGAATCACAACAGATTTTACACAGTTTACAATTTTAAACCACATATTTCAATAAAAAGACATATAAAGATTGTTTACATTCTGTTAAATACCTATTTGAATAGAGTATAGTTTTCTGTAGGTATATAATATATATGTATAAAACTGACATCCTGTATTTTGTGACCAATTGACGGAATCAATTATAAGAAATAAATCTATATAATGAATATTACCTCTATACTTTAAGATAGGCCATAATATTTTCTAATTAGCAAAGAGAAACTTTTTGGCGATTTCTAATATTTCTAGTAGGTACCTAAAATGATTTCGTCACTCACCTTAGAAAAAAAATGTAGTAAATTGGATTTATTCTTAGTCGCTGCTTGCAATTCTTCTTCGATTCTCTTAGATACAATAATATCTAGTTCCTTGTCGGATTTTGCTTGTAATTTATAATTTCGCCACACTTCGTTAACTAACTTTTGTACATTTTGTACTTTCGTACTTGTATGAGATTTTTTAAAACTTTCAAACAATTTTTGGTATAACTTGGATTTGTCTATTTGAAATGACATCTTATTTAAACATTAAACTTTGGATAATGGAATGAATGGTAACACAAATGTTAACTTGCTTTACTATGCTTACAATACGTCTACTCGCTATAGCAGCCAAACGAAACAATACACTGATAGAGGAAATTTAGACAAGTGAACAGCGCGCGGTAATTCCCTTACTCGGTTCTAAAGCGAGTAGGGGAATTACCGCGCACTGTTCACTAAATGTATGTATTACTTGCGGGAATCCCCGAAAATGCTTTTCGTTTTCAAGCAAAGACAATGTGTGGGTTGCCATTCGTGTAAAAAAGAAAATAACTACCGATGACGTAATCATCATCTAGACTCCCCTACCCCCCATGTCATCCAAAATAAGCAAAGCAAAGACCCCCCCGCCCCCCCATAGTGCTTACGTAATAATTGAACGGCCCCATACTTACATATGTTTTTACTGCATTTATCCACTTTTCTCGTTGATCACATTATCATGGAAAGTGAGTACTATTTGTGGGAAAGCAACAGAATTTTACAAAATTTGACTTATTTTTCTTTGAAGTGTTCGAGCATCTAGAATTGCAACTAAGCATTTTCACTTAGTTTAATGTGATTAGATTTTAACGTCAAGTGCCAATGATTCGGATTTGTGCACCAGGTGGCAGAGCCTTCGTTGTGCACGTTCCGTATGAAGGGCGACTGAGAGAGTAGGATGGCTCGCTTTTGCGGGAATGTATTACCATCTCACTCACTCATATCATAAACGTAGGAATTGTGAATTCATAAATAACACTTTGTTTTGTCTTAACTATTTAGTTTAAATTCTTAGTAAAATATAACAATGTTAATGGCTTTAACCCATTAGAAAAAGCTCATACACCGAAAAGCTTCATAGAAAGGGCCTCAAAACTTAAGAATGCTTTCAACTACCAATTACTTATTGTGTGAAGTTTAGACAGCCACATCCTACGGGCTATGAAATCACGATTGATTCACCAATATAGCGATAAAAATATAGAAAACTGTTCGCCGGTTATGGCTGCTCTAATAAGCGTCATAAAAATCTTCGGCGCCATTTGTTTATACAAGGCTATAAATGCTGAGATTAGTTTGAAGTTGGTCAATTACGTCATCATTTCGTTTTGGTAGTAGTTGAGTAGAACTGTATAATAAAATGCTGGCACTTCACTTGGCGTTTTTATCAAAATATTTGCGTCACTTATGTGATACAAAATAAATATACTGTATATGGTTTTCGAAATTAATATAATGGTTTGAATATTTTATTTTTCTGTTTCATGTATTGTAAAATACTCTGCATACTACTGTATAAATTCAAGTTTTTAAAACTTAACAAACAGATGTGTTGCATGGGAGTTTGTTGCGCCACTTCTTCTTCCTAGCTATAACACTAGGAAGTGGTGACGGGCGGGCGTTTTGGAGGACTATCTTTATGTAGAACTTTGACGTTCAAAAAGTGCTGGCACTCAGCCTAATTTGAATAAATGACTTTTGATTTTGATTTTGAAATAAGGTTAATTTGCACTAGTGACGCAAATATTCTGACAATACTATACGCCAAGTGAAGTTCCAGAATAATGGTGACGTGTTTGGTTTCCTTGCTTTACTATTGGATCCTCATTACTCCTGCAATAGTCTTGTTTGTGGATCGTTGGGCTCTGTTCACATTAACATATTTTACGTGGAACGGGATACATATAACCTGACGGGATACCGCAAGACACCGAGCGAAATAATATATCGCTACCGCATGGGGTAGCGAATTAAAAAGTTTCTTGTTCGTTTTTCTCCAAAAGAATCTACCTTTGTGAATGGACAGTAGTCACTTTAATTTTATACATATTCTTTGAACTGTAATGTTGACGTTGAAAAGTGCTTCTTAATGGTCTAATTGGAATAAACGTTTTGACTTTGACTTTGACTACCACGTAGGTCTGACTAAAAAAATCCAGCGTAAAATTTACTTCCTTATAATTTGTAAGGGTTCAATCAAGCAATAGTTCCATTGCCTAGGTTGTCTGTAGGTCTTATCACCTTGGTCTATAGCTGTATCTATAATTCAATATTCCGTCGCTCCCTTGCCAAGCGAAACAATCTCCGGTCCCACCATTTCCTTAATTGCTGCAGGAGTTTCTTGATTTCCTCTTCAGAAGTGGGTTGAATGTATACTGACATCTAGGGCTGACATTTTTCTATGACTTTTCTACCAATATCTGGTTGTGATTGTTACAATGCAACATGAAGGCGGAGCCAGAATTTATGTCACCTCATTTTCTCAGTGTGGCTTAGTGATTTCGAACCATTAAGCCCAGAGTGCATCAAAATCAAGTAGTATTTCGGAATTTTTAGAGTACCGTAGTCAACAAGAAACCCTTATAGTTTCGCCATGTCCTGTCTATCTGCCTGTCTGCGGTTCACCTCAGAGACGCTTAGCACTAAAAAAGTTGGAATTTTGTATGGGTGTACATATTAATCACGCCGACAAAGTGGTAAAATGAAATCTTGACACGTAAAGTGGCGATGATTGTTTTTTATCGTCTATACCATGGTGTGGTTGAAAACCATTTTTCCATCCAAGGATCCGTTTGCGAAATATTAAGATATAAAGTGCTTATTTTTGTTGAGAGTCAAGTCCCTCTGCTAGCTAAAGGGTGGTTGTGTAGAAAACGTGAAAAAAATATGGTTGTAGCATGTATAACCAATTTAAAAGGAAAACTATCACAGCTAAGTTAGCTTTACAAGTTAACGAGTAATAGTCGACCAACCTATAAATATTGTACTTGAGAAGAAAAATTTCGCACAAATTCCATTGAAAATTAGTTACATAAAGTTGTTAGTTACGTAAAGAATCAAACAAAAAGCACCATTCTAAGTAGGCAATTGTGACGTGCAACTACGGAACCGTACACTGCGCGTGGCCCGACACGCACTTGTTCTTCTAGTTGCCTATATTATATATTTATCTTACTGGAAACGTGCATTATTCTGGGGGTCATTAGTGATAAGCCGTGTTGCACCATCATGGCGCATTGGGTGCATGTACCCGATGCGTCAGGTGAGTGCAACAGATACTTTTAATAGTCTTGTACTAACATAGCTTATAAGTTTGTACATATAATACTAACATAATATGGATCAAGGTCTGAATTAAAGATTTTTTTTTTATTATCCGGAATTAATAGTTGCCTACGTATGACACTACTATATTTTTCTGTCAGTGAATTTTTTTCGGAAAATCGATCAGTAGGTACTTCTAGAGAACTTTTAAAAATATACACAAACGAACTAATGATTTGGTAACCTTACCTATAGGTACTGATGGGCGTACAAGCTTATTCTGAATAGCCCAAAAATTTGCATTACCACAGATTGAATATAAAACTGTTTGGAAACACTAATAATAAGTGCTACTCTATAAATAAACCTTACAAATAACACTGGTTAACCGCTTTGTATTATGCCTGATTAATTGGTTATGCTAGTAAATCTCTCCGCCTAGCTTGTTTGAAATTGTGGGGAACGTTGTTAATGGCGAGAACTCGTGATCAGGTAGTTAAATGTAATTAGGTCTTCACTGCTTTTCATTTATAACTTGACTTTTATGATTGTGAAAGTGCTAGGGATTATGTCAGGTAAGGTCCATGTTACCTGGACCCGGGGAGAATGCAATGGGGAGAACACAAACAGTCATAATTATTCCTTTTCTTAGTCCTTTTGAAGGAAACTATCTAAGCTTCGTGGGTCGTTTGGCTCCCTTCAAAATGGTTGAGCCGAATGGAGCTAGCGCATGCGTCATGTTCGTGAACGGGCGCTGTCCGCTTGAACTGGTCATTGTTCTTTTCACTCCGGACGCTTTTATCCTGCACGTCTTTTACATAGTTCTCACATATATGTATAATTTCAACAGGAATGATGTAACCATAAATTTGTAAAAAATATTATTTTTAAAAGAGTGTCCGTGAATTTCTTGCACGTTCTTCTCCATAAAGATCTACGCTGTGGAACGTGCGAAGAGCTTCATCTTTTTGGCCGACCGACTTTGGCAATTCAAAAGTGCCTGTAAATGGTCTCATTGAAATAAATGCTTTGAGTCTTTGACACTCCACTGGAATCACTATGTCATCGAAAAATTTCTAGTTGATTAGGTTTATGTTAATAAATAACAAGCTGTGACTTGTTAATTTTATTCAGGAAGGCTTAGTGAAGGTTGAGTTGAGTGGCGAAAATTAAATAGATAACTTGCTTTTGTCCGCGACTTTATAAACGCATATTATAACAGTCCCGTTATAACAGTCCTCATGAATGTGGCTATGATATACAAAAACAATTTTCCAAATCCGACTGGTAGTTCCAGAGATTAGCGCGTTCAAACAAACAAACTCTTCAGCTCTATTATATTAGTATAGATTGGTCCATCGCGAAAATGTTAGTGGACATGATTCATGATCCTCCGAGTCCTCTTGCAGTTATGTAATTCATCATCATCTGCCTAGCCTTTTCCCAATTATATTGGGGTCGGCTTCCAGTCAAACCGGATTCAGCTGAACAGCAGTATTTTACATGGAGCGGCTGCCTACCAGACCCCCACAACCCATTAACTGGGTAACACGGTACTCCTTGGTAAGACTGGTGTCAGATTTTCTGGCTTCTGACTATCCGTAACGACTGCCAAAGATTTACAAATGACAGCCGAGACCAACGGCTTAACGTGCTTTCCGAGGCACGGAGGAGTCTCGGTATGTTAAGATGGTATTTATTGTATTGACTACTTTCGTCCCCAATCGCTTAAAGAATCTAGTCCTACTGGTTCCTCAAATTGAAACACAATGTTCAATTTGTTCGACGTCAATCAGTCTTTGTCTAAACTTTTATAAATCTCCTCTTCGGTTATTTCGACATTATTTTAATCCAAAACGCTTTCAACACAATCGTATACGAGCCCGCCATATTTCACCGCATTAAACTTTCATCGATGGATTTGATAAACATTCGAATTGGACATATTTTTGGACTATAGAGGTTCCATTGTTCCGTTGTGAAAGCAGATAGAGATATACAAATAAGATGCTGCTTTTTCGCTCTAACTTAACAGACAGATGTGTTACTACTTCATCCTAGCTCCCAGCTAAAACACTAGGAAGTGGTGTCAGGCGGGCGTTTTGAGGGACTGTCTTTTTGTAAACGTTGACGTTCAAAAAGTGCTCGCACTCAGCCTAATTTGTTTAAATGCCTTGATTTTGATAAACATTCTAATTCAATATAATATTTTTGGACTACAGCGCTTACATTGTTTTGTTATGAAAGTGAGATAGAGCTATACATAGATAGTGGCGTCTCGTTCAAGAACAGCTTGATACTTTTTGGATTAGAAGTTATTTGATACGTGGTATTACATTTCACCCTTCTATATGAATACAGAGATTAAGCCCCCAGGAGTTCGGCGAAAGAACAGATCATTATGTGGGGTGTCAATGAATGAATGGATTGGAAATATAAGTGGCGTTAAAAATGCGATAGTTTGTTTTGAATACTCCGAAAGATTGCCTAGACCCATACATTGAAGAAAGCTCTACTATAATCATTGTATTTCAATTAAAACACAGTACATTAAGACACCTGGCCCTTAAGTAACTTACCTATACTTACTCGTTATAAAGTTGTTTTTTTTTTTTTAGCCTTTTTTATCCCACTGCTGGGCAAAGGCCTCCCCCATATCCTTCCAGGCATTCAAGTTGATATTATGCGAGCTTTTTTGGGTTAACACTCTTCAAGCAATAAACTGGCGAAATGCCAAGAAATCGGTCTCAAGTGACAATCAATAAGTGAAAATTGGCGTGAAGAATCTATCCACTCAATTTTACATATATTAGACTAGCTGTCACCGTTAAAACTCACCATATGGTCGGAACCCACGCGTGCCACTGGCCGTGGACCTATTGGAGATAATATTACGACACCAGTCATACTTAGATTTTATTATTTGCCATATTTATCGCGTGGGTGGTGTTACTCTTTGCATTTGCATTGAGAAGTGTCTTTGAGAGTTTTTTGCTTTTTAGCGTTCCTTACCCAAAGGGTGTAAGACTCTGTTGTCCATCCGTCTGTGTGTCTGTCCGTCAGCCGCCAGGTTGTATATCATGAACCGTGATAGACAGTTGAAATTTTCACAGATGATATATTTCTGTTGCTCAACAAATAGGTACTAAAGAAACAGAATAAAATAAATATTTAAGGGGGCTCCCACGCAACAGACATGATTTTTTTGCCGTTTTATAGATAATGTTACGGAAACCGATTAGAGTCAATAAAAAAATAAAATATTCACAACCTGTAATTGTCAATTTGATTGAGTCGAGTGGAAGAAATGAAGTAATTTATAGGGGTCAGACTCAATGGGTCTCTGTCGTATGAAATCGCATGATGTGACCAGCTGCATCAATCAATGTTGCATCGTTCTCACAATCACACTCATTCATCATTGGACGAGCAGACTGTTTGCAATTTGCCACAGTTATTTATGTATCCCACCTACTCATGCATCATATGATAAGAATTCCTTGTTGTCGCGAGTGTTCTGATTACTCGCAATGTAAAAAAAAACCGGCCAAGTGCGAGTCGGACTCTCACACGAAGGGTTCCGTACGATACACCGAAAATAAACACGTTTATTTTGTTATTTTGATTTATATTGCGGCAATAGAAATACCCACTCTAGAAAAATTAAAATTGTCTACCTATTACGGTTCTTGAGATACAGCCCGCTGACAGACAGATGGACGGACGGACGGACAGCGGAAGCTTAGTAATAGAGTTCTGTTAGTTAGGCTTTGGGTACGGAATCAAAACTAATAAATCTAATAAACAGATAGGTGTTATTTGTCTATAATATGTATGTATTTAGAAATATATAAGTATGTTTATCAGTTGTCTGGTTGCCATAGCACAGGCTCTGCCTAGTTTGGGATCAGATGACCGTGTGTGAGTTGTCCTAAGATATTATATTATTATTATATTATATAATATATTATAGGTACAATTCTCAATACGTTTTTAAAGGCCATCACAGGAAGTCGAAGTACTGATCTGATCTGTGACTGATCGATTCTTAACAGTGTTTCACTAGTATACAGCTACTCTGTCTACTTTTTTGTATCCCAGATGAAAGCTACGGTTCCTGTAACCTACTTACCTCGGTTACGGGTATGAAGCCGCGGGAAAAACAAAAACCAGCGCTGTGGCTTTGTCTCTCATATAATTCCCAGCATTATGCTCAGCGATTGGCGATTTGCGCAGATTTGACGCATATTTTCCCAACCTGAATGAGCCACTAATTTCTTTTCTTTTTTATGGATGCGTCATAATAGGGTATTTAACTGAAAAATCTAATTAGTCCGTCAGATCGATTTCCGAAAAATATTGGACACGTTTTATTTCTTTTTTCACGTAAACACAAGAGGAATACGATACAGAGCGTTGAAAACCCTGTGTGGCACAAGCCCCTACTCCTTATCTTTGATGCGTTTTATACCCTGTGTGACGTCACTTACCAGTACACTTATTACTTGAAAGGAACGTTACATTTCAAGCCCCCACTCCTTATCTTTGATGCGTTTTAACTTCGTATTACGAATTTGTATCGATTTGATTAAATAAACAATACGTATCCAATATTTTTCAGTAATTTTACTGATGATCTAAATATAATCACATTTTTGTTACGCCAGGCAACATCCCTATTGGCATATAAACATTTTTTCTTTTTCAAAAAGTACTTCCAAAAACGTACAGCTGTCTTTAAAATGCTTTAGCCGGCTTAAACGGCACTTTTGAACGTCATCATTTTCAGTTCAGTAAAATAATAATATTACATTAATAAAGTGACTCTACTGTCCATTCGGAAAGGTAGATTCTTATGGAGAAGAACGGACAAGAAACTCCATAGTTACTCTTTTCAAATAATGGTTTTACAAAATTTGGATGCACCCAGACTATGCTATAATACTCAACCACGTTCTCATATTTCTATAATTCGAAGTCTTCGACCGTTCCCTGTTGCTAAAATCCAGTATCTGCCAGTCGAGAGCATAACTAAGCCTAGCTACATCTCCGCGTCACCTTGACCCACTGGCTCTCGCTTGTCGATACGTTATACTTGTGACTGAGTCTGTGTAGCCGGTTCTGGGAACGCTAAGTTAGCCATAAATGTGGACAGGTTGTTTATTTTCCTTGTATGAGACATAGCTGTATTTGAGGATGGTAGGGAAGATGTTTTTGTGAAGATTGTTCTTGGAAATTTTAAATCTTACTCTGAAATATTCTTGTTACTAGTTGCCGCCCGCGTGAATGTCGAAAATTAACCCAAGGGAACATACTCCTGGGATAAAAACTATCCTATGTCCTATCCTGTGCCGGGACTCAAACAATCTCTATACCAAATTTCATCTGAATCGGTCCAGCCGTTTGCGCGTGAAGAAGTAACAAACATACACACACACTCACAAACTTTCGCCTTTTTAATATTAGTGTGATGTGATTGTTATTTACAGTTTCAGAGCGATAAACGAAGGAGGTTCGGGTTTATAATTTGCACCCGTGGGAAGCCGGGTCGTTAGTGGATAATATACCTAGCCTCATTTATTATTTACTATAGAGCCAGGTGCAAATTATGTACACAAACCTGCCTCGTGTATTACTCTTTCTATTTGGGAAAACTGTATCAGAATCAAAATCGTTGCGTGGTTTTGAAGAAGTAACCGGTGGAACAGACAGAGGCAGACAACGACTTTGCTTTATATTATTTATTTTTAGAAGAGAAGAGATGATAATCCTAATGTGCCAATGGATAAAAATAAAACTTTTTCAATGAAATTCATGCAGCTTTTTAGGGTTCCGTACCCAAAGGGTAAAACGGGACCCTATTACTAAGACTGCTGTCCGTCCGTCTATCTGTCTGTCCGTTTCACCAGGCTGTATTTCGTGAACCGTGATAGTTAGACAGTTGAAATTTTCACAGATGATGTATTTCTGTTTCCGCTATAACAACAAATACTAAAAAACAGAATAACATAAATATTTAAGTTAATATTTAATATTTAAAAAATCTTGTCTGTTGTATGGAAGCCCCCATACAACAGACAAGATTTTTTGCCGTTTTTATAGAAAATGGTACGGAACCCTTCGTGCTCTTCGTCCGACTCGCACTTGGCCGGTTTTTATGAGACGCTGCCTAGTTTAGCTAAAGATTTAACTCCAAGAGCGGTTTCAAATTATACCTACTTTTTGTCAGATTTTCTTAAGAACTTCACGAGTCACCGGTTAACACAAACAGAGCCAAAGCATTTAAACTTATCTCAAATGGGTTCCAAACCTACAAGCATATTAAACTACCCTCGTCTACACCAATATCAGACTGCAGACATTTAGCGTCCGTCCGTTTCTTAATAATCTTGGATAAACACAATCAGTCCCAAGGCTAGCCTGGGGAGCTTGGGAGTTGAAATGCCGCGCCCTTTCCGCCACTCCCCCTGGTAAAATGGGGAACATAGAAGGGTGATTTGTAAAAGTCACGACAGTCGAAAAAATATGGAGTCATTTCTGGAATGTATTTTGATAAGCATGTTTTATTTGGCTAAGTGGTTGATACAGTGAAAAAGATGAACCATTTTTTTGGACAGGGTAGAGATAAATAAGGAATTCGCTTTGATAAGGCTGAAATTCCTTAAATGCTTTCGTTTTTAAAGTCGTAAAGTTGGATGAACTTTGAGCAGTGTTTAGAAAATTTGATCTTCAAGTACGCCTACGGCTTAACGCCCAATACCTTAAGATGCTGCAAGCGCGGATTTTGTAAAAGCTTGCATACAAATAGGGCTCTTACATCAGACATGTTTCATATTTTCTTACTTATATATTTAATATGTATCCATTTTAGTATATTGTATTGCTTTATTTATATTTGTTCGTGTTTTATGTTGACTTTATATTTGCACCAAGTACAACCCCATTTCGTATCCAGGCTATCTCTATCCATTCCAGGTTGCCTGGAAGAGATCGAGGAATGCGATAAGGCCGCCAATCGTATGTTTTTTAGTTTAAAATTTTCTGTATGTGTGTTTTATTTGGTGCACAATAAAGTATTATAAATAAAATAAAATCAAGATATGCGATTTCCAGCAAAAACATAGAACTTTCAACAAGGTATTTTCAGATGTCCAAGCGAGTGCTATTTTATTGACCAATCACCTGATTTAATGTTGATTTACGGCCGGTCTCTCGTTTCAGCTACTGTTGGTAGCCAATTTGACAATTGGTCAAAGGTAGATACGTTATTGAAACCGGCCGTTATACAACGCTTCTAAACCAAAAACATGGCCACCTAAATTACCCAAACAGTATAATTTAAAAGTAAACGAAAACAAGCACAGATCCATAAACCAACACACAGAAATACGTGACCACCAGAAAACAACAGTTATAATTCCATAATACTACTCTAGACAGAAACTACTGGCATACATCAAGATTAAAATTGAAAGTGCAGATAAAAACAAAGTACGAGTACTATCATGGTAGTACAAACAAAAAACCATGAATGAATACTGCGTTGGTTGACCGGATTGCGTGCGCGCACCTAATATGGCGAACGCTTATCGGCTCGGGGCATGCCTTAGCTGAGGCGTTTAGATTTGGCTTGGGATATCGAAGATTGGTTATTATGGAGATGTGTTGACTTTTTGATCGGTTGAATGGGTAGATAGATTCGGAAGTTGGTTGGAATTGGAACCTGCAGCAGTTTTGATTGATGATGTGTCAAAGTTATTATTGTTCGAAGCTTTATTAAAAGCATAGCGTGGGTTTTGAACTGATCGCTTTTTAGAACTATCTAAGATACCTTTCGAGGGGTTGAGTTCATTGTCAGTTCATTTGGTATTCTCTCTACGAGATGAAGGCTGTCCCAGCTTTGGAATGATTACATATATTGTTGATATTTGTGGCATTTGGCCTTAACTAGAATTATATATCTTGGTTGGACTGGTAAAGGCATTCAATGTGCCTGTTTACCTCTGTGCTATTGTTGGAATATTAACAAAAATAAATCTGAACCTTATGTGTTAACGATTCCAGCCCTCTACATCGACTTGAAAGATTCCTGATATACTCTCTTAATGTCTTAGCGGACGCGTCACACCTTCCTCAGCTAAATAAAGGATAATAAATAATTATATTTAAATCCTAAATACGGCCTTTCTTTTGATGCCCTATTAACAGCTATAACCTAAAATATTTCGAAATTACAAAATATAAAAAAAAATCGGCTAATTTTAAATACTTTTGTAATTTTCATGATTTGTTGTAATAGCGGCAACAGAAATACACTCTGAAAATTTCAACCGTCTACCTATTCCGGTCAGATACAGCCCGCTGAAAGACAGGCGGACGGTCAGCGGAGGCTTAGCAATAGAATAGTTAGTCTTTTCCATCTGGGAACATAGGCAATGTGTTCCATCTTTAGATATCTTAATGATCCGGAACCACCTAATTCGAACTGTACAAAATAGTCCGAATTCTTGCAGGAGCGACATGATGATAATTTAATAACGCATTCCAAAAAAACCCTTAATCGCCACGTACAGCTTCATATACTTAGCATAGCATACTACACACAAAGACACAGTTATCTCCAGGGAATGTGAGCGGACAACAGGCATCGCGTCAGTGAAAGTTGTTCGTAGATAAGCCTGCCTGTTTATGCATTGTTCGTTCTCGAACTTTCTGCGGTAACACGGGACTTTGCTGTGCGTATTTCTGCATAGTTTGCTAAACATAAAATGGGGATAAAAGGTTTTTTTTTTGTGAGTGGCGGCTCGCAGTTCAACCTATTAGGTCGTCGACTGCTTAACCGGGCTTGCCTGTGGTGGCTTTAATATAATATTAAAGCCTCCAGCCAGGGCTTATAAAAAACTTACAAACTAAGCGACTACACGCTAAGGGCACCCCCTGTGGTGTACGGGCCTCGGCTTAGGGCGTCGCTGGGAGGAGGACAGCTAGATACAGGCTGGATCGAACTAGTGCATAAAAGGTAATTTGAAGCTGTTTTTAAATGTAAAAGACGATGCGGGGGACGACTTCTTCGGGGAGAGTGTCCAGGAACTCCACGATCTCATCCCACCGGCCCCCTTCTACCATCGGACATCTAGACGCACTGCAAGTTACCATCCCTACCTTGTTGCTATTCCACCAATTCGCACTAAACGTTTCCAAACGTCTTTTATAATGCGAACAGCAAAGGAGTGGAACTCTCTGCCTGCGTCTGTGTTTCCGAACGCATACGACCCTAATCTCTTCAAAATTAGAGTGAACAGGCTTCTTCTGGGTAAGCTCGCTCCATCGTCGACTTTGTCTCTGTCATCTATGACCTAGACTAGAGTCAAGAGCAAACCCATATTAAATAAAAAAAATAAACAAAAGCGCATTGAAATTTTATCTCATACTAGCGGACGTCACGCGGTTTCACCCGCGTAGTTCCCGTCCCCGTGGGAATACGGGGATAAAATATAGCCTATGTTACTCGCTGATAATGAAGCTTTCAAATGGTGAAATATTTTTTGAAATCGGCACAGGAGTTTTTGAGTTTATTCATTACAAACACACACACAAAAATACAAATTTTTCCTCTTTATAATATGATTATATTGTAGATTGTAAAGAAGAAAAAAATACTGCTGTTTGTTTATGTTTGTTTGTAGAATGTGATCTCAAGAAGTCATGATCTGATTCCCAAAATACTTTCACTGCTAGAAAGATATGACTCACTCAAGCCTTAATTTCACTTAAACTATTTACAGGCACTTGTAAATTGTCAAGGTCAGTCTGTCAGAAAGACGAAGTTCCACGTTCCAAAGCGTAGATCTTAGATCAGAAGAACGCTTCTGACACTCTTTAAAACCAATAATCTAATGTAATCTCTTCAAAATTAGAGTGAACAGGCTTCTTCTGGGTAAGCTCGCTCCATCGTCGACTTTGTCTCTATCATCTATGACCTAGACTAGAGTCAAGAGCAAACTCGTCTCAAATAAAAAAAAAATAAAAAAAAATAGTTACAAAGAGAAGTACTTGAAACTTGATTTACAGTTTCTGCTTGATTTACAGCTTTGTATAGAGCGGAAGCTGCCATCGAGCGGAAACGACGTGGCTAGGTCATGGAAGCCATACATAGGCATTGCTCTTAAACTTTAAAAGTTCAAGCGTAAAAAATGTTGATTACTTCTTTCATGAGACCGCAATGAAGTGACATTTCATAATTTATGATTCTCTACCTCTTATATGTGGAGTAAAGGTCACGTAACTGTAGCGCGGTGACTTGGATGGTTTGGTAAACATACGCCAACGGATATTGATGGGTGCAACTTAACATTTGGGCAAAGGAAACTTTCTGCTTATAATGAAAATTTCAGAGTCATGATTTACCGCTGCATTGGTTATTCGAAGTTGAGAGTGTTTTTGGTTTCTCTATTTGCTGGAATAGGTAGGTATACAATTAAAAAACTTTTTTTCCAAAAAAAATACTCCAAATAAAAAATACACTACAAATTATAAAATAACTTTAATTTCGGAAGTCGTGGTTTTTGGTTGTTTCTTCGTATTTTACCACCGACTTCCGAAATTATAGTGTATTTTTTATTGTTTTTTTTTAAGTTTTTTTTTACTGGAAAGTCACAGGAAAGCAAAATACACAATTTCGTTTTCTTGGATGACACAAAATACTGAACCGATTTTGATGATACTTCTTTGGGACCAATCGGAAAGTATATCCTTTCAGATAAAAAAAGAAATTTTCAAATCGGTTCATAAATGGCGGAGTTATGGGGAAACAAACACAAAAAAAAAATTTTTTTTTTTGAGTGGCTTCTTGCAGTTCATCCTATAAGGTTGTCGACTGCTTAACCGGGCTTGCCTGTGGTGGCCTTAATATAATATTAAAGCCTCCAGCCAGGGCTTTTAAAAAACTTACAAACTAAGCGACTACACGCTAAGGGCACCCCCTGTGGGGTACGGGCCTCGGCTTAGGGCGTCGCTGGGGAGAGGACAGCTAGGGACGGGCTGGATCGAACTGGGATTATTATTAAGGGGCGAATTTAAGACTACGGGCTCAGCGGCGCGGGCTGGCTCGAGCAAGGGTTGGGGCGGTAAAAAAAAATACAACCTGATTGAGAACCTCTTCCTTTTTTGTTGTCGGTTAAAAATAGAAATCATTCATGACACAGACACAACACAACACCAACAAGCACAGAGTAAAAGAGAAGAATAATAATTCAGTAAAATTGCGTTGAGCACGCCCATATTGAAAGGGTTGCCACCTCATCGTTTGCTAGGCGTCTGACACCCAGCGCTGGTTGGCGCCAAGAATAAGCGTTGCATTTTTATTTGCATTTAAAACATGTTACATTTAAAGTCTTAATTTAGAATCATGATCTAACATGTTTTGGCATTTACTGGCATACAAATATTTGAGCATTGTTTACAAAAATAACGAATGTTATGTATTTATAAAACTAATGTTTTGTGATAAAATCAATAATTAAGTTATTATATAAATTCAATATCAATTACACTGGCAAGTCTCTCAGGTACATCTCTATGCTTACACTAAATATGGTATAGTACTAATTTGAAATTTTGACAATATGTGATAAACCAATTTAAGTAGGTAGGAATCATTAAAGTAATCAGTAACCACATTTGTCTGTTACTTTTTTGTCAGTAAATTCTTAAACACCATAAAAACAATTACCAACCAGCAATTGGCACCAATTGACATGGTGTTTTAGTTAAACCCTAGCAGTGATCATCTTATCTAAGTGGTTTCTCTTTTGTGTCCAGGTCTCTCGTCTGGTGATCCTCCATGAAGAAGCAGAAGATGGCAACGCGATGCCTGACCTGGCGAGGCCGGTGCAAGCCGTGTCGCTCGCTGTCAACAACCTGGTCAAGGTGAGTCACACTTTTGATGAATTTCCATTATGATGAGTTTCCTGAAATGACGAACCAGGACGGACGGGCGGAAACCTCATTCGTAGTGTTGTGAATATGGCCACACCGAGTTTGTATCATAGACGAGTACCTAAAGGATCATAGACAACTGTCAAAGGCCAATAAACGTTACACCATGCAAATCGGCCTCTTATTTTAACAAATAGCATTCAATAGATTTGGGTATTGTCACTCAGCCAGACCTAGGAAACGTTGGCGTAATAAATCGAAGTATTAATGACAGATTGGTCAGAAAAAAAAGTCTTCAATTGGTTGGAGAAGTGCAAAAGGCTTCGGGAGACGTTTGCCCAGCTTTGAGACTGTTTCTAAAGGTTGAGGTAAAAAGGCTGCATATTATGTTGTTCGACTTGTAAAATCAAGGACAACAAGAGCATTTTATTGTAGTCCAGGGCGGGAAGTCTCCACATAGTTACCAATCGCCTAACCACCGAATTCGGTAAGGCCGCTCGTACACAGTCAATCTCTTACGCGATCCGGCCTTTATAACGACATAATTCGGGCGGTAGGCGATCGGTAACACCAGAGAAGTCTTCTTTGAAAACGTAACTTAAGAAGTAAAGACGACACGGTTGGTGCAGTGGTAAAGTGATTGACTGCTGCGCTGCGTGTCGTGGGTTCGATCCCCGCACGGAACAAATATTTGTACGGCCTACAGATAGTTGTTCCGGATCTGGCTGTTTGTATATGTGAGTTTATATGTTTGTAAACGCACCCACGATACAGGAGAAATTCCTAGTGTGGGGCAACGTTTTAAAAAAAAACATGACTTTGACGTCAATATAACTAATGTTATAAAATATAGTATAGTGTCTGGAGCTGATACCTCAGTGCTACCACCGGGTGAACGTCATTTCAGAAAACCTTCATTGTCTCAGGGCTTTACGTCGTAAAAAAGTCTTCACTAGAATTTAAAACTTATGTCTCCAGGTGGGCCACGAAACCATCGAGTCTTCAGAAGACTCGGTCCTCAGACACGACATGCCAGGCGCCCTACACCGCGTGGAGACAGCTGCCACGCTCCTGCAGCAGGCCTCCGATATGCTGCGATCAGATCCTTACTCTGGACCTGCAAGGTAATATCATCCTTATTACATTCTCTATATAATGTCTATATTCCTCGTTAAGTTAGAGGTGTAACAATTAAATTGGGTATTTTCCTAGTAAGAAAAATAATAGTTATATTTAGTCCATCCATCCGTTAGATTTCCAAAAAATATTGGACACGTATTTTTTGCCATTTCAAATTGACAAAGAAAATTAAAATTCATTTATTTCGCACAACAGTCATCCTTATTTTGTTATTTTTACAAACAGCTTATATTCTAGTGTTAGTGGTAACATAACAAATAGTATTTTTAAAAACAAAGGACGACCAGGCAGGAAAATAGGTTTCCTACATAGTCACAAAAAACACACAGCACAAAAATTCTAATATTTAGAGTATAGCTCTCCGCCACAGCTCTCAGGATATAGTTTCGACTACTCCGCACTCTGCACAGCAGCAAAGCATTTTTTTGCGTATTATGGCTTGAAAGCCGTCTGTGTGGTACTCGGCAAACATTTCTGAGGCGCATTATTATATTGTACTCGCAGGACATCCAGCGATCATAGATTGCTTGTGTAAAAACTCTGACAGTACCGACTCTTACTGACTAAAACCCGTCCGTGTTCCTTCTAAAGCCCTTTGCGTTCCAGGGCCGCGGTGACTCTTTCGAACAAATTCCGCAACCCTGGCAGGCTCTGGCCCTGGCGGGCCTCGTCTCCTATGCTGACATCTCTTTGAGGCGCGCGTGAAACGCAACGCGCCATCGACCCGGGCCTGGTGGTGATCGGACAGCGAGCCACCCAACGCTCGCCGTCCGCAGGCCCGCGCCTACGGTGGCCGGGGATCGTCCTGCGACTCCCGACGCCCGGGGCGTCTTCTCCTGTAGCGGCGGTTGGGGCGAAGGCCTTGTCTCTCCCTCGCGCGGCCCGCCTCCTCCTTACAGTACCTAGGCCTTGAAAAGAGTGTTTTTTACTAGGTCAGAGCACCGAGCAAATCTATGGGCCAACATGTTACCTAAAGCGTATCGAAGTTCAAGAGGCTGTTGACGTCACATTTTGAGTAAAAAGTGTCCTAAAATGTAACGTCACGCGAGTTTTCAACGCGCTATAACGTTTTCATTTTTTTAACCGACGTTAATAAGTCAGAATTGCAGTTTTTATATAGCTTCTAAACATTTGTGCCAAATTGCATAAGACTGTGTATGTATGTTTGTATGTGTGTTTGTCCGCGCATATCTCAAACACCAAAAGTCAGATTGCAAAAAATCTTTTTTAGTTCGGCTAGCTATAGTCCAACTTAGGGCACAGTGCAAGTTTCATCAAAACCGATTCAGTAGTTTTTTCTAGTGGGAGAGATTTATAGCTGTAAAAGACGCATAGTACTAACCTTATATTATACAAGGGAACATACTCCCGAGATGAATAGTGATGAAAAATGAAAATCTACATCTGTGCCAAGTTTCATCAAGATCCGTTCAGCCGTTCTGACGTGAAAAAGTAACAAACAAACATCCATACCTAGATTCTTACAAACTTTCGCGTTTATAATATTAGTAGGATTATAATATAATATAAGTAGGATTGTCACAACGAAATCATGATGGCCCACGTCAAAGCTCCAGGTGTAGTTATGGTCTATATTCTGACTATACCTGCGTTTGAGTCCGTTTACTTTACAGAGATCAAACGGACCATCTACCACCAAAAACAAAGACATACAATATATTGACGCTGCCTAAATATAAAGTAACACAAGTGGAGTGTATATATATTTATGTTCCGTGCTCCTTTGCACTTCTTTTCAGTCTACCCTTCCAACTCGGTGCCAAACACAAGCAATAAAGTCAAGTAAAATCGATATTTAGTTGCAAAGTGGACAAGGCATTAAGCATTCATCCCGTGCGTTCCCGCTTCTATAAATAAACTGTAGGCTCCCAGTTGCAGTCGTTTTATCCTTTTTGCTTTTCGTCGTCTGGTCTCGGACAGACTGCCCTATAGCTAGGCAGCAAGCGGGGCAGTGGTGGTCTGTGAACCTTCGATTTAAAGTAACATTGTACCAAATCAAATATTGAAAGGGCTTTGTCTTTTAACAAGCTTTTATTTAACTTGCACCGTTCGTATGTATGTAAATTTTCCGTCAAAATTTTCAAACCATTTTTCGACCATTTGTCGGTATCCGATTGAGCTGAAATTTTGTATACACCTTTTGTTCTGGTGACAATACAATGCCACCAGAACAATATTGTAATAATTTTAAAATGGCTGCTGCCCTAAGATGGCGGATTACATTTATTTTTTCCCTTAATATTGGTATCAAACGAAAGGGCTTGAAGTTAAAAGCTTGTTTAAAAAAATAGGAGAATTTAATTGAGGTATGGATACATTATGATGAGTAAGTACCTATATTCTTCTAAGATTTGAAAAGATAGAAAAATTGTTTGAATAATTTTAGCAGTCCATCAATCAAACTTCCAAGCCATTTCCCGACTATGTCGGGGGGTCAGCATCCATTTTGCATTAAGCGACTGCATCTGTGACTTTCACAACCCAGTAACTGAGTCTATTTGTATGTTGATGTCACCGGGTTATTGCTAACACCGCAAGATTGTTACAAATCTTGATTTGATGAAAAACTCTCTTTATTATATTGTGGACAGATCTGCCTAGCCTTTTCCCAACTCTACTGTAGTCGGCTTCCAGTCAAACCGGATTCAGCTAATACCAGTATTTTAAGTGAAGCGGCTGCCTACCAGATCTCAACAACCCAATAATTGGGTAACACGGTACTTCTTGGCAAGACTGGTATCAGATAATTGATTATATTCCGAATACAATAAATCCCATCATCAACATCATCATATCAGTTGAAAGACGTCCACTGCTGGACATAGGCCTCCCTAAAATGGGTTTGCCATAACCGCCACGCGGGTTGGCTATCGCAGTGTAACTATTAGCAATGCACAGAGAATGCTGCTGCCCATTCTCTGGTGAGTCCGTTTGTCGCCTCTTACGACACCGACGAGAAGTGATGGTGCAATCTTTTACGTCCGACACCATACAGAACCCATCAAATCCCATCCATTGATAGTTTACAATTGTTATATCCGTGTTTTATCGAGAAGAAAGAGTTTAGTTTTCCCGATTTACTATAAACTTACAGGGTTTGTACCAAATGCGGTGTGTCCACACCGCAAGTCACATGCAAACATATGACTCGTATTGAATTGTAAGCAACGAGTTTTCTTCAATCCATAAACATCATGGAAATGGTTACTTCCTAGGTTTTTTAGCCTCGAGAGCAAAGCATTACCGTTTAGTCTAGGCAAGGATAATCAGGATTTTCCTAAAATGCGAATGCGTACTTGGCTAAGCGGTTTAATAAAAAAGTCCAATGGTTACTTAAATTAGATTGTAATAGGTCAAAGTAATTGATTGATGTGTTTTAAAATGCAGTGTCAGCCTGTCAACGTAGCGTTGACTCAAAAATAGCCGGAGTTCCTGAAAAACGACCGCCATGCGAACTATTTTCAGATTCCCTAATAGTATCGTTACTTCACTGATGACTTGAACCTTTAAAAACATAAAAACTCTTCTGTATACACGATAATGTTGCCAGGTGATATAATTCATATATTCTATATTAAACCGTTGACTCACTACTGGCTGTTTGTTATCGTTTCAGCACGCAGTGTTCGCGCCTAAATTTAAATTTGGAATCGAACGGCGAAACATTTCGTAACCGTTTTGTTTTTATTTTCGTTTTGTTGGCAAATTATGCGAGTTGTAGAATATTATAATATGGTGATTTGTAAATGGGATGCTTACCTACATTAAAATGT
This sequence comes from Mamestra configurata, assembly GCA_002192655.3. Taxonomy (NCBI): domain Eukaryota; kingdom Metazoa; phylum Arthropoda; class Insecta; order Lepidoptera; family Noctuidae; genus Mamestra; species Mamestra configurata. Next base: position 485,974 of record NDFZ01005349.1, on the reverse strand, counting down.
TTGTTTTTTTAAACCGACTAGGTAGTGCCCTTATAATGTTATTGATGATTTCCTTAATCCAGGTTGATCTAAGGCAGAGCTTTGCCTGGTTAATGTCTTAGAGGATTGCAAAATTTTGTAAAATAATCATCAGACTTTATTGTGATAGGATTCAGGAATGTTTTCAAGATGCGAATACCTTTTCATTTCCCTATTCATCTATCAATAAAACACAGAAAATAAAGAAACATCTTTTGTATATTTAAAATCTTAAAATTATCTTCATCGTACCAAGCATTTAGTGACTGTTGTTTCTTCTTTGTTTATTATTTTAATCTGAAAGAAAAATGTATTGGATAATTTATTGCTTTCTTAAGGGCCAAATATAGAAATAGTCCAAACAGATAGAAAGTTGGATATCAGCTCCGTCCACATGATGATAATAAAAATTAACTTATGGATATTCTCTCTGTAAATAGTTAAAAATGCATCGAAACCCACCATCTGAAAATAGCTGTCTTCTCAAATGCAACTCCGCTATATCAGCTTTAGCTGTAGTCTCTCTTAGCTTTTCCTTCAAATTCTGGCATTCCAAGTTATGTATTTCTGCAGCGTGTGCCTCCCTTCTCTTATTCTCTAATTTTTGGGACCTCAGTTTTTCTTTCAGAAGCTGTACTTCCAAATTATGGAGTTCTAAATCCCTTTGAATACTAGTTTTTGTTTGCTTTTTAGGTTTATCTGGTTCTGCAACATGCGCTTTATTGTTTAGTGTTAAAGTTGGAGTTTGAGTGGGCCTTGGTGTTGAACCAATGTTTCCGATCATTGCCAATGTTGTGACATTGGTAATGATTGGAGACATTGGTTCAATTTTTGCAGAGCCAAATTCTGGTTCTCTCTGATTAGATATGTTTTGAGATTCTTCACTGTGACATAAACTTGTTTCTGACTGTACCGAGTCAGCATTTGTTGTTCTTTCTACAACAAGAATTCAGAAAGTAATTAAATAAACCACTTGGACTTAATTAGGGATGGATAAGATTATGGTTTAAAATTAACTGTTAGTAAAAAAATACAAATAATCATTCAAAACATAACATTACATTAACTATTATATATATATCTTAATTATATATAGAACTAGCTTTTGCCCGTGACTTCACGCACATATCCCTTTTTTTCCCGTTCCCGTATAGCCTATAGCCTTCCTCATAAATGTGGCTATCATATACAAAATTAATTTTCCAAATCCGACTGGTAGTTCTAGAGATTAGCGCATACAAACAAATAAACAAACTCTTCAGCTTTATTATACTAGAATAGATCAATTATCTATAAGAGATAGGTACTGCTCATTTATCAATTTATCACTTACCTAACACAAAATCGGAGACCATGGAATTATCATCACCGCCTATAAGTGCTTGCAACACAACAGATTCTGAGATGCCGTCCACGGGTCCACTTGCAGACAATGGATGTAGGGTCCTGGCTATCACTTTTCTTTGTCGTTGTTTCAAGTCCATCCATAGTCTTCTGAGTTGTTTTGGAGTTCTCTGGATCAAATAACACATTATTTATATTTTTAATCTTCAAATGAATAACCATTTAATTTTCTTTAAACAGAATTATAAAAAACACCTGTATTAAAGAACCTCATGTAGTCAAGATTACTTGATTTTGAAGTTTATGGAAACAAAATATTGTAAAGCAAATATTTATTATAAAATCATTGAAGTACTAATAATAATCAATTACTATCAATTTACTACTGTAAATCCACTAAAAATGACAATAATTTAGTAAGGGTTTCCTTATTAAATTCTTGTAATTTTTTAACCTATTTCAGTTGTAACTTTCAACAACATGACCATCTCAAGAACTGTCAACCAAGTTCCCAAATCTTAAAGTTTCCGGAAACGAAGCTGCGGTAACAACTAGTTTGAAAATACAAAAAGCTTTTATAAACAATAATCATAAAACTCACGTTCAATTTTGTTTGCGGACTTAAGTTGAACTCCGAAGTTATTTTGTGCCAAACCATGTATTTGGCTTTCAACGCCGAACCATGCGTATGTTTATCCTCCACTACTTCCGAGTATTTCTTTATTATCTGTAAAAAGGTTTTCTTTTCTTGATATGTATATACATGTGTTCTAGGCTCCATTATTCTTATCATTATAATTTATAACAAAAACTCTATTCTATTATATGCCACAAAACATTGGCGTCGTTTGATATTTCTTTCGACTGACAGTTACGTTTCGTTGTTCCAAATATGAAATATGTGTTTTCAAGTTTATGAAAGAAGTTGCAATCATAATAAAACTTTTTAGGTTTACAAAAAATATTTGATAGTAAATTGGTACAAAATTAATTTACAATAGTGATTGGATCGCATAAAATGAAGAAAATTATTTTCTGCAAAAACGAAACGGACTTAGTTCGTTCAATGGTTCACTCATCTTCGTGTACTTCACTCATATTCGTGTACCAACTTGAGTTGAGATGAAACGCTTGAGATTGTGATGTTAATATAAGTAATGATGACGTCAGATTAATATCAATGATTCGACATAGGCTGGGGGCATCAGGTTTTATTATATAGCGTCGGCTATGAAGGGCGACCGAGAGTAGTATGGCTCTCTTTTTAGCACTTAGCGGAAATGTATTACCATCTCACTTACTCATATTATAAATGTAGAGAATGTGAACTCATAACATATACTTTGTAAATTCTTAGTAAAATAGAACAATGGTAATATTGGCCTTAACCTATTCAAAAGCTCACACGCAATTGCTTCTTATTAAGAACTTCAAAACTTAAGGAATGCTTTCAACCTTAACTACCTAATGGGAGAAGTTTGAGACAGCCACATCTTACGAAAGAAATAGGCTTCATATACAGAAGAAGTTCTATCTTCTATACCTACATATAATAAAATCGTAGACTTGCCGTGTCTGCACATTGAATATTTATGCATAAAAATAACAGAAGAACATTGGAAAAGACATAGAACACAAAAAATGCAATTTTTGAAATATTTATCTGTTTGTCTATGTTTGTGGAAGCATCACGCAGAAAAACAACTGATTTGGTTAGAAATCTAGATAGGTACCTATATGAAGTTTTATCCCTAGTAACATAAGCGTTAATTCCATGAAAAACAACCTACAAACTCAAAAGATATTAAAATTTAACCCTTAAATGCATGATATTTACTTTTTAAGCATATAAATTTATTTGGATGTAAGACCCCTTCGGACTCTGTGGAAATGAAAAATGGCATTGAATTGGTTCATTGATGGAAATTTCCATCACAATGCATTAAGGGTTAAGAATCTACAGATATAGCGCTGACTGACTTCTGGCGCCATCTATTGAGAAAAAATAAAATGCGTAGGTAACTATAGGACTAAGCGTAAGGCTGTTCAGTCACACCGCGGCATTTTCTTGCCTTTAGCATTTTTATTCCCCGTATAACTTTAAAACGAAAGGTCCGATTTGAGTTAATTAAAGAGAAATTTACTTGTAGGTCCATAATCAAACTTGCTTATTACACTATTTAGTTAGATATGCATTAAACGAGTTAAGATTTTTTCAACTGTTCTTTCGGTTCTTGTTTCATTAACCGAAAGATATGCCTTTCAAAGTTACTGGGAAATTGCTGGGGAGTTTGTTGCGCCACTTATTCTTCCCAGCTAGCGGGCGTTTTGGGGGACTGTCTTTATGTAGAACTTTGACGTTCAAAAAGTGCTGGCACTCAGCCTAATTTGAATATATGACTTTTGATTGATTGATTGAAACAAGTAGCTTTGTATCGGGGAGAAATACTCTACTAGCTTCTCATAAAGCCGCGTATCCACTAGGCAATATTTGACGCGCAACACGTGACGCTCAACCTGTTCGGTAACGTTGCACAACAGCGCCAGCTGGCGCACAATATGAAAACGATACTTAATAAGGGTTGCTCGTTGCCGTTAAACATGATAAGCAACATGTTGTGCATCATGTCGCGCGTCAAATGTTGCCAAGTGGATACGCGGCTTAAACATCAGTGACATCAAGATCAGTCACGTGAGCTCCGGGTAAATTAAAATATGTCTTGTAGTGCCATGCCTCCGGAATTCGGAATGCAATAACATTGCTCGTTTTTTGTTTTGATCATCGGTGTGTCTTATATGAAATAACTTTAAACAATAGAATCAACTCATTGAATGTATAACTTTGATTTGTTTGCATTCCAATACTCGACTCATATCAAGAGCTCTGTGTGGGTGGTACTGTTTACATAGGTAACTTTTAAATAAACAAACTTTAGCTAGACCATTGTTGAGGGGCCATCCATAAATTACGTCACATGTTAAGGGGGAGGGGGAGGGGGCCGACGAGTGTGTCATTTTGTGACAAGGGGTGGGAGGGGTCCTAAATTTCGTGACGTCACATTTCAAAATCTAATATATAAATGAAGTATTTAAATACGTAATTTGAACTATTAAAGAAAAACTTAAACATATTTTCAGCCCTATCTGTATGGGCATAAGGTTTAAGTTTTTTGCTGTGTTACTTTTTAATGTTTGATTTGATGTTGTATTTATGAAAAAATAAATTAATATATATAATATTATAATATATCCTGGGACAACTCACACACGGTCATCCGATCCCAAACTAGGCAGAGCCTGTACTATGGCAACCAGACAACTGATAAACATACTGTATGTAAATAAGTAAGATAAAGTACCTGATAGGTAATGGTTTAATTGAAATAAATGCTTTGACTTTGACTTATATATTTCTAACATCATACATAATTAATATAGAAAAAAAATTACACCCAGACACAGAACAAATGATCATGCTCATCACACAAAGATTTGTCCTGGGTGGGAATCGAACCCACGACTTCCGGTTTAGCAGTCAGGGTCACTAACCACTCGACCAACAGGCCAGTCAAATTATCTTGGTAGAAAAATAACGTCGGAAGTGCTGTTTTAATTTAATAATTTCTAGATATTTTACAAAATAATATGTCACGTCACACTAGGGCTGTGACAAGGACGGGGAGGGGGTCATAAACACAAAAAATCCGTGTGATGGAATTTATGGATGGCCCCTGATAAGAAATGCCCGCTAAGTGCAACCGAAAAAAAAGGGACACTTGAAACATTGCACAGACAGGTATTTGGCCCTAAAAGTCGGGCGAAATCGATTTTTTTTGTTTTAGTTAGACGCCGTTTTTTATTATTCCTCGAAATACAATGGTATCTCAAGCTACCTACAGCGTGAACCCGACGCGCTAGAGTCTTTCCCCCGCTCCATGCGCTTTGTCGGAAATTACCTTTCGCTTGCCGTGGTCGTGTAATTATTCGATACGCTCAAATTTCATTGTTTTCAAATATGAAATTTATGGTGAAAAAGTCAATTTCTTGTGAATTTCTACTATGGATCTTACACAACCAGGTATGTACTTATTATTTTATTTATTTTTGTTATAAAAAGAGGGAGTTTTCGTACCTTTAGCTCCATTAGTAAATCATTCTTAAAAAGTCCTATAAAATATGCATTTCAAAAAATCTTTAAGCGTTTTAAAGTATTTCTGAGTATTTCTAAGTAAAAATGTATATGGTTTGTTTTAGAATAGACTCTATAGTATTCTAAAATACGTAAAACAGCCACCCTAACCCACCCCTCTATTTTTGGCAATTTTTTTTTGCATGGACTCAAAAAACCACGTTTTGTTTTTTTTTATGAAAATTAGTTTATTTTATTTCCAGGCTCTTCTGGGATGCGGGTATTAACTAGAAACGATTTAATAACTATCATGGAACGTTCCAATGCTTCCAATTTCAATGAAAAGTTGGAATTTATGGAGTTGGAACTTCTCCATCAATACTCTGAAGGTGACTCAAACATTGCCGATGCAAAGCACAAGTTGTCAACATTTTTCAAAGTTCTGTTGTTCCACTCCAGCTAGTCTATGGAACGGATAGAAAAATTATATGGCAAAACACAACTCCGTCATCACCACGATATTGCAGACCAATACGCATACGATTTGTGGAATAAAATACTGACGTGACTATTGAGGAAATCGAGTACGTGGAAAATCAAATAAAAAAACTGAGCAAGACCAAGATCGACGACATATCCGTCAAACATAAAATAGTTTTTACCATGGTAGACGGCAAGGTATGTAACGCAGCAACCCATATCAAGTCAACCATGAGATGTTACATATGTGGCGCCAAATCCTCTGATTTCAACGACCTTACAAAAGAAAGGCCCTGCAATACGGAAAACATGCGATTTGGTATATCTTTGCTGCACGCTCGAATAAGATTTTTCGAGAGCATACTGCATGTAGCTTATATATTACCAGTCATGAAGTGGAGGGCTCGCCTGACTGCCGAAGAGAAGAAACTAGTGGAGACACGAAAAAAAGAAATCCAAACCAAGATTCGTGAACAACTAGGATTATTAGTAGATATTCCAAAGGCTAACTTTGGAAACACGAATGATGGAAATACCAGCAGGCGATTTTTCGATGAATACGAGAAATCTGCAGAAATAACTGGGATTGACCAGAATTTAATCTACCGATTAAAAGTCATCCTAGATACCATGTGCTGCGGGATAAAAATTAACATCCAAAAATTCGAAATTTACTGCAAAGAAACTGCTGAATTGTACGTTTCTTTGTACAAGTTTCACCCAATATCGCCGACATTACATAAAGTGTTGAGTCATGGGGCAGCCGTGATAAAAGAGGCGATTCTGCCAATCGGGCAACTGTCTGAAGAAGCTGCAGAAGCTCGCAATAAGCACATCCGAGCGTTTCGGCTAAACTACGCCCGAAAATTTTCGAGAGTAGCTTGCAACACTGACGTTTTAAATAGGTTGCTCTTGACATCAGACCCCTTGCTGACGGGAATGAGGAACACTAAACATAAAAGAAAGAGTCCTCTTTCAGCGGATACCATGAATCTTTTGGAGGAAAATGATATTTGTAATATAACTATTGAAAATGACTATGTTAAGTAATGAATTTGTTAAGAATAGTGTATGCCTTTTTTACTCTATTATACCTCAAAATAGAACGAAATACTTTAATAACACTATAAAACGCAAAAAATATTTTTGTCCGACTTTTAGGGCCAAATACCTGTCTGTGCATTGGTGCATAATGGGGCTCGCTAAGATGTGACGAATTCTTTGTTCAACTGTAGCCAGACCAAAATAAGTTTTATTTTATTGTTATTTAGCCTTGATAGATTTTATGACACCTGTTTAGTTTTAACAGAAGTCAGCACCTAGGTAATAGGCACAGCATTACTTCGAATTTTCGAAGTGGTACTTTTAGTTGAATTTGGTTTTAACGATGTGTGCGTTGGTACTTATTTTGTTATTATGCTCTAATAATAACTTTTGATAGAATTTGCATCTATTAACGACACTCGTTGGCACATTTTTTTCCCGATCCAGTAATATCTTTTAATAAAACTGGCATCGATCAATGATTACTCGCTGAAACATTTGATTTTGACCCAATCACATCTTTCGATGGAATTGGCATCATTAACGATAACTCGCTGAAACATTTGATTTTGACCCAATCACATCTTTCGATGGAATTGATATCATTAACGATTTGTTCGTGCATTTGATATGTGAACGATATATCGATCACATATACTTATCGATTTTTCGATATGTTAGTAAATTTATTTATTTTTCGTCTCCCTGACACTTTTTTAAATTTGATTCAATAATATTATCTTTCAATTGGTACTTTTTAATATTTGCAAACGGATTTGGTCATATGAAATGCTTTGTTTGGTCCAGAATAAACGAGTTATTATTTATTTATTTTTATAATCACTGCACATCCCTCCAATACACGGTTTAAATTATGTATTGATTGACGTAATGACTTATTTCATTGATCTATGCAGCATGCCTCAGATCTACTTTTCGATGGATATTGCTCTTAGTATATAGAAAAATTATTTTCTACATATTTATTTATTTCTTCAACAAATTTACATTTGTGTCGAAAACTTAGTGGTTTAAACATTAAATATAGTTATGTAGGCAACACAAAAATTAAAATTAAATTCCACATTGATTAACATTTATAGAATTTCACTTTTTTTTCTCCGTCACTAATACATTTTTTTCCAACTTTTTAAATTTATTTTTGTTGCTGACCAAATTCCGTAAGTGATACATGCATTATTTGAGTTATTATGCTACTTACTGCGCTTATACTCATCGCCAAATGTAGTGTTCACTATGATTGTGTCTCAAAATTTAAAAACCACCAAATTGTCAGTAACAGCACACACAACTCAAGCGTAGCGTCTAGTCGTCACCCGAGAGTGTTCTGGACTGCCTCCGCCGCTACCACTTGAGTCGTGTGATTCATTTATTTGTAAACATCACAAGAACATTTAGGAATATAATAGCTTTTACCTAAAAGTTTCCTGGAATCATTTTTTACAACATGATTCTTTGCTAGGTAGTATTACTTAAAGGCCAGGTCTTATCCGTTCGTCAAATAACCCTTGTACGTTTAATAAATTAATTGTTGCATCGTTGTCGACGTAAAAAATATAGTCTTGAGAAGAGGACTTCAGTCCAATTTCTGCTTTCTAGTTTTTTTTTATGACAAGAGGTTGACATTTTGCCTTGTTTATTAGCCCTTCAATTTCATTGTTTTGGAAATGACTTTCGAAACACATTTCAATGCAATTAACATAAATTGCAGTAATCACCTTTGTGATTTTTATTACCGCATGCGCAATTCATTATTGCTATTATAATATAATAACGGTAGGCACTTAATCTTTGCCAGGGTACGCAAAGGGCTTTAGAAGGAACACGGATGGGTTTTAGTCAGTAAGAGTCTGACACGCCCTTCCGCTCCACCCAGATCGGAAGATGTCATTTGATGATTTCCCATCCTTAAAAAAAAATTAAAAAAATTGGAAACACCTTTTATGCAATTTGCATGAATAGGGCAGGAACTGTTATCACGTTTGTGTTTGTTACTGCTACATCGGCAAGAGGTACCTATACCTCTTGTTCAAGTGTTAATTTTATTAAGACGGGTAGCTAGCTGCGCAGTCTAGTACGGTCGTGCTTGCGCTGCTCTGTCCGAATATTTAATTCGCGAATCGCGCGGCTATAGCCGCTGCTCGTTTTTCGTGCCGCTATGAGTTCGCAACCGCTCATAGCCAACGAGTTGTTGGCATTCATCAAGCATGCCATCGATTACATGGACGAAGTTAGCATATTACAGATCTGCAAGTCCGCTTACAAGGAGGACGAGATAAGAACTGCCAAGTTGCTGCTTTTCCGAACGCTTGGCAAGGAAGACCAAATGCCGTCCCGCCGAAGAGATGGGACAGAAAAGAGTGTACAAGACATCGTCACTCTGATGAAGTCGACCGACCCAGACGACGTGCCAGATTTTGTGGCGAAGGATCTGCATAAGCTGCCTCCCGTTACATTCGATCACGTCGACGTCACCAGGTTGCTAAAGGATATCACTTCGCTGAAAGCGAGCCTGGCCGAAGTGCAGTCAAAGTTGGAGGTGTCGAATAACACCATAGGTGAATTACGTGCCGAGGTTGTGTTGCTGCGCAGCGCTGTTTCGGTAAATAGGTCACCTGACGCCTCTCGCATAAACACGCGTCGTGAAGCGCAAAACGCTACTATCGGCAGTTTTGAGTCGGCGAGCCCAACTGCGTCACCAGCTGCCGAAATTGCTTGCGTTGCATCGTGTTCCGCCGCCGCTGCCGTCTCTGCCTCGTCAACGGTAGAGCAAACGACTCGTGTAGGTACGTCGACCCCTAGACGTGCATACGCAGACATCGTCACCGCTTGCAAACCTGCTGAGTTGCAAAAGTCGCAGTCAATTCAAGCGACTATAACGAAAGGGGGTAAACAGAGCCGCTTTACATCCATCTCGGGTTCGAAACAGCGGAATCCGAACAAGGAGACGTGTGACAAGGATGGCTTCATCATGGTGGAGAGGAAAAAGAAGAAGAAGCCATCTTGTCGGAACCAGTGCGGCACCGCGCTGGCAGGACCAAACATGCTGCTGCGTCCAGCAACACCTACGACGCAGCTGTACGTGTCCCGGCTACATCACTCCACGAAGGTTGAGGAGATCGTGGAGTACATGAGAGTGAAGACCAACTGCACTTTGAGGGTCGAGAAGTTGGAGTCGCGTCACAACACAAACTTCAAGTCGTTTGTGGTGCGGGTTCCAACTCATCAGCTCGAGGTATTCCTCAAAGAAGAGTTTTGGCCGAAGGGTGTCGTTTATCGATGTTTCCGCGGCCAGCTGCGCGACACCAGTCAGCGAAACACGACGCCGTCATTTCGTGTGCAATAGTTAAATAAGTTATATTAATATGTATTAGTTATTATTGTTTTAAGATTATTTTGTGTAATATGTCTATGGGCCTCAGCAGCCTGATAATAAAATGATTATTATTATTTTATTATTTATTATTAAGGAACTCACTATCATAGACCTTGTTCAATAGTGCTTTAACTGTTTTTTTTTTGAGAGTTTACTTTGGTATGATTTTGATTTTTGCTTTGATTTTCATTGTGTCACCAGTTAGCTAATCGATAAGATCTCCATGTTTTTTTGGGAATTGAATTAGAGTTGTACAATCGTTATCAGTTTTTTTTCAACATTACCGTATACCGTTCGTGATTTGCTAACCAAAACAATATTAGGTAGTGCAATGAACATATAACGTTAAAATAATCAACTTGGTAAAACAAAACTTAAGTATCAAGTGAACAACTCTATTTTAATCTTGCTTGAATCAGCTAATAAAAACAAGAGCTCCGTGGGTTCTGTTTACATAACATTTTAAATAAACTTAACTCAAACAGCAAGTCGCACCAGTGTCATATCGCATAAGTGCCACTCAGCAAAACGGTCACATTCTTTCTTTGTTTGATGGTAAAAGCCAGTTCTCTCAATTTAATATTGTGTATCCTAAAGGCCGCGTTCCCACACTATTTATTTTTATCGTGTCGTTTAAAGCGTCGTGGCTTGTGTATTTAAATGAAGGTGTTCATATATTGACGACACGATTTACCGTCGTCAACGACTTTTTACATACAAAATGTATGTCAAGTCGTCCAAAATGATAAAATCGTCACGACATAGTGGGACTGGGAACGCGCCCTAAGGCTTTGTTTAAACAATAAATAAATACCTCATTAGGCATAACATAGCTTCGAAGTGTCAAAGTGGAACGTTGCGTTATAAATAACTGGTATTAACGACAGATATGCGCGTTGGTATATTTGATTTCTGGCCCAATCATATCTTTTGATGGAATTGGCATCATGAACGATTACTCGCTGAAACATTTAATTTTTTGACCCAATCACATCTTGCTATGGAATTGGCATTATTAACGATAACTCGCTGAAACATTTGATTAACATTTGATACAAATGACAGCCGGGACCGCGCTTTCCAGTGCTATGAGGAGTCTCGGTATGTTAAGACGGCGTGCGGCTGTTATTATTTAGCCACGAGATCTCTACAGAATATTTTCTGATTGCTTTCTCACTTAGCTGAGCCATACATTTATTTGTGTATACCAAACATATAATAAAATCGTAGACTTGCCGTGTCTGCACATAAAATATGTTTGCATGAAAATCACAGAAAAACATTAGGAAAAGACAGAATACAAAAAAAAAAGTTTTGAAATATTTATCTGTTTGTCTGTTTGTCTTGTGTTTGTGGAAGCATCACGCAAAAAAACACTGATTGGATTAGATATCTAGATACTTAAAATATTAAGTTTTATTCCTAGTAACATTAAGCGTTTATTCCATGAAAAACGACCTACAAAATCAAAAGATATTGGAATTTAAGTTTAATAAGAATCTACATAAAGTAGTCTAAGCGTCGCGCTGACTGACTTCTGGCGCCATCTATTGAGAAAAAATTAAAATGCGAACTCGTGGTGGGGTAGTTTCAATGTCTAATTAGGTCTTAATGGCTTTTCATTTATAATTTGGCCTTTATACTTATGAAAATGCTAGGGATTATGCCAGGAGCTTGTAACGTTACATGGGCTATGGGAAAATGCAAGACGAGCTGCCATATGAAATAACTTCCATAACTTCCTTTACTCAGTGGCTGCGATAACGGAAAATCCACTCTAGTCAGGGACGTTACTGTTGCACTTTCCTGGTAGAAATTGTACCATCATAGTGACGGAAGAAAAAATACGTGTCCAATATTTTTTGGTAATCCCCAAAAGTAAAATACCCCATTCAGTATTGGTTCCAATAAATACCATCATCATCATCATATCAGCCGAAAGACGTCCACTGCTGGACATAGGCCTCCCCCAAGTGTCGCCACAATAACCGGTCCTGTGCGTTCCGCATCCATCGGCTAAACGCGACCCTCACCAGGTCATCGGTCCAGCTTGGGGGAGGCCTTCCAACACCGCTTCTTTCGGTACGCGGTCGCCACTCCAAAACTTTTCGGCCCCATCGACCATCTATTCTGCGAGCAATGTGCCCTGCCCACTGCCAATTCAGTTTGTTTATCCTTCGGGCTATTTCGATAACCTTGGTTCTCTTGCGGGTATCATCTTTCCTGGTTCGACCACGCAATGATATTCCGAGCATTGCCCTTTTCATTGCCCTTTGGGTGACTTTAAGCCTTCTGATGAAGCCCATTGTGAGCGACCACGTTTCGGTTCCATAAGTCATCACTGGCAACACGCACTGGTGATAGACCTTCGTCTTGAGACAGTGTGGTATGTGAGACGAGAAGATACCATGCTTTCCCTTCGACTATGACGGAATCGAACAGTTTCTGAAGGGCCTTAAGGACCGATTTTTCACCAGCCTTCAGAAATTCGGCCGTAATTCCGTCCTCATCCGACGCCTTGTTGTTTTTAAGCTTGGTTCTTGAACTTCCTCCATCCAGAACGAATCAATACCGCAAAATTGCAGGTCATTTACCTTCTTCAAATAAATCTTTTAAAACTGCTCTTTTGCATGACAATCTTACCTGAAGAAGTTTTTAAATTCTATTTTCGTCTTGGTACGGAAAGCCCGAAGGTTGGAGTCTACCATACTCGGCCACGATGTCAGTGTCTCTCGACGCGAGTCTGTTCACCTTCGAGTCGGATACTGCCAGTGTGAAGGAGCTTAAATTAAGCTTTGTTTGTAGGAAGAAGCTGATTGAAGGCTCCCGTGGTATCCTGCAGGGGACCTCCGCATTGCTGCTGTGTTTTGATGAGTCGGAAGTTCGGAAGATTGTTAAGGAGTGCAAAAAGGTAATTATATTTCTTTATTTTTGTAGTAGTATGATGGGCGGAAAAAGCCAGTTAATAAATAGACAATTTCCGAGATTTTAGTGGAAAGGATAATTTTAGAGATTTTCTCAATAAGTGTGATTCTAATGTTTTTTTTATTTTATTTAGTAATAGTGGCATATTCTCTATAATTATGCGCTTTCCGAGATTTTTGTATTATAGAACTGCTTTGCCAACAAAATCTGCTAAGTAAAATATCCATTATGACAGGCAGTAATTAATTAAACTACAAAACTAAAATAAACCACATAAAAACAATTGTCACACACTTCTTCAAGCCAGACATTTGTTTTTTTTAATTGCGATTATTGTCATATTTCTGTGAGAAAATGAAAGAAATTGCGATTCTTGCAGTTTCTATTCGTTTCTACTAACTTTCCTATTTAAAAAAAAAATGGAAGATGTATTGTTTGTGCCGTGAGAAAATAAATATTGTTACTGTATATTGCGGTTTAGAATCAAAAACAATGGGAAATATTAATGCCTAGAGTTGATAGTTAAGTATAAGAAAGTTAATAAAGCAAACACATAAGTATCAATCAATCATTGCCTTTTCCCAATGGGAATATGCATGACAAAAATATTTATTATTCAAACAGTTTATCTAGAAATATGCAAAAATATAATACTGACAGTGAAAATAGAATCTAAATTGACGGAAAAACAAACGAGATATAACTATTTTAAACAAATATATCTGTCCCTCTCGCGAAAACGCTGTTTTCTATGGCAGCTGTATAGGCGTCATAGTATTTGACGTCAGATTTGGTATCGGACTTCTCTTTCTAATTGTCAACTTTGAAGCTTAATAACTTCAACATTGATGAAGGTATTTTAAAAATTATTTCATAATGATTTACTAGAGATAAGAAGTATTTTATTTTGCAAATAAAAAAATGCATGCATGCCGTGTATGTATAGTCTGGTCAATTTAGACAGTACCTACAGTTAAAAATTCGCACCCAACTCAAAGTTGGTAGGATTGGTCCCATAGAAATTTCATCAAAATCGGTTCAGTTGTTTGGTTTTTAAATCAAAATAGCTGGAAAACATATGTCATCCAAGTAAATGAAATTGCGTATTTTGCTTCCCTGTGACTTTCCAAGCTAAAACTAATAACTGAATAATATATTTTTTTTTACAAAAAAATACAACCGACTTCCAAAAAAAAAATACTAAGTACAAAGTATAAAATAACCAAAAAAAAAGTTTCTTTCTTTCATAACATTCCTCACCTAATCCATCCATCCTTTCTTTGGCCGTCCTCTAATTTTTCATCTAATCACAGGTATTTAAATGACCATAGTCAGTCATTATTATTTTAAAAGGTTGGTTAAATATGACCATGTTTGCTTTATTCCCAAGACTACTCTCTTCGTCTCGTATATTGTGAAATAATTTAATTTTGTACATATTTAATAATATTTCAGGTGCTGGACTACCTAGGCGTGGCGGAGGTTATAGACACCATGGAAGACTTGGTGCAGTTCCTCAGGGACATCTCGCCAGCTCTCTCCAGGGCCGCCAGAGAGGTAAGCAAAACTGTTCACCTTGTATGAAAGTACTGCTTCAAGAATATTGTATATGCACTTAGACTAGAACCTCGATATCGTAATAATCTCTCCATGTAATATCTCCATAATAAACTTTTGTGTTCCTTGTTTTCCCTCAGAGCCCAAAACCTCTTTTTCTTGAAAGTATGAACCTCTACAACTTAAACGAATTATTTGGGACATTGGAGCTCAGTAACTTAGGCAAATATCACACTGGCGATTTTCAAAGCGATGCGAGTGCAAAACGAGCTCGCAGCGAGTTCGCAGCGAACATGCCACGAAAACGCGGCGGGCGCGCAGCCGTACAAAATGGCGTCGAAAGTGCTATTCGCGGCGAGCTCGCTGCGCATTCGCCTCGCTTTGGACTCGCTTGCAAATCGCCAGTGTGATAAGGCCCTTCAAGTTCTGTTTTAACGACCTCTATAACTCAGACTCAGTGATTCATTTTCAATAGATGTATAAAAAAAAGGTTCTGTTGAGAAATTGGTTTTTATTGCGTTCACGTGTTGACCGGATGGCTAAAAGTGTGAACTGTACAGTTTTGGTTTAAGTATGTTTAAATTCATTGACGCTCTACCTGAGGCCTAAAGTACCTACCGTAACTTGTTCAGACCATTAGTTTATAGTCGAAAAAAAATTACCGATTTTTTAGGTAAATTAAATTTAATAAAATAATCGTAAGTACCTTTAAATCTAAAATAAAGTGTGTTGTAATCTTCATAAAGTAGGTAACATTTGGATTTAACATAGCCCTCCTAACAATAACCCATCCCTACGCGAAGCGTATTAAACGAACCTCTGTAACGGCCGGTCTCAATAACGTATCTACCTACCTTTGACCAGCTGTCAAATTACCTACCAACAGTAGCTGAAACCTCATATTTGCCTTACAAACATGACGTTTCAGCTACTGTTTGTAGCTAATTTGACAGTTGGATAAAGGTAGATACGTTATTGAAATCGGCCGTAAGTAAAAAAATGAGCCAATGGAAACTCCTTAACTTAAACCCTCATTAAGTTAAAAACTCAATAACTCAAAGATTTAAGTTATCTAGGTTCTACTGTATTAAATAATTTTATTAAATAAACTTTCTGTAAACTTAATGCCACAATTTATGGCATTTAAGGTAGAGCTACATTTTTGTGGACGTTAATTTTTTTGAAAGCTCGTTTCTATAAATTGGAAAGTCCAAATGATTGTAATTGCCTAGTTCGTTATACTGTGTGTCCTAATCTGAGTGAAACAATAATTATATTAATTATCATATTAATTAATTATCATTAATATAATTAATTATTATCATTAATATAATTAATTGTCATTAATATAATAAAATATCATTAATATAATTAATTAATAAATAGGAAATATCCTTGAAGTGGAAACCTACTGTAAAACATGGTTGGTTGACTAGGTAGCAGCTAGGGCAGCCGAGCTGACCCATCCCCCTCACGCAGAAACCCTGAACCGCTGCCTCGAGAGCGTCAAGCAACTGGCGCCCGTGCTCATCTGCTCCATGAAGATCTACATACACATCCTCACTGAAGGTAATATTTTTTTTTAAAATTTTATTGACTTAGGCCCACTTGCGCAAACCAGAGTATTTTTGACGTAAAACGTCTAACAAATCGATGAACAACATGTGAAACTGCACACACGAATAAGAATGACTCATTGTAACGTTACGCTCATTGTGACGTTACGATAATTTCATCAATGTTTTGTTATGACGTTGTCACGTTAAACTATCGTCCGTAAACCGACTTTGCAGACAACCATTTTTTTTTAACTCAGAGTAAGTTAACACAAGCTTTATTTCATAGACTAGCTTTTGTCCGTTACTTCGTTCGCGTACATTCCGTTTTTTCCCGTTCCCGTATAGCCTATATTATTATAATTATATTTATTTTCAGGCTATTTTGGCCCATAAATATGTCACCGGAAAATTGCAGACTCCGTAAGTTAGTAATAATTCTTGATATATTATGAAATAATTGTTTTGTCTACAATCAATCCCATTCAAATTCAATAGTTTCCAATATACCCGTGTCTTATTTAGAAAAAAAAGTTTACAATTTCACGCGATATTTTACAATCTTACGCCGTTTGCCATATTCCGGTGACAGATATATACAAAATAACATATACATAGATTATAATACAGTTTGTGTTAGGATATAGAAACTTAAGTCTATGTTAGTACTTATAAAAATCTTTAGCGTTCCTCATGAATGTGGCTATCATATACAAAAAGAATTTCCCAAATCCGACTGGAAGTTCCAGTGATTAGCGCGTTCAAACAAACACACAAAATCTTTAGTTTTATTGTATTAGTACAGATAATGGCCCCCGTTGTAATAGACAAGGTAAAAAAAATTATATTGTTTTTTGACCTTTTATCAACTTTGATTGGTCACTGTTGTAATCCGTAAATATTGATGTAATTCGGTAAGACAAACTATAAATGTCTTTTAAAAATAAACTTATTTAATTGCAGGAGGCAAGGGTATGGAGGAAGCTGCTGAGAACAGAAATTATCTGGCGCAGAGAATGGCTGATGAAATACATGAGATTATACGGTGAGTAACTATCTTAACATACCAAGATTCCTCCGTGCCTCGGAAAGCACGTTAAGCTGTTGGTTCATTGTGTTTCACGCGCGCCTCAAAGAGTTGTCAGCATAGAAGACGGGGCCCGCTAGGGCTCTGCGCCTGCCAGGGTACAGGAATTTGTTCGAAAGAGTCACCGCGGCCCTGGAACGCAGGCTGTAGAAGGAACACGGATGGGTTTTAGTCAGTAAAAGTCTGACACGCCCTTCCGCTCAACCCAGAGCGGAAGAAGTCATTTGATGATTTCTCATCCTTTGGTTCCGGCTGTCATTGGTGGTTATTGCCGAGCGAGCGTCGTCAGCTAGGAATGGTCATGTCTCAGCTGCCACGGTTTATTTTAATTTTTTGTTCCTTGATTGTTGCCTTTTTTTTACTTCGGACGGCTGATCGTGCAAGTCTTTCTACGTCGTTCTCACATATATCAGTCGTCTGTATATTTGTATAATTTTTCAAACGAATGATGTAACCATATCATTGTAAAAACATTGATTTAAAAGTGTCCGTGGAGTTTCTTGCACGTTCTTCTCCATAGAGATCTACACTTTGGAACGTGTAATTAGCTTCATCTCTTTGGACAGACCGACCTTGACTATTCAAAAGTGCCTGTAATGGTTTCATTGAAATAAATGCTTCGAGTTTGAGTTCATTTGAACATCTTAAGCTGGGTACTGACTGGTGTAACGGGCCCTAATTTAACATTCGCAGCGAGCATGTTATGTTACGCCGTATCCTAAAATCCGTGTAAAACAAAAAACAAAATACAAAAGTATTTATTGTAACAGAAAAACAGTTTACAAAAAATTATGTTCGTTAACAACCGCATTAGTATGGAATACTGTGCCATTAGCGCCCACCTCCAAGAGGGGAGACGACAGCGTTCCAGGCATATACACAGGAAAATAAAAAATAGTAAAAAACAAAATATATGTTTTAGATGTTGGAGAATAAAATTTAAAAAAAACCAAAAAAAAATATATTAAAATAAAAATAATAAAATCATAACACATACGCATTTTTCAAACTCGTTTCCACGTACTGACTGCACGAATGCTCGCTTTGCAACAAGTTACATTACACCCCGTAATACCAGTCAGTACCCAGCTTATTAAGAGGAACAAGACGTATCATATCAAATGCGGTAGCTATAAATATAAATAACAGGCCTTTGCCCGCGACTTCGTACGCGCATATCCTGTTTTTCCCGTTCCCGTCTAGCCTATAGCCTTCCACATGAATGTGGCTATCATATACAAAAATAATTTTCCAAATCTGACTGGTAGTTCCAGAGATTAGCGCGTTCAAACAAACAAACTCTTCACCTTTATTATATTAGTACATATATGTTATATATCTTTGTTCAGTGTGCTTCAACTGACATCATACGTGGAAGACGGCGGGGAGAAAGACAACGTTGCCGTATTGAAGGCGTTGCAGCAACAGATACATGCCAAGATGGGCGCTGCGCACGAGTTTCTTAATGTGAGTATAAGATGTAATGTAATTTGCTAAAAAATAATTGTTTTATTTTTATAAAATCGAACGGCGTTCATAAAATACCTGGAAAAGCGATAATTCCAGAGGTTGATAACTCGCTTACAGCTCCCGAGAGAAAGCTGAAAATAGCCTTGGTCTCAAATTTGAAAAGCTGTTATATAATTTAGTATTGCATGTTTCAAAGTAACACAAGACTTTTGAGAAATGGTAAGATAAAAAAACGAGCGAGTCTTGCAGTGGTCGCATAGGGTGTTTAACATCTGACGTTTCATCTTGGTAAAAAACAACATAAACTTTAAAAGTACTGACAGCTAACTCGACCACTGCGCGCGCTCATTGGTCAAATCGAATAAGGCGCGCTCATTGGTCAAATCAAATAGCGCGTGCTTCCTCGGCTTCCTGTTACACACTTCCGTCCCATTTCATGAAATCACTCCCACAGGAAAGCGAGAGGAAAGATGTTACACATCCATAACAAAATGTTTTCTATAATTATCAAAAGAGTTGATTGAACTTGTGTTTCCCAGGATTCTGACGCACAACGCAACGGCTACGGCGAGCGAGCTCTCCGGAGCGTGCTGACATCAGCGCAGCGCGCCACCGAGCATCTCGCGCCGCAGCCGGCTGACGCAGCCAGGAGGGTCGCCAGGTACACGCTATACGCAGGCCCTGCTTAGTAGACAGGCTACGGCGAGCGAGCTCTCCGGAGCGTGCTGACATCAGCGCAGCGCGCCACCGAGCATCTCGCGCCGCAGCCGGCTGACGCAGCCAGGAGGGTCGCCAGGTACACGCTATACGCAGGCCCTGCTTAGTAGACAGGCTACGGCGAGCGAGCTCTCCGGAGCGTGCTGACATCAGCGCAGCGCGCCACCGAGCATCTCGCGCCGCAGCCGGCTGACGCAGCCAGGAGGGTCGCCAGGTACACGCTATACGCAGGCCCTGCTTAGTAGACAGGCTACGGCGAGCGAGCTCTCCGGAGCGTGCT
Organism: Mamestra configurata; assembly: GCA_002192655.3. Lineage (NCBI taxonomy): Eukaryota > Metazoa > Arthropoda > Insecta > Lepidoptera > Noctuidae > Mamestra > Mamestra configurata. The sequence continues at coordinate 465,970 of NDFZ01005349.1, read as the reverse complement.
GACATCAGCGCAGCGCGCCACCGAGCATCTCGCGCCGCAGCCGGCTGACGCAGCCAGGAGGGTCGCCAGGTACACGCTATACGCAGGCCCTGCTTAGTAGACAGGCTACGGCGAGCGAGCTCTCCGGAGCGTGCTGACATCAGCGCAGCGCGCCACCGAGCATCTCGCGCCGCAGCCGGCTGACGCAGCCAGGAGGGTCGCCAGGTACACGCTATACGCAGGCCCTGCTTAGTAGACAGGCTACGGCGAGCGAGCTCTCCGGAGCGTGCTGACATCAGCGCAGCGCGCCACCGAGCATCTCGCGCCGCAGCCGGCTGACGCAGCCAGGAGGGTCGCCAGGTACACGCTATACGCAGGCCCTGCTTAGTAGACAGGCTACGGCGAGCGAGCTCTCCGGAGCGTGCTGACATCAGCGCAGCGCGCCACCGAGCATCTCGCGCCGCAGCCGGCTGACGCAGCCAGGAGGGTCGCCAGGTACACGCTATACGCAGGCCCTGCTTAGTAGACAGGCTACGGCGAGCGAGCTCTCCGGAGCGTGCTGACATCAGCGCAGCGCGCCACCGAGCATCTCGCGCCGCAGCCGGCTGACGCAGCCAGGAGGGTCGCCAGGTACACGCTATACGCAGGCCCTGCTTAGTAGACAGGCTACGGCGAGCGAGCTCTCCGGAGCGTGCTGACATCAGCGCAGCGCGCCACCGAGCATCTCGCGCCGCAGCCGGCTGACGCAGCCAGGAGGGTCGCCAGGTACACGCTATACGCAGGCCCTGCTTAGTAGACAGGCTACGGCGAGCGAGCTCTCCGGAGCGTGCTGACATCAGCGCAGCGCGCCACCGAGCATCTCGCGCCGCAGCCGGCTGACGCAGCCAGGAGGGTCGCCAGGTACACGCTATACGCAGGCCCTGCTTAGTAGACAGGCTACGGCGAGCGAGCTCTCCGGAGCGTGCTGACATCAGCGCAGCGCGCCACCGAGCATCTCGCGCCGCAGCCGGCTGACGCAGCCAGGAGGGTCGCCAGGTACACGCTATACGCAGGCCCTGCTTAGTAGACAGGCTACGGCGAGCGAGCTCTCCGGAGCGTGCTGACATCAGCGCAGCGCGCCACCGAGCATCTCGCGCCGCAGCCGGCTGACGCAGCCAGGAGGGTCGCCAGGTACACGCTATACGCAGGCCCTGCTTAGTAGACAGGCTACGGCGAGCGAGCTCTCCGGAGCGTGCTGACATCAGCGCAGCGCGCCACCGAGCATCTCGCGCCGCAGCCGGCTGACGCAGCCAGGAGGGTCGCCAGGTACACGCTATACGCAGGCCCTGCTTAGTAGACAGGCTACGGCGAGCGAGCTCTCCGGAGCGTGCTGACATCAGCGCAGCGCGCCACCGAGCATCTCGCGCCGCAGCCGGCTGACGCAGCCAGGAGGGTCGCCAGGTACACGCTATACGCAGGCCCTGCTTAGTAGACAGGCTACGGCGAGCGAGCTCTCCGGAGCGTGCTGACATCAGCGCAGCGCGCCACCGAGCATCTCGCGCCGCAGCCGGCTGACGCAGCCAGGAGGGTCGCCAGGTACACGCTATACGCAGGCCCTGCTTAGTAGACAGGCTACGGCGAGCGAGCTCTCCGGAGCGTGCTGACATCAGCGCAGCGCGCCACCGAGCATCTCGCGCCGCAGCCGGCTGACGCAGCCAGGAGGGTCGCCAGGTACACGCTATACGCAGGCCCTGCTTAGTAGACAGGCTACGGCGAGCGAGCTCTCCGGAGCGTGCTGACATCAGCGCAGCGCGCCACCGAGCATCTCGCGCCGCAGCCGGCTGACGCAGCCAGGAGGGTCGCCAGGTACACGCTATACGCAGGCCCTGCTTAGTAGACAGGCTACGGCGAGCGAGCTCTCCGGAGCGTGCTGACATCAGCGCAGCGCGCCACCGAGCATCTCGCGCCGCAGCCGGCTGACGCAGCCAGGAGGGTCGCCAGGTACACGCTATACGCAGGCCCTGCTTAGTAGACAGGCTACGGCGAGCGAGCTCTCCGGAGCGTGCTGACATCAGCGCAGCGCGCCACCGAGCATCTCGCGCCGCAGCCGGCTGACGCAGCCAGGAGGGTCGCCAGGTACACGCTATACGCAGGCCCTGCTTAGTAGACAGGCTACGGCGAGCGAGCTCTCCGGAGCGTGCTGACATCAGCGCAGCGCGCCACCGAGCATCTCGCGCCGCAGCCGGCTGACGCAGCCAGGAGGGTCGCCAGGTACACGCTATACGCAGGCCCTGCTTAGTAGACAGGCTACGGCGAGCGAGCTCTCCGGAGCGTGCTGACATCAGCGCAGCGCGCCACCGAGCATCTCGCGCCGCAGCCGGCTGACGCAGCCAGGAGGGTCGCCAGGTACACGCTATACGCAGGCCCTGCTTAGTAGACAGGCTACGGCGAGCGAGCTCTCCGGAGCGTGCTGACATCAGCGCAGCGCGCCACCGAGCATCTCGCGCCGCAGCCGGCTGACGCAGCCAGGAGGGTCGCCAGGTACACGCTATACGCAGGCCCTGCTTAGTAGACAGGCTACGGCGAGCGAGCTCTCCGGAGCGTGCTGACATCAGCGCAGCGCGCCACCGAGCATCTCGCGCCGCAGCCGGCTGACGCAGCCAGGAGGGTCGCCAGGTACACGCTATACGCAGGCCCTGCTTAGTAGACAGGCTACGGCGAGCGAGCTCTCCGGAGCGTGCTGACATCAGCGCAGCGCGCCACCGAGCATCTCGCGCCGCAGCCGGCTGACGCAGCCAGGAGGGTCGCCAGGTACACGCTATACGCAGGCCCTGCTTAGTAGACAGGCTACGGCGAGCGAGCTCTCCGGAGCGTGCTGACATCAGCGCAGCGCGCCACCGAGCATCTCGCGCCGCAGCCGGCTGACGCAGCCAGGAGGGTCGCCAGGTACACGCTATACGCAGGCCCTGCTTAGTAGACAGGCTACGGCGAGCGAGCTCTCCGGAGCGTGCTGACATCAGCGCAGCGCGCCACCGAGCATCTCGCGCCGCAGCCGGCTGACGCAGCCAGGAGGGTCGCCAGGTACACGCTATACTCAGGCCCTGCGTATAGCGTGTACCACAAACAAAAAAACTTACAAAAAACATACGTGTTTAAAACTGGTTTCGAACTTGTTTATTTAAATATGCAAAAGTAAATAGTAGCTTGTATATCGCCGGCCGCGCAAAATCTTTGCAACAATCACTGACCAGATAAATGAACGACCGACTGATAAGTAAGGAACGCACCACGGCATCATTGAGTGTCGAGCGTGTGAGCGGTGACGCAACTAAGTCCGACAGCTCCGCGCTCCCGCTCACTCAATAGGGAATATGCTTGCAATTTTTTTATTTGTAAAATAAAATACTTATTATCTCTAGTAAACAATTATGAAATAATTTTTGAAATACCTTCATCAGCGATGAAGTTATTAAGCTTCAAATTTGACAATTAGAAAGAGAAGTCAACTGGGACGTCAAATACTATGTCGCCTATACAGCTGCCATACAAAACAGCGTTTTCGCGAGAGGAACGGATATATTTGTTAAAAATAGTTATATCTCGTTTGTTTTTCGGTCAATTTCGATTCTATTTTCACTGTTAGTATTATATTTTTGTATATTTCTAGATAAACTGTTTAGATAATATATTCATATATTATAAAAAAAAAATCATGCATATTCCTTATTAGCTCGGTCATATCGAACGAACTAACGAGCTAAAGAGCGGTAGATCTGGGAACTAGTTCGCGTAGTTCGCATGTAGGACTGCTCTTACGAACTAGTTCGTCCGCGAACCACTCAAGACTACATGTTAGTCGTTCGTTCTGTAAAAGGCGCGCTATAGTTGTTATTTATTTAAATCGACATTTTAATTTTGTACTTATTTCAGATCGGGTGGTATAAACGCAGACCAACTGTGTGACGAGCGGCAATACGGACACGGCAGAGAAGCAAAGGTAACTAACCAAATAACCATCACTATTTCTCCTACAAACCTTCTGAACTAAGTCTAAACATAATTTAATCTTCCAGGCATTGAACCTGGCATCAGACTTGCGCCACCAGATCAATGAGCTGGATGTGATTGTGAACGAGGGTGTGAGGGCGGCGGAGAAGCAAGGCGGGAAAACCATGCAGGCTAGGTAAGCACCATAACTTAACATCAACGGGCTGTTCCACAGCAGCCCGCAGGTAAGCCACTGGCCATTCTACGTAACAGTGGACTAAGTACCTGTTCTCCTGGAGGGGGAACGTAGAAGCTTAGAAACAACTAATCAATATTTTGCAAAAAGTGATAATAGCTGAGTTTCTAACCACGGAAATACAGGCGCACCCGAAGTCGGGTACGGAAGCACTTAGCCGAAGTAAGCCTCCAATGTCCGTCCGTCAGTCCGTACGGAAGTCCACCTATCCATGAATGTTAAGACTAGAAGAATATTTGGACCAATGTGGAATTTAATTTTAATTTTTGTGTTGCCTACATATATTGTTTAAACCACTTAGTTTTCGACACAAATGTAAATTTGTTGAAGAAGAAAAAAAAAATATCTATCCGTTCGTCCGTACGGAAGTCCGACTATTTGTCCGTTCGTCCATCTGTCCGTCCGTCCATCTGTCCGTCCGTCCGTCCGTCCGTCTGTCTGTCAGCGGGTTGTATAACAAAAACCGTAAGAGGTAGAAAGTGTTTCAGTGTGTTTTTCTAATTTTGATTGGCGCTATAACAACAAATAAAACCTTAATTAAAAATTGAAGGTCATCCATAGAAGAAACGCGTTTTTTTTCGGTTTATTGTACGGAACCCTTCGTATGAGAGTCCGACACGCACTTGACCCGATTTTACCTTTATTATTTACAACATTAATGATGCAGGGCATTAATTTAACTGATGTGAAAAAAAGAGGTTAGGATTCCGAACATCCATATGTCAAAAGTCAAAAGTCATTTATTCAAATTATCTGAGTGCCAGCACTTTTTGAACGTCGAAGTTCTACATAAAGACAGTCCCCCAAAACGCCCGCCCCTCACCACTTCCTAGTGTTGTAGCTGGGAAGAAGAAGTGGCGCAACAAATTCCCCAGCAACGGAACCATTATAGTATCACTCGTTTGTCTATCTGTCCGTCCGACTGTCACAGCCTATTGTTAACAACCATTTCTTTTTCTCGTAGATTGGAGACTGCTCACAAATGGCTCCTACATCCAGCTGCGGATCCAGTTACAAGGATCGAAGGTCAGAAGGCTATCAACAGTATCGTCTCTCAAGGACAACGGGTAATTTTATATTAATCTTATATGTAAAATTCTCGTGTCACAATGTTAGTTACCATACTCCTCCGAAACGGCTTGACCGATTTTTATGAAATTTTATATGCATATTCAGTAGGTCTGAGAATCGGCTACTATCTATTTTTCATACCCCTAAGTGATAAGGATTGTCCACCCCTAACATTTTTTTCTTATTTTTTGGACAACATTTTTATTTTTTTTTATAATGTGGCATTTAAAAATACATACAACTCTAAATTTTCACTCTTCTATCACCAACCCCTATTTTTTAATAGCGATATTAGTTTATTGAGGAAGGCTTTAGGCTATATAACATCACGCTACGGTCAATAGGAGCCGAGCATTCATAAAAATGTGACGCAGACGAAATTGCGTGGGTCAGCTAGTAAAATATAATAATCTAGAAATAAGTCATGAAGGAATGGTTGAAAAACCATTTCTAGAATACGTCAATAATAAATAAACGGACTTCAAAAAAAGGAGGAGGTTGTCAATTGGACTGAATGTTTTTTTTATGTTGTGATATCGGTGGTATTGTGAGGAGGATATCCTTGGCTCCAGGTATCAAGGTAGCCATTTGGAAGCGTCTTGCGAAAAGTAAAAGAAAATTAGAAATAGGAATATAAAAATATGTTTTGTTTTTATTTGGGACTCCGGTACCAACGTTCATTGGAGGCAGACGCCACATATATTACGAAGTTTAAACCTTAAATATAGTTTTATTTATAATAATATCATAAGTAGCACTAGCGTGAGTCCGCTGGTGTTACAGTATAATTAACTTGCATCTTGTATCTGGCATTTTGCTGAACTGGACCTATTTGGTGCAGTCGCGGGGCACACGATGTTATTGGTACCAACATTGTGTGTAACAGTGTGTGCCCAATAAACTATTTTTCTTTCTTTCTTTTCTTTTACTTTTAACAACTTTTCCTTAGCCTATTGTGTCCCACTGCTGGGTAAAGGCCGCCCTATATACTTCCAGACATTCTTTTCTTGCGCCACCTCGAACCAGCTTTCGCAGCATCCAGATCACCTCACTTTTAATATATCGTTAGCAATTATTTTTCGAATAATGTTGATATTGTTTCAGATCGCTGATGGTCTGCAAGGTCGTGAGAAAGCGGAAGTTCTTCAGTTGTGCTCCGAGGTGCAGCGCTTGTCCGACAAGTTGGCCGACTTGTGCGCCAGCGGCAAGGGCGACAGCGAAGAAGCCAGGGCTATCACCAGGTACTAACTACATTTTTTTAACCTGAATAAGCCCCACTTTACCTTGAATGAGACAGACATATAGAAAACGACGGAGCAGTTCCAAATTGTTAACTTTGTAGAAAGAGACAATGCGGTTGTGCGGCCAATACTACTGTACATCGTATCGATAAAGGTAACATTGCAAGTGTCATTGACGCGGACCAATTAATATTCTAGAAAAAGACGATTCTGTAATTACGGGCTGCGAGATCGCTCTGTCTTTCTCACATTTTTCTGACCGTATCCACTTCACAGCCGAAAAGGGAGAGTATGTACATTCCTCTGTTTAAAATGACATCTTTTGGGAAGCCAAAAGTTGTCATTTGTCACGTTGGGCTAAAGGCAGTGGCGTAGCTAATCTCAAAAGGGCCGAAAAATTTTGGGAGCCTCGTTTTTAGGGGTATTGTTACCTTACTAACTCTATCTTGGTAGGCCACGAAGGATATGGCTTGACTAAATGTATAGCTTTGCGTCCACACGTCGGGGCCCTTGTAACCCGGCGGTAGCTACGCCCCTGGCTGAAGGCTATGTCAATTGTGTCCTAGACTGTTTTTTTATCGACACAACTTGTTGCAGGGAGCTGACAGACAAGCTTCACGAGCTAAAGCGAGCCACAGAGCGAGCTGTAGTGAACCGAGTCGTTGAAGAGTTCATAGACGTCGCTGCTCCGCTCAGACACTTTACTGATGCTGTCAACGCACCCTTGGGTAAATAGCTTTGTTAACACTCCTCTTCCGACTGTATAAATAATGCAACTGCCATATTATTATCTCTTCCCTGCCCTTGGTTGACTTGTAGAGAATGCCTAGGGCATGAGCATTAGGTCTGCCTTTGTACTATTGTACATGAAGTCTAACGGCCGGTCTCAATAACGTATCTACCTTTGACCATTTTTCAAATTAGTTACCAACAGCCGGTCGATTCTGTAAACATGTCAAAGTGAAGGCTTGGATGAAGTGATCACGAGGTGAGCTGTCAATCCATACAATCAAGATTTCACGTGATCTCGAAGTGAGCTGTCATTCCATCTTGATTATATGGATTGACAGCTCACCTCGTGATCATTTCACCCTAGCCTTCACTTCGATATGTTTACAAAATCGACCGGCTGTAACTGAAACGTCATATTTGAAAGGCCTTTAATTATTAATATTAATTGATATGGTTGACAATATTGCATAGTGTCCGGTCGTGCTCGTTGAAACGCAATGTGATGGACACCTTGTGGTAAATGACATTATTTGACTGTTTTTTTTTTTGCGTCACGTTGCTTAGCAACGCGCATCATCAGCAATAATGACTATTTAATATACTGTTACAATAGTTTATCATCATCATCTTCCTGCCCTTATCCCATGTTACTTGGGGTCGGCGCAACACGTTTTTTTCTTCCATTCTGTCCTGTTACAATAATGAATATACTGGTTTTAAAGTTAGCGTCCTTAGTACAAGGTATTTTAACGTACTCGATAAACATCTATTTGTACTAAAACTGGTGACAATAACGAAAATCCTGTTTTTATCTGTAAGTTTTGACATAAGCGAACGATAAACTGATCAAGTAAGTTAAAAAATATGCACTTTGGGACATGACCAACAAAGCGGACAGCTACGCCCAACGCTTTGAATATCAAGTCCTTAATGCCACTGGATCTGCTAGTACCAAGTTCATTGAGTTGGTGACATAAATCTTCCGGTTAGAAAAGCAGGCTGCGATATGAAACCTTTAATGAATTCTTTCTAGATATTGGCATGGGCATTTTTAATAATAATAATAATTTATTTCAGAACATAATCTATACTAATATTATAAAGCTGAAGAGTTTGTTTGTTTGTTTGTTTGTTTGTTTGAACGCGCTAATCTCTGGAATTACTGGTCCGATTTGAATGATTCTTTCAGTGTTGGGTAGTCCATTTATCGAGGAAGGCTATAGGCTATATTTTTTTTCAAAATTAGGGATCCGTAATAAAATTGCTATTTCGTAACACAAGGTGTAAAATCAAAAACCTTTTTTTGCGTGCGCTGCAAAAACTATTGACAAAAGAACAAAATGATGTACTACGGGTTAGAAGATCCCATTAAGACCTACAAAAAAGTCCGCGAGAACATATATCTAGCTATCATGGTTTAATCACAATAACCCATTTTGTGTTCAAAATAATTATTAAATCGTCTAAAGAAAAAAAACTACGTTAAATACGTATCGTAATATTAATCTTTATCGAAATTAAGCATTATGTTATCAAGAGTATTTATGTAGAAGTAAAATACTTTTTGTTTCATCTCAATCGGATATTTCGTTTAAAAGTTATCACGTGTGTAAGATGTTAAGAGTTGGTACCTATTAATGAGTTATGGGCCATAGAGTTTTTTATCAACATAAAATCCTGTAATAATCTTTTTCGAAATATATTTGTTGATGATTGTAAGTATAAGATCTTTGAAGAGTATAATAAATACATTTCTAAAATAACTCTGCTAAGGAAATCCACGCGCGCATAATGTTTTGAACAGTTCTGAAGACATTGATAATTGCATTAACTTCGGTAATGGTAGTTGAAACTTCTAATACAATTAAAGGAGTTTTAATCTAATAGAATTGAAAAACGCCCCAATTTTTTGGGTAACGTAATTCCTCCAAACTCACGAGATTCAACGAATCCTAAATTTTGATTCTAATCTTGAAAATTAAAAGCAGAATATTTTTAGTATTTATTTCCTTTGGGCCAAGTTCTTTTGCAATTGTATTGAGTGCTTTTATCATTTGTATGCTCAGTATTCCACAATCACCAGTAAATTCTATAAAGTTCAATGAACTTATTTGATCTTTATTATGAACTTTATTATAGCAATACAGAATAAAGCGAAATAGTGATACAAAAGCGGCTTTCAAATAATTCTCAAAGAGATATTAAAAAGTGATCAAATTAACACAAAGGGCTCAAAACAGCTATTTTATAGGAACTAGCACTAACAAGTCTAAAGCAACTTGGGAGGTAACCAATTCTATGAAATTTAATATTCCTAAAATGATAGCAAGACATTTTAATGATTATTTTATAGACTCAGTTCAATCGAATGCCGATAATTTGCGAATAATACTCAAACAGACACATCATCAGGATTATATATCTAATCTATCTAAACTAATATTATAAAGAGTAAAGATTAGTTAGTTTGTTTGTTTAGAATTAAGGTTGATAATGTACATGTAAACTACACTTCAAATTACTCAAATCGGACCTTTCGTTTTAAAGTTACGACGGGCATAAAAATGGTCTAAGTAAGAAAAATGTTACGGTTTGAGCGAACTGGGGAGAATCTTAACGCTTAGTCCGATGAAGCTGAAACACGGCATTAATGTTTTGGATAAAAAAAGAAAAATAACAAATATTTGGATTTTTCGATGCTCTAAGTAAGAAAAATGTTGCGGTTTGAGCTAACTGGGGAGAAACTTAATGCACGGCATTAATGTTTTGGATAAAAAATTAAGAATAACAAATATAAGGGGCGAAAAGGGTTGATGAATTTTTCAGGGGAGGACATTATTGCTTACTTCAATTTACGTGGAAATTGGAATGAACAAGCTAAAAGTGGGAAATTTGAAACAGATCTAACAATGTTTACATAGTCAACCTCTGGCGGGGTGAACGGGGTGAACTGGGTGGATAGTAGGCTGATCCTGAGACCGTTGAATGGATATCGTAGTGCTTAATTTTCCAAAACTTACCTTTAAAAAGGGTTTGAGGGGGCGTTGAAGTTTGTGGAGTACCTACTAAATCCGCGCGGACGAAGTCGCGGGCGAAGTGCTAGTTCCATATAAAATTATTAGTTAGGCTTAAAAACTATGTTAGTACCTTAAAACTACTCATTAACTTATCTCACATTAAATAGGACAGCATCAGAACTATGCACCCTATTCCAGTGCCGCACAATAGGACACTCCACCTTTTCTCGTCAAGGGTTTAGAAGGCCATTGGGGCAGCCCCGCACACGACACATCAGGAGGCCACTCTTGCGCACAAGAGCCCTGAAGCAGTCGGTGTTGTCCTCCGCCACCATCCCTGACGCACTACAGTATCGCGGCAACCCCATCAGCATCCTAAACCCATTATTATTTTTGTAGTCATTTATTTATTTAGGGACAACACACAGCAGTGTAATAATAAGTATGTTTACTTAACTTAACAATAGACGTAACAAATACACTCCTCATAACGTTATCCACATATTACTTAACAGATCTATTAAAAATATAGTTTAAAATGCGTGTAGTGCTTTTTATTATATTTTTATAATAACTCTACTTTTACAAATACATACTACTGATATATTTACAACAATTAATATCAAGCACCCCACGCTTTTTTTACAATGAAATTAATTTTCTTTTTATCACTTTATTTTTATTTTAGAATCATTGAAAATGATTGAATTATATTGAGTTGGTAGACTTTTTATGGCTGTTGAAAAAAATATCAATAATTAAAAATTATTTTCTGCTTTTTAGTTCAATTTGCTATTAAAGCGTGTTTTTTAGTTTATTAAACTATAATTTATTTTTTCATTTTAAGTCAGCTCAATAAACCGTGATAGAGTGATCAAAATACGTAATATTTAGTTTATCTTACTCGACAATAAATCTAATCTTTTTTTATTCGTGTTCTCGTAACCTAGACATTTCATTAAATGCATAACTATTACATAGAACTCTCCCTGTTTACTTTGAGCAATCAAGTTCTTCTATTTGGATACCATTCAATGACCTTCCGCGACTCAGGGCTACATATGCTTGACGGCAGCGAACAGCCGAGGACCTAGGTAAATCATTTTTAGCCACCCTCTTGGCATTCATTCCTCGGCACGTTTCTCACAAATATATTGGATTTGGTGTATTTTATATACAATGGCGGAACCAAATTTTTTTTAGAAAATCGCTACGCCATGCTCTGCCAAGGCCAGATATAGGTTTTTATCCCAATCGGAGAACATACNGTTACTTGGGAGAGGGGGTCACAGGGTGGGGGGACAGTTACTTGGGAGAGGGGGTCACAGGGTGGGGGGACAGTTACTTGGGAGAGGGGGTCACAGGGTGGGGGGACAGTTACTTGGGAGAGGGGGTCACAGGGTGGGGGGACAGTTACTTGGGAGAGGGGGTCACAGGGTGGGGGGACAGTTACTTGGGAGAGGGGGTCACAGGGTGGGGGGACAGTTACTTGGGAGAGGGGGTCACAGGGTGGGGGGACAGTTACTTGGGAGAGGGGGTCACAGGGTGGGGGGACAGTTACTTGGGAGAGGGGGTCACAGGGTGGGGGGACAGTTACTTGGGAGAGGGGGTCACAGGGTGGGGGGACAGTTACTTGGGAGAGGGGGTCACAGGGTGGGGGGACAGTTACTTGGGAGAGGGGGTCACAGGGTGGGGGGACAGTTACTTGGGAGAGGGGGTCACAGGGTGGGGGGACAGTTACTTGGGAGAGGGGGTCACAGTTACATTTTTGTACTTTCATCGGTCTTTAATACGTGCGCAAATTTTCAAATCAATTAGACGTCTTGAAGTGGGTGAAAATTGCGTTGAAAGATTCATTTACATAGATACAATATACATACAGATCAAGCTAATAAAAGTGTGTTAAAAAAGAATTGGTAAAACAAGTTAGGGAACGTACCCATACTACGTGACTCGTTCAAGGGGGGAGAGAGGGGTCTTCAAAATACCACGCTTGGTCACAGGGGCGGCTTAGGTTTTAGTAACGTAGTCAATATCCTCTAGGGAAAACTCCCACTTTTTAACAGACTTAAGGAGGAGGTTCTAAATACGACTATTTTTTTTTTAAATTTTCTGTTTGCAAAAAAAAAAAATTAAATTATATATATGAATTGCTACGTGAAGACTAGAGGGGGACGGAGGGGGTTTTGGCATGTACCACGGATGATCACCGAAGGAGGGGAGGGGGGTAATTTAAAAAAAAAAATGGGTCACGTAGTATGGGTATGGTCCCTTATAGGAAGCATTAATTGCCCACAGGCACCCCCGGGCGCGAGTCCCAGTTCCACGACAAGGCCGCCGCGCTGGCCGCCTTCAGCCAGCGCGCAGTGGCGGCGGCTGGCGTCGTCGCCGCCGGAGTGGGGCACAACAAGCGGCTCGCGGACCAGCTCATACATAACGCGCAGCAGGTAACAAGTTAGAGGAACCGTCACAGGCAACCCCGGGCGCGAGTCCCAGTTCCACGACATGTGACGAGTCCCAGTTCCATGACGAGTGGTGCACAACAAGCGGCTCGCGGACCAGCTCATACATAACGCGCAGTAGGTAACAAGAGTTAGAGGAACCGTTACAGGCACCCCCGGGTGCGAGTCCCAGTTCCACGACGAGTGACGAGTCCCAGTTCCATGACGAGTGGGACACAACAAGCGGCTCGCGGACCAGCTCATACATAACGCGCAGCAGGTAACAAGTTAGAGGAACCGTTACAGGCACACCCGGGCGCGAGTCCCAGTTCCACGACGTGTGACGAGTCCCAGATCCATGACGAGTGGGGCACAACAAGTGGCTCGCGGACCAGCTCATACATAACGCGCAGCAGGTAACAAGTTAGAGGAACCGTTACAGGCACCCACAGGCGCGAGTCCCAGTTCCACGACGTGTGACGAGTCCCAGTTCCATGAGTAGTGGGGCACAACAAGCGGCTCGCGGGCCAGCTCATACATAACGCGCAGTAGGTAACAAGTAAGAGGAACCGTTACAGGCACCGCCGGGCGCAAGTCTCAGTTCCACGACGTGTGACGAGTCCCAGTTCCATGACGAATGGGGCACAACAAGTGGCTCGCGGACCAGCTCATACATAACGCGCAGCAGGTAACTTCTCAATATACACGGTGAATTTTCAAGTGGATGGTCAAATCCGATACCATCAGAAATAGCGAAAGACACTAAAAGGAGTCTCGAAACCGATTTTAATGAAAATTAAAACTGCATCATCGGAATTTTGAAGTACATATTCCAAACCAAACACGTTAACTTTGGAAAAAATAAGCACACTATCCGAGAGTGTCGCTTATAAAGATCATATTCCGGTCTGATCAAAGTCTCGCAAGTATTAATAACATATGGCAAACAAAAGAAAATCACAAATTTTAACGTAGATAAGTATATCTACTGATATATTTTATATACTGCAAGACATACATTTAAAAAAAAGATAAAGCAGATCTAAATCTCTTATATTTTACAGGTTGAGAAACTGTCACCACAATTGATAGCAGCTGGCAAAATCAGGCTCTACAATCCGGACAGCAAGGTAAGATACCCTTCGTCGATTGCGTCTCTGCTCCTTGTCAATTTATTTCCAAGCTTTATCATAATTTGTAATTAATATTCCAGGTAGCCGAGGAACATTTCAACAACCTCAAGAATCAGTACGCAGACGCAGTACTTCGTGTCCGAGATCTTTGTGATCAAGCTGTTGATCCCCTTGACTTTGTCAGGACTGCTGGTAAGGAAACACTGCCTTTATCATTATGAACAATTTTTACTATAGAACAACCCCTGCTATGGTACAAATAAACTACCCCATACATTTATGTTTGGATTACTCGATGCAAACTGAACAGTACATTTTTCCATTTCGATTTCTGCGTACTTTTTCAGGTTTTAGTTCTGTTTCACTTGTGCGTGTTATTGATTAGGGTCCAAGATAAATGATAAGCAATTAAGGTTTACACTGCAAATGGTAAATGTTTAATAAAGGTTCACAATACTCGATTATATTGATACTGTTAAATATAACGTGGCTGGGCGATGGTATGTGAGCGTGCCTGGCTCTAACTTCCCGTTACAATATCCAAAAGTGCAACTCAGTGATTCGCATCGCTGGGGTCGCTACACACTCGATTTAAAGCAATCTCTGTTGGTTCTACTAGTGAAAGGCTGATGGGGTTTCAATATCAACGTCTTTCAAACCAGAGTACTTATGGTAGTCTTCTTTCTTTTCATACAGGTGAACTTATGCAGAAGCATACCTACCTCTGTGAAGATGCTATCCGCAACAACGACTCACAGAAGATGGTCGACAACACTTCAGCTATCGCCAGGTACAAAAGATTTATTCATCATTCAGTTAAACACATAAGATAAGATAAGAAATTTATTTTGTAAAACATGAGTTCAGTATACAGGTCTTAGAATTCAAATGAGGTAGCTAAAAATATAAAAATTAAAGAAATTACAATGTCAAAATCTGAATGAAATTTTTATTACCATGTCGAGATTTTTGAAATGAATGAAAATGATTTTTTTTTTTTCTTAGCCTATTGTGTCCCACTGCTGGGCAAAGGCCTCCCCCATATCCTTCCAGACATTCTTTTCTTGCGCCACTTCGAACCAGCCTTCGCGGTGTGCATCCAAGTCATCTCGCCACCGCTTTCTGGGCCGGCCTCGGCGACGTCGTCCATCCTCTGGCACCCATTGCGTGGAGACTTGCGCCCAGCGGTCATTATGCATGCGGCTGGTGTGACCCGCCCAGTCCCACTTTAGCCTGACAGCTTTTTTGCCTACGTCAATGATACCGGTTTTGGAGCGCAGCGTGGTGTTCCGTACTCTATCAATTATTTTTAAACCTAAAATACTGCGCTCCATTGCCCTTTGACATACCCCAAGGCGGAACTTTTGCGACGACGTCGAGATTTAATTTATTTATTTATTTAACAGTTATTTAACGGTATGTACACACATTTAACAAATAGATAAGAAGAAGGGAAAAGAAAAAAAGGTACAAAAATGATGCTTATTAAAGAAATTTCTTCCAGCATACCTGCTAAAGGAGAGTCGAATAAGAGATGTAGACATTGTGTGTAAAAGTAATGATTGAAAATTAAAATGTCAAAATTTAAATATAATTTGAAAACTCTATACAAGCAAAATATCATTTAAGAATTCATCTACGTCAGATTTGGCCTGCCCCAAATCTGACTTTGTGTACTGACTGTATCATCCTAATCGAACTCGATCAGTCTATCAAATACTTTTATTTCAAACTAGCTACAGCCCGCGTTAATGTCGAAATTATACCAAGGGAACTTACTCCCGGGACTCAAACAATCTTTATACCAAATTTCATCAAAATCGGTCCAGTCGTTTGCGCGTGGAAAGTAACAAACATACACACACACACACTCACAAACTTTCGCCTTTATAATATTAGTTTGATAGTGAGATAGACCATTTAAAGGCACTCTGGTCTGTCAGTCAAATAGATGAAGCTAGTTTTACTGCGCTGGTGACAAGAGCAGCAAGTTCTGCAACAAAACACATTCCCTGACGTTATCTCCAGCGTGGAAGTTGCACGTTTAAAATCGATCCACCGACCACAACCACCGGTGGCTGGCGACAAGCAGTTAACATGATTTGTAGTGAACCGCCGCACACGTGTAGCGAGTGGCCGCCGTTTACTTTTTTTACTGAAATTGGGTGTCCCCAATATAGGCGTGGTCGTCGACGTCGTCAAACTCGTTTACGAATTATAAGAAGCGCGATCAAACCTTCCGTATCGAAATTCATTGAGAGACTGTATAGCAGGAGAGTGTTACAAATTTTAGCGACCACCGTCTTCAGATAGCCTCATTATATCACTGCAAAATGTGTCTACGGGCTGATCAAACATCATTCGAAAATATTTCCAGAAGGGATATGTGAATTGGACGGCCCAGGTGGCTGTGATAGGAAGTGGGAGAAGAGTCGGCAAACCGTCTAGTGGTCTTGGTGGGCTTATAATGTAATTTTCCGTTTCTCAGGCTTGCCAACCGCGTGCTCCTTGTAGGTGGAGCAGAGCGCGATAACACAGAGGACGCGGAGTTCGCGCGCTCCCTCACATCAGCCCAGCAGCGCCTGCAGGCCGCCATACCGCCTGCTGTGCACCGCGCTAAGGCCGTCGCCTTGGGCGATAGGGCGCAGGCGCCGGCGTGGAGGACCGCCAATAGTGAGGTGAGTCTCTTAGCTCGCTCACATCAGCCCAGCAGCGCCTGCAGGCCGCCATACCGCCTGCTGTGCACCGCGCTAAGGCCGTCGCCTTGGGCGATAGGGCGCAGGCGCCGGCGTGGAGGACCGCCAATAGTGAGGTGAGTCTCTTAGCTCGCTCACATCAGCCCAGCAGCGCCTGCAGGCCGCCATACCGCCTGCTGTGCACCGCGCTAAGGCCGTCGCCTTGGGCGATAGGGCGCAGGCGCCGGCGTGGAGGACCGCCAATAGTGAGGTGAGTCTCTTAGCTCGCTCACATCAGCCCAGCAGCGCCTGCAGGCCGCCATACCGCCTGCTGTGCACCGCGCTAAGGCCGTCGCCTTGGGCGATAGGGCGCAGGCGCCGGCGTGGAGGACCGCCAATAGTGAGGTGAGTCTCTTAGCTCGCTCACATCAGCCCAGCAGCGCCTGCAGGCCGCCATACCGCCTGCTGTGCACCGCGCTAAGGCCGTCGCCTTGGGCGATAGGGCGCAGGCGCCGGCGTGGAGGACCGCCAATAGTGAGGTGAGTCTCTTAGCTCGCTCACATCAGCCCAGCAGCGCCTGCAGGCCGCCATACCGCCTGCTGTGCACCGCGCTAAGGCCGTCGCCTTGGGCGATAGGGCGCAGGCGCCGGCGTGGAGGACCGCCAATAGTGAGGTGAGTCTCTTAGCTCGCTCACATCAGCCCAGCAGCGCCTGCAGGCCGCCATACCGCCTGCTGTGCACCGCGCTAAGGCCGTCGCCTTGGGCGATAGGGCGCAGGCGCCGGCGTGGAGGACCGCCAATAGTGAGGTGAGTCTCTTAGCTCGCTCACATCAGCCCAGCAGCGCCTGCAGGCCGCCATACCGCCTGCTGTGCACCGCGCTAAGGCCGTCGCCTTGGGCGATAGGGCGCAGGCGCCGGCGTGGAGGACCGCCAATAGTGAGGTGAGTCTCTTAGCTCGCTCACATCAGCCCAGCAGCGCCTGCAGGCCGCCATACCGCCTGCTGTGCACCGCGCTAAGGCCGTCGCCTTGGGCGATAGGGCGCAGGCGCCGGCGTGGAGGACCGCCAATAGTGAGGTGAGTCTCTTAGCTCGCTCACATCAGCCCAGCAGCGCCTGCAGGCCGCCATACCGCCTGCTGTGCACCGCGCTAAGGCCGTCGCCTTGGGCGATAGGGCGCAGGCGCCGGCGTGGAGGACCGCCAATAGTGAGGTGAGTCTCTTAGCTCGCTCACATCAGCCCAGCAGCGCCTGCAGGCCGCCATACCGCCTGCTGTGCACCGCGCTAAGGCCGTCGCCTTGGGCGATAGGGCGCAGGCGCCGGCGTGGAGGACCGCCAATAGTGAGGTGAGTCTCTTAGCTCGCTCACATCAGCCCAGCAGCTAAAATGAAAAAAAAAAACAGATTCTTCAGTTCTTAACCGATAAAAAATTTGATTTCTTCAGAACCCTCTGCATGCGAGTCCGTCTCGCAGAATCAGAATAACATTTAATTGCCTACTTCGTGAATTACAAAATGTCTCTGTGGCCGGTGGGTCATACTACAGAGATGAGACAGCTAACTTATGTCCTAATGGATCTATGTTTGCTGTATTTATTCGCAATATGTGAGACTATACAAACAGTTTACGTGTTTTATTTGTGGTGTGTTCTTACAGTCTATCTCATTGAGGCATTATTATTTTATTTTAAGGGAACGCGAACCTTCGTTTTGTCTGTAGGCCACCGCTTGTATCCTTTTTTATTAGGGTCATTCAATATTTCGCCCATTCTGTGATTAACCCTGAGGGGATTAAATTCGCCGTGCGCTTGGTAGGCGTCTCCAGGGGAAGATCTTCTATTTCTAGTAGTTGGACCACTCCGTAGACCATCAGCGGTAAAATACAGGCCTGAATGATGGCCAGTTTCGTGTCTAGTTCTGTCTTTGCATTGTATCCTATTATTGGACCGGGCTCCTATGACTTGTTTCAGTTTTTTGACAACCTTTTCGATGTGCTGGTTCATATTCATGTGTTTGTCGAAAATGTCACCGAGGTATATGATCTGCTTTTGATAGTGCAACGGTTGTTGTTTCAGATTCACCGTTGGGTGTATTTTTTCTTTTTCGAGCACATGATGCATTCTGTTTTCTCTATGTTACACTTTAAGCCCCATCTCGTGTAGTAGTCAACGATGGCTTCCGCTGCCCATTCAGCACGCATAGTCGCGTGTTCTGAGTTCGTGACTGTTGAGTACACAAAGATCATCCGCGTACTGTGAGAGTTTGAGACCTCTGATGTGGTCTTATTTATTCCAAATATCATGGACGTACAAGTTAAAGATGGTCCCAGGATCGAGCCTTGAGGCACGCCGTGAGGTATTGGTTTGTCATTGGTTATGGTAGTTCTGAATCTACCTCTCAAGTTTCTGCCTTAGAGGTAGTTCTCAATTATTTTGATGATATTGTTGGAAACATCTTGATTCTGAAGTTTCTTGATCAGGCCCTTGTGGTTGATCGAGTCGAAGGCCTTCGATAGGTCCGTAGATATCATAGAGACGCCGTCTTTATTTTCTATTATTTTCCCGGTACGTAGAATCTGGGTTGCTGCGCCTCTTGCCCTTGTGAAGCCGTGCTGGAACGTTGGTTGCAACCGGTTGACAGTAGCGGTAAGTCTTCTCAGGATCAGTCGCTCACACAGCTTGCCTATGACGTCTCGCACTCGAACGGTTTTTTCTGAAAAACTCCCGTAGCAAAAAAAAAATATACAGAGTGACTGGTAATTGAGTGTATTCTAGAACTAAATGCAACAATTTTGACCCTGGTAACATGTGGACCAAATTAAGTTGGTTTTGAGTAATGAAATTCTTGTTAAGAAATACTCATAGCTTGATGTTTACAACGCTTTACTTCCAATGTAAAAGATTTTTTGATAACTATTATCATTCAAGGGTTCATGAGCTTTCAGAAACGCATGGAGAAGACTTCATACAATTAGCAAGTTTTAGTCATTAGGTAGAAAACTTCTTCTCTTATTTAGAAAAAACAATTTAGTCCTCAACTTATTGAGGTTAAAATCGTGGGTAAACTAGCTTTAGAACATTCTATTTCAAGACGCACTCAATCGTCAATCATCTTGTAGTTATCCAAAAAAGATGACAGGTGTTAGTACCGATTTTTCAAAAGTCAGAAAAATCAGCCCTTAGAGTCGTCTCAAACGTAGTCTTGTCCTGCAGATCATCAGCGCAGCGGGCGAAGTAGAGTCCGCCCTGTCGGGTCACTACG
>NDFZ01005349.1:388343-445489 GCA_002192655.3 Mamestra configurata | reverse complement strand
TGATACGGACGATGAGGGAGAGGATATCTTCAGGAGGCAGCCGCATCCCAGCCATCCTATTCTGGTGAGTTGTTCTTCATTTCATGCAATATTACTTCTATGTGTTTTCAGGAAGGTATTCGTATAACTAAAATCAAATGTGAAACTAGTTCAGTGTTTTGGAAATAAAAAAAAAATTAAAGAATATACCCTTTTTATTCAAATATTAAAAATATAATCACGTAATCTTTGAACCAACTCAATTAACTCTAGTCTAAAACTGATATTTGTTCTAGTGAAAAAGCTTCTAATTAAATTGATAGTAGATATTGAAAATTGCACTTACCACTGTATGAGTTTCCAATAGAAGAGACAAAAAATCCCTTTTACCTGTCACTTTACCATATCAAACTTTAGAAAATATTTTCTACCATACACACTTTCGTCTACTCTAGGAATAGAATATTTTTTTTCAGCACCGTCCAACAGTTGTCAGGTTGTTAGATAACAATTTAAAAAAAGATATGTACAATGACAACTCAAAAAACAAAACACCTTTTTTACTTTTTGGTTATAAAATATCTCTCCCATTATTGACATCAATGTTATTGAATTTAATGATTATTATTTTAATTATTTTTTCAATATTATATTTATTTATTTTAAATTAAATTTATTTAATTCACTGAAACATATTCAGTGAGATTATCTGTTAATTGACTGCATGACTATGATCAATAATTAATTTCAATAGAATATGTTACTTTATTTTACTTTTGCACACCGAAATTAAAGGCAGAGTAAGAGAACAATTTTGTCAATTTACCAACCTTCTGTACCTTATTTATGCAAATAAATGATTTTGTATTTGTATAATTAATCAGGCAGAATAAACTAAACTAAAACATCAACAAATAAATCAACATAACAACCCAAACGTTTCCGCACAGGTCGCAGCCCACAACTTGCACAAGGCGGTGCGCGAATGGTCGTCCAAAGACAACGAGATCATCGCCGCAGCTAAACGCATGGCCATCCTCATGGCGCGTCTGTCCGAACTCGTGCGCTCCGACTCTAAAGGTAAACTATATCGTCATCGTCGAGCATATCATCGCTAACCATCAAGAGGGATACTTTAGTAGAAAAAAAAATACTTCAAGACTGAACAAAACTGCAATTGAAATATTGCATAGCCGAAGGATCGCCAAACTGAAGTGGCAGTGGGCAGGGCACATTGCTCGCAGAACAGATGGTCGATGGGGCCGAAAAGTTCTGGAGTGGCGACCGCGTACCGGAAGACCGCCCACAAGGTGGACCCATGACCTGGTGAGGGTCGCGGGTAGCCAACAGATGCGAGACGCACAGAACCGGTAGTTGTGGTGACCAGAATGCAGTAGGAGAGAACTTTCTTGTGAACAACAACAATCAAATTTTGACCCAAAAACGTGTCACTTCAGCATACTGAAATTTATTAACAAAAACGCTAATAAAGCTTTAAATGGTATAAGTAACCGCTGCAATATTCAGCGGATATTATTTATGTGTCACCTGCAAAAAGTATATCACGGTACTTATATTTGCTGTGTAACTATATTTATGCTCAATGTGCACTCTTCATGCTAACACTGTATGTATATTTAGGCGCATATTATTTTTTAGTATAGTTACTGTAAAGGTAAAGTGCTGGTTGTAGGTGGCTTAGGAAGTTGCGGAATTTGTTCGAAAGAGTCACTGCGGCCCTGGAATGTAAAGGGCTTTAGAAGGAACACGGATGGGTTTTAGTCAGTAAGAGTCTGACTCGCCCTTCCGCTTCACCCAGAGTGGAAGAAGTCATTTGATGATTTCCCATAATTTAAAAAAAAAAGGTGGCTTAGGAAAAGAATATATGAAAGGATTTGGAGGAGGTTTTTGCCCAGCCACTTCTGGGCAAAGGGCTCCCCTCAGACCAGGTGTCCCACTGGTATAAATATGTAGTTAATGTAATAAATGTATCGCTTGTAAACAATAATAATATGCGCCTAAGCTATATTTTCGATGTTGTAATCAATGTACATGTCTATCACTCCAACGGGACAGAAGTCGCTTTGAATCTCAGCGGTAAGTAGTACTTCACATCATCAGTTGTAGAAATTATCATTGGCATTGTGTGCTTTTATATGTTGTGTTATTGGCAGTAGAGAGAATAGTTTATTTATGCAAAATTGAAAGAAAAGAAGTTCAAAACCCTCCTTGTATTTATGTTGAAACGACTTAAAAAGGAAGAGTATTCGTTTTGTTTTAATTCGACATCTCATGGTTTATGAGTTAAGTGCATGAAAAGAATTATCTTCGAAGAACTTTTAAGTCTCAATAGTAACATAAAATTAAAATTCGAAACATTTGCAGTACAAATGTTCATTGTGTTTATTATTTAGTCGACAACAAAATGCTTTTTGGTCCAGCATACTTATATCACTAAATTTTAAAAAAGCATGCGTGCATGCACCTCCCTTCACCCCACATGTTCACCCACTAATCTTCGACTCCTCTCCACCACCAGGTAGCAAAAGGGAGCTCATCGCAACAGCCAAGGCCATCGCAGAAGCTTCCGAGGAGGTCACCAGACTCGCCAAGAAGTTGGCGCTCGAGTGTACCGATAAGAGGATTAGGACTGTACGTATTGTGATAAGTTATTTAGATAAATTAAATGAATTTTGTAATGGTATCCATCCGGCTCGAAGAACCAACACCTGAGGCCTGAATAATTTTAAAACAAAATTATATTTATAAAATTGGTTAAACATGGAAATAAGAAATGCTAATACGTAGACGAATCGAATCTTGAAACAATTTTTATTACGGTCATCATAGTCATATTCTGAAAATTCAGGACTTTTCTCGATTTCTAATGAATAAATTGGAGCTTTGCTTGAGTGAACTGATATTTAGGAGTGAATTGAATCTATAGTATCAATGATATGACACCCAAAAACCGATTTCGCTGTTTATTATTTTTCAAACGCAATCTCTGTTCTGGATTTATTGAGATTTAATATAGGTATTGCCTTACCAGGCTGGAGAGATGTCTTGCCAGAGAATAAAAACTAAGATCCGAAAGTATAGCTAGAATCCATCTATTAATTTATATTTATGTTGTAGAACCTGCTACAAGTGTGCGAGCGTATCCCGACGATCGGCACGCAGCTCAAGATCTTGTCCACGGTCAAGGCGACCATGCTGGGCGCTCAAGGTAAGAACACCATCTTCATGTTACGAACAAACACCACTTTTCACCGGTATTATTTTACATCCATGTAAATCTTATATCTGGAACGCATTTATTTCTTCTACTTTTACCCTTAAGGCTTTATTTACAACACGTTAGCTTATATAACAGCTTTCACATAATTTTCGCTTTAATATTAATGGTTTAGTATAAATTAATGGTTTGAATTTCGACGAAAAAATTTAAAGAAAACGAAATCGACATATTTTTTAACTTTGACATTTTCATTAAAATTATCAAGAACTAGCGGACATCACGCGGTTTCACCCGCGTGGTTCCTGTTCCCGGGGGAGTACCGGGATCAAATATAGCCTATGTTACTCCTGCCTTGGTAACAATTGAAGCGCATTCATTAAATATTCTAAGTTGAAATCGGTATAACACAGCAGGCTCGATATTATTCTCAAGCTCTGCACTCCAATTTCGATAATATTATGTTTGTTACCGGAAAATTGCAAACGCCGTAAGATTGTAAAATATCGCGTGAAATTGTAAACTATTTTTGCTTAATGAGGCAAGGATTTAGTGGAAACTATTGAATTTGGATGGTATTTATTGTAGACAGATTACAAAACGATTTCTTTAATTTTATATCGAGAAATTATAATCTAATAAAGATTTATAACAATCTTACGGAGTCTATAACTTTCCGGTGACATTTATAAGTCTTAATATGGAATATTGTTATATGGAATCATAACTTATCTCATAGCCTATGTACTATTTAGCTTATTATATAATATGAAGCTTTCTCTCTATATTAATGCTGTGCTTCTCGCTCTCCTAACAGTCGGCATGCCGGACTACAAAGGTAAAACATTAAGACGTCAATGTGTGATTAATATTACATACAAACATACATTCGCATACTTATTTGTGTACATAGTTTCCTTTTCAACCGACTTCAAAAAAAGAAAGAGTTCTCAATTGATTTTTTTTTTTTACCACTAAAAAGTGAAAAATAAAATTTTTTACAAAAAGTTTTTTACTATAAAATAACATTAATTTTGGAAGTTGGTGTTAAAATACGAAGAAATAACCAAAAACACCGACTTCCAAAATTAAAGCTATTTTACACACTACATGTAATGTTACGATCATTTCATCAATGTTTTGTTATGACGTTGTCACGTTTAACTATCGTCCGTAAACCGACTTTACAGACAACCAATATTCGAAGTCGGTTGTATTTTTTTGTAAAAAGTTTTTTTTTGTACGTATTGGTCTTTTAGCACAAGCAAAATCCATTTGAGAGTTGTAATCACATACCTAAACTACATCATAATAATTATGATCATCAAGACAGCAATGCCCTATAATTCAGGCGGAGCCGTTTTTCATGTTCTTTGATTAGAGAGATTGAAAATTGTAGAAAATATATCGTTGTTGATTTTTGAATTAAAATGATGAATATGATGAAAATACTGTTATTATTGAAATACCTACTATTTAACTTGCTTATGGTATTAAACTTGTTATGGTCATGTGAAGAGGAGGGATGAAATGCACGTAACTAAAAGAGTTATAAATATATATGTGGATGGATGGACAGGGAGAGGGAGGCCAAAGAAAAGATGGATGGATTGTGTTAGGAGTGATATGAAAGAAATAGGGAGTTAGTGATAGCGTGACGGTTGACAGGACAGAAATGAAGAAAAAAACGTGTTGCGCCGACCCCAAGTAACATGGGATAAGGGCAGGAAGATGATGATGAACTATATGCTATTTAACAGTAGCAGTAGTTATTGATAGAAATATCTAAGTACATAATACAGCACAAATTCATTGGTTTTGGTTGGATACGATAATTGTGTTTTTATTAATAAACTATGTTTGTTAAATAATGTAAAATAACCTTTCATTTCTGTATCTGCAGGTAGTGAAGAGGATCAGGAAGCGACGGAGATGTTGGTCGGAAATGCACAGAACTTGATGCAGAGCGTAAGTCACTTGCTTCTCATTTGTTTTTGTTATTTCAGCGGTTTCTTCAAAAAACTTAACGCCTTTTGGAAATTCTTTCGTTGGAATACAAATTAAAAAAGGGGATAAACATCTGTTGGGGAGTTCGTTGCCACTTCTTTTTTAACCCCCGACGCAAAAAGAGGGTTGTTATAAGTTTGACGTGTCTATCCATGTGTGTGTCTGTCTATCTGTCTGTGGCATCATAGCTCCCGAACGGATGAAGCGATTTCAATTTAGTTTTTTTTTTTTTGTATTAAAGGTGACTTAAAAAATAATAAAAATAACCTGAATCTTAAAGTACCTAAGTATGTATTAATAATTTAAAAAAAAATACGTCTCGTTGGGGGACCAACACAGGTAGGCATGTGATACTTATGAAAATAAATCGTAGATAATAAATAATTTGAGCGGTCCAGTAACATGGGACTGGCAACAGACATCTGCTCTATAAACATCTGTTGGGGAGTTCGTTGCATCTTCTTCCTAGGTGCACTAGAAAGTGTGGAAGATCCGTTGTTTTGGGGAACTGTCGTATGTAAACTTGACGTTCAACAAGTGCTGATTCCCTTTAACCTTTGCATAAATGCTGATTTTATTTTATTTACCTACTATCTCTTGCCCGCGACTTTGTACGCGCATATCCCGTTATTTCCCTTTCCCATAGAGCCTTTCTCATGAATGTGGCTCCAGTAGTAGTAGTGGTAGTTCCAGAGATTAGCGCGTTCAAACTGACTCTTCAGCTTTATTCAATTAGTATAGATTAGTAGGCGGCGACTAAATAGTTTACAGTGCAGTTTTTTATGTTCTGTTTTATATTATGAACAGGTAAAGGAAACAGTGAAAGCAGCCGAGGGCGCGTCCATCAAGATCCGCACGGAGCAGGGCGGCTACAGGCTGCGCTGGGTGCGCCGCTCGCCCTGGTACCAGATCTAAAACAACATTCTACTCCTACCTGTAACCTCTTCAGCCTCAACCTGTGACCCGAGGGTACTACCACTAACACTGTCACATGTCTTTTAAAGTGTTTTGATTGACCAATAAGGAACGTTGCCTGGGTTAAAAAAATATGATTCTATTCTATTTAGTCTGTCAGTTAGATTAGAGAAACATTGGTTACGTATTTTTAATTTTAGCAAAGCAATAAAAAATAACGAAGATAAAACGCATCAAAGATAAGGGGTGGGGGCTTGTAACGTCACTTTCCAGTTATAAGTGTACTGGTTAGTGACGTCACACAAGTTTTCAACGCACTGTATCGTCTTCATTTTTTGTTTACGTGACAAAAGAAAATATACGTGTCCAATATTTTTTGGAAATTTATCTGACGGACTAATTAGATATTTTTAGTCAAATATCCTATTACAGCTAGTATATAAGTCAGTTCAAAATCTGCCAAAAGGGCGAAATGTCGTCACGTCACAAAACCAAGTCATCTTGACCCGCCCTGTACATACTTCTGGAAGGATCCAAGAGATCTGAAAACATTCAAATGACAAACGAAGGGTAACTCTTTGGGTACAGTGAACTTTCTTCAGAAAAGAGTGATATTACTTGTGGCTTTAAGCTAGGGTGCAATTCAAAGCAAATATTCTATAAGGGATCACAGGTTGAGTTCAACTGTTTATTATGAAGGTTTTCACACTGGTTGGAGTATTTGAGCAATGTTACAGCAATAATTTTTACTTGTAATGTATTTAGATTTGTAAAGGACTGTGTGCTTTTCTTGTGTATCTTTTGAGACTGGGAACTACTGTTGTGTTTTGTAAGCGAAGTTATGTTGATGGTTGTAATTATTATTTTATAAATTGTTTTTAAATCTGAAAGAACACTGTTGGCCAATGAAGTGCAATTTGTTTTAATTGATTTATGGATTAAGAAACGATTTAAGGTCTTCTTAATTTTTTGTTAGTTGAATGGTGAGAGTAACTTTTCTAGACTGCCTTTAATTCACTGCCCATACCTCATATTGGTTGTATCATTAATGCTGACCTCTTAAGACTTCTATTAATAAAATAAATAATATGGTTAACATAGAGTCTCACGCACATAGTCCTTTATTATTGCGCACACACATGAATGATCGTCACATAATAATATTTAAGTGCATCGGAGAGAAAAAATGTATAATAATTATATTAATGACAATTAATTACATATTATATTATTTACAATATTTAAGTTAACGATACAAATATATACTGTTGTGTGTAATTATTTATATGTGATTGTAAACATAGTATATTGATTTAAAAAGTATGTTTTGTAGAGTAAACTATATATTTTATGATAGTGTTGAGCTTCCCTGTGTAATGTACCTAAAAGCCGAATGTCTACAGTATCAGTTGGTACTAATAACCGGATTGAAGTTTGGATACAATATATACAAAAGACGCACGAAGCGAGCGGCCAGGAAATATGGAATTTTGGTTGGTCTATAATGATAAACTTGTCTGCAATTCTACTCAAATGTCAGTTTATTAAGGTTTTGTGATATAGTTGGTTTAACACCAAAACACGACCACTCGGCTGTTTAGTGTTATCAAGGTATGTGTCATTCAGGCAGCTCTTAATAATGAAATAGACAATAAACTGTAAATTAATTTACATCAACTCATAAAAAAATAATTAATAAGCAATTTTTATTAAAGTTAGCAGAAGGTACAATTTTGTGTAACATTGCTTTAAAAATAGTACAGTCAGTCTATGGGGAAGAAACTGGCAAGTTTCGCCGCTTGTAGCGCTGATATCGATTGACCATACCATACAATATTTCACATTGATGTGAAATATATTTTTTATTACAAAAATGCCTCGTGGTGACAGTTTGTTTGGATTGGGTGCAATAATAATGGTAACCATTATAATTATGGTAAAAAAGTTCATGAATTCGATGTAAGAAATCGATACCAGAAATATCAATTAACGTAAGGGACATTTTGGCATTTAGCGTAAATGAACCTTACGTTAACTGTCGTAGGGGCAATTTGGCATTTTGGGTAAATGTCCCTTACGTTAATTTATACTTCTGGTATCGAAATGTGAAAACCAATCCATTGTACCTATTACCTGCTGACGAGATCTGCCTTTTCCTCCTCGAGTCTTTAACTCAGAGACACAGACAATATTGAATACATAGTAATTCAAAATTTGTCACAAAAACGCGATAATGTGGTAATTGCGCGAAGAACAAAACAAACTGAAAAGTGACTGGTGTTTAGTTGAGTCAAGCGAGTGCAGCGACATCAGCAAATAGCTTGGCGTTTTGTTCCCCATTGTTGTCAAAAATTTGAAACAATATCCGTGACCGTATTAGCAACATTACCCTAATATGAGATTTAAGTTACATAAGTACCATGCATAGAGATAAGTATTTAGCCGTCGACTATAAAAAAAATTGCCGTCGACTATAAATATTTTGCCGTCGACTAGAATTATTTTAAATTAAACTTATTTTTTATTAGTTACACGATTCACAGTACATTATTATGATTTGAACAACGAATTCTTTTAAAAAGTAATAATATAAAGAGATAGTGATAGAAGTGTGATTCTGAACGTAAGTGCCATCTTTGTGCTTTATATTTAGTGATAGGTAGGTCCGACGCCTTTCTGGAACTAATGGTAGCTAAACTTATATGTAGTGCTATTTACTCTAACTTTATATACATAACTTCGAACTTGGTAGAACAGTCCGTTCACATTTATTTTACCTCCGATTTTGTTTCACTGTCAATATCACAATAGTCCTATTCTTAATTAATTGTACAGCACATCAAACTATAAAAATCTGTCAATTTTTTTTAATAGATTTTCAACATTATCGCTAAAGCATTAAGTTCTAAGTTGATTAGGAAAATTTGACGGTTTCGGGTAGCTTGATGTGCTGGCATCTGTACACCAAACATAACAAATAGTACACAGTTATTAAATAATGAATGTACCTACAAAGTCGAGCTTAACTCAAAGTTGACACAAAGAGTTCACAGGTAAGAGAGTGTATAATCTTTATTTTTTAAGCAATAAGGTTGATGATGGGTCGCTGTCAGAGGTAAAGTAAATGAACGGACTATAGTTTTGGATAGAGGAGGTAGGTTATAGAGGCCTATATCAGGTGTAGAAAAAGTGACCCTTAATGAAGCCGAAACGTACTTGTTCGAGTCGCTAGTTTATAATAAGTACCTGGTTTTTTTTAAATATTTTTTTCTTAAAATGAAACCTAGCTAGATCGATTTATCGCCCCCGAAACCCCCTTATGACTTCTTTCGCTCTGGGTGGACCGGAAGGGCGTGTCACTCTTACTGACTAAAACCCATCCGTGTTCCTTCTAAAGCCCTTTGCGTTCCAGGGCCATGGTGACTCTTTCGAAAAAATTCCGCAACCCTAGCAGCCCCGAAACCCCCTGCATACTAAATTTCATGAAAATCTTTGGAGTCGTTTCGGAGATTCAGATTTTACATATATACAAGAATTGCTCGTTTAAAGGTACAATATTAGATAAACTAGCGACCCGCCCCTGTGTCGCACGGGTACAATTTAAACCTTGTTCTGACAATAATTGCGAACACAATATATTTGATCAGTGTTACTTAGTTTGGTCGTTAGTCAAAGGCCAGTAAATCTGACAGCAGTCTTGCCAATGAGTATCGTGTTACCCAGTTACTGGGTTGGTCAGTTTTCATTATCAAGTTTAGATCCAATCTAAGCCGACCCCAATAAAGGTTGACTGGTAGAGAATGCCTTGATGCATTAAGTTCGCCCATGTACCACTATTGTACATAAAGTACCTATAAATAAATATAGTTGGGAAAAGGCTAGGCAGGTTATTGAAGTACAGTAAACATTGATTTCGGCGTCGTTCAGGGCAATTTTACAACCTAAAATCCAGTGGCCTTAGAATCACAGCTATTAAAAGTTTTTACAACTTCTCTTCCAAATAACTTTGTCAGAATAAGCGTAGGACCTAAGTGGAGTGATAGCAATATTTTTGTATGTGAACGAGTGAAGTACAGTAATGACTAATGTAGTACATAATAATGCTAAAGTATTGATAAGTAATGTATTCTGTCTGTAAATAACTTTATGCTGAAATGTTTTAGTTATTCAGATGTTTTTGATTGTAATAAAGTCAATGACAGGGTCTGATATACAGGGTATAACAGAAATTATGCAAATATTGAAAGGGGTAATTGTACTCATCATTACGAACAACTTTTACTATGAGACCTACTCTGAAATTTCGAAACAAAAANCGGATTTTGTTGAGACTTTACAGTTCTAAAGCTTTTATTTGTAAACTAGCTACCCCCCGCGGCTCTGCCCGCGATAATGTCCAAAATTATCCCAAGGAAACATACTCCCGGGATAAAAAGTCAACTATGTTTTATTCCAGACTATAATCTACCTCTGCGCCAAATTTCATCAAGATCCGTTCAGCCGTTCTGACGTGATTGAGTAACAAACATATATCCATACATCCAAACTTTCGCATTTATAATGTTAACTATAGATTACTCGACAAAATGTACTGAAGATCTGTTGATCCCACAGTAAAAGTTGTTCATAATGATGAGTATAATGACCCCTTTTCAGGTTTTGCGTTGTCTGTTACACCTTGTATATGATGGCAATAGGCTCGCCTTATTACATGTGACTTAAACTCAGCATTTTAAATATACCAAGACCATCAAAAACATCTTAGTAAATATGATTAACTAAATTGCGTGCTTTATATGATTTTAATTAAGTATCTGTACAATTTACAAACTTTTCTGTTATTAATATTTTATTTATTCTAATAAAGATTTTTTATTTAGATTTTTGTTTTCTTTGTTTCCTTAGATTGTTGTAGATTTTGTGTAAAATGTGATATAGGTATCATATAAGTAGCATATTTTTTGTAGCCCCGATTATCTAGAATATCTTCTGTATGAAGTAAGTTGGAAAAATAAAACCAGTCTACACCAAAAGCATAATAATATTTTTAGTTTAAAACAAAATATCAAACTTCATAGACCTGCTAGATAATAGTTATTTTTAAAAACAATTCAAGACCTTTTTCCTAAAAATGAAATTGCCTCCCATTTGAGAATTACGCCACAACTTAAGACTAACTTAGATTAAAAAGTAGTTATCAGTACTTTAACTTATTCACCGCATTATAACGTACTTTTACAATACGAAGTCAGTTTTTGTATTGATGCTTAATTTGACGGAACTCCGACTCATAGTTTTATGCCGCAAGTATTCATGCTTGATCATTGTAAGCAATACTAATAACTTATTTGATGAGCATCTTCGAGCTAACATTAAAATACCTAATTAGTTAGTTACGCTTAGTTGACACTTCACGTGACCCAAGGGCTGGCTTTCACCTTGGTCAAAGAATAAGCATTGCCATACAACGTGGCAATGCCGCCAGTCTTTTGGGTACACTTCCAGTCGACAGCGATGCGGATGAATTTTTTGACGCCATATTTTAGGGTTAATTTAGTTAGGAGTTTTTATTTTTATTTCTAGTGTATATAGTTAAGTATTTATTAAAACAGTTGAGTTATAGTTTCTAATACCTATCTAGAAATGTAATAATAATTGTAGTATATTGAGCAAGTTTCCACCTGGCCTAAATAAGTAGCTAGAAACACATAGTCTCTTGTATTCTGTAAAGTAAGAATGTGGTAGGATCCTCAATATACAAATTAGAATGTAGAACGTCAAACCTTAGTTTAATGCCAAAGATTGACAGAATTTCTTGCTAACGTAGAGTTTAAGAAATACTCAACATCACATTCAAATTCAGAAACCGGGTAGTTGTAGATTAGATAACATTTTCCATATTTTTAATCTTCGATTGACATGAATCGTGTCGGCCAGTCTTATTTGTCAATTTAAAAAATCTGAGTTGATAACAGTTAACACTAAGTAGGTACTTAATTTCTCATATATTGTACAGTCGACCGCACCTCAGTGATGAGTACTACTATAATACTTGATGACATTGACATCGTCTGTATTCCGTAGCAATAAGAGCGGTTTTCGTACCTCAAGTGACTTTATCTCCGTGCAGTTGACCACAAGACAAAAATAGCTGGATTAATCAACACAATTCAAATTTACTGCATAATTATTTATTAAGTACTTTATATTTTAAGTAGACATAGACCAGTATGACCTCAGATCTAAAATAAAATGAATTGTAGAAGTAAATTAATATTTATTAAGTATTTATTTAACAGTTAGGTACTAAAAAAAGTACTATTTTCCTGCAGAAATAAATTATTCTTATATATGCAGTAAGTAGTTTTATTTACACTTTTAAAATACACAGAAAAGTACAGGACGCCATCTGCTACGAATGCCACGATCCTTACATACTCTTTTAATTTCCGTTTATGCATCTGGTTATACGATCCGTGAATCGCGTTCGAGATTAGTTTTTAAAACTTAACAGACATATGTGTTGCTGGGGATATTGTTGCCCCACTTCTTCGCAGCTATAACACTAGGAAGTGGTGACGGGCGGGCGTTTTGGGGGACTGTCTTTATGTAGAACTTTGACGTTCATAAAGTGCTGGCACTCAGCCTAATTTGAATAAATGACTTGATTTAGTTAGAATAAGATAATTATGTGTGTGTCCTTCTAGGACGCCCCTTCTGGCGACGTCTGCCTTGTTAGTATAAGTATAAAACATTTCGATACCAGAAGTATAAATTAACGTAAGGGATATTTACCCAAAATGCCAAATTGCCCCTACGACAGTTAACGTAAGGTTCATTTACGCTAAATGCCAAAATGTCCCTTACGTTAATTGATATTTCTGGTATCGATTTTTCGAAAAAAGTCGAGCGTCTGGCACGAACCACCTGCGCCGCCTGTGGTCGAGCGTCCGCGGCGGCGACCGCGACAGGAGCCAGGGAGGCTACTCTCTAAGCCCGAAGTCCGTAGTTACGGACTTATAGTAGGCGCCAGATAATCGTGGAATAACGGTCATTGACCCACCTACAATTATTGACATTTTTAATTTGAAAAACGGAATTAATGACACAAAGCTGTCCCGAATCATCATCTCTCGTGATCCTTAACATTGTCTAATAATGAAAAACGATTCATATTTAATTGTTCAGGTACCTATGAACAGTTATTAGGGAAAGGTCAATATACTTTATTCCACATTTATCTGGCGCCTACTATAGTTGCGGGCGTATTCTAGTCCGTATCACCTAACCACTAAGAATTAATGACAACACGATTTGACAGTTACTGTCAAATCGTGCTATAACTGTTAAAAGAGGAAAGTTTGTGTATAATTTTCGGTTGAATGTGAGTGTTGTTGAAAACAAATCGGTAATCCCTTAGAGTTGGCGGAGCACCGCCGTGTCCTCGTCGAGGCGATCGGCGGCGGCAACCTCTCGCGTCCGGCCCTGGTTGAATCCATGGTTCGGAGCGAGGAGGCTTGGGAAGCGGTCACCTCCTTCTGCGAAGCAGTAATGCTAGCGAAGGAGGAGGCGGGCCGCGCGAGGGAAAGGCAAGGCCTTCGTCCCAACCGCCGCTACAGGAGAAGACGCCCCGGGCGTCGGGAGTCGCAGGACGATCCCCGGCCACCGTAGGCGCGGGTGCGGACGGCGAGCGTTGGGTGGCTCGCTGTCCGATCACCACCAGGCCCGGGTCGATGGCGCGTTGTGTTTCACGCGCGCCTCAAAGAGATGTCAGCATAAAAGACGGGGCCCGCTAGGGCCGGAGCCTGCCAGGGTTGCGGAATTTGTTCGAAAGAGTCACCGCGGCCCTGGAACGCAAAGGGCTTTAGAAGGAACACGGATGGGTTTTAGTCTTCCGCTTTGATTTGATGATTTCCCATCTTTAAAAAAAAAAAAAAACCCTTAGAGTTGCAGGTTGCGTTGGTGATCAGCTTTCATGAGATCACCGCGACTCACAGCCAAAAATAATAAACAAAAAAAAATCGGAAGTCGGTGTTAAAATACGAAGAAATAACCAAAAACACCGACTTCCGAAATGAAAGTTATTTTATACTCAAAAAAAATTAACCGACTTCCAATAAAAAAACACTAAGTACCTACAATAATTTTTTTTTTGGAAGTCCTTAAATTGTTTTGTTCATACAGAATCGCGTGATCCGAACGAATGAGAAGCAGACCTTTGAATGTGCGACGTATGACACCGAAAACCTATAGGGAACGTAAAACTGTCATTGTCAAGTATATTTTAGTTACAAGTTATATATATATAAAGAAGAATTTATTAACTTCGAGTCTGTTTATAAATAAGTTGTAAAAATATGCTATTAGGTTTGTATTTTTCCCTATCTATTTAATAGTCTGCGCGAGCTTATAATAATAGTTATTATTGATGGCTGGGAAACAACACATTGAACACATTGGAAAAAGATACCTACATTGTTGGAACATACCTAATTATCATGTGACCCTAATCCTTACCACAATATTATACTTAAATGCGAAAGTGAATTTGTTGGTAACATTTTCACGCTTAATTCACTGAAACGATTTTGATCAATTTCGGTGTAGAGATCCTTTTTTTGGATGGGAAATCATCAAATGACTTCTTCCGCTCTGGGCTCGCCGTCCGCAGGCTCGAGCGCGGTGGCCGGGAAGCCGGGCTCTCCATAGGTATCGCCATAAGATCCTGCCGGAACCCCGTCCGCCTTGCTGCGTTTTGCCGTGGCAGCGGAGTTTCGCCCTGACGCGGCGTAGCGCCTCCACGCGTCACGTGTAGACGTGCGCCAGGGCTTTCGCCTCCAGATCCCATGGTGGTAATCCGGCAACGAGGCTCTCCGCCTCGCCGGAGATCGTGCGGTCTCCCCGAGTCAGCTGGATGGGACGCGTTGAGGAAGCGGACTGGTCGATGCCCACACTGGGGCCCATGATTCGTGGACTGCACGATCCCCGCGTAGAGTTTGGACCCCGTAGATTGGGCAGGAGCTTCTTGAAGGCAGCCCTAGCCCGCCCCAGTTTGGGAGCCAAACGTCGGAAGCGCTTGAAGTTCCACCGGCTGTCGAGGACGAGTCCTAGATACTTCATTGCCGAACTGCCCCTACCGTTATTTGGGATCACGATGGTGGCGCGTTCTGACAGCCATGAAAGCACATGGCTTCGGAATTGTGAAGGGCCACCTCAAAACCAAATTCTGATCCTCTCAATGACTGAAATATGGGACCCTGGAGACGTTTTTGCGAAAATCAATAGTCCCGTGATCGAAGCGGCAGATAAAACTAGTAACTTATATTTTCAACTGCTTCGATGGGCTAGTGGTCGCAAACCGCGAGTGCTGAGCGTGAGGTCCTGAGTTCGATTCTCGGGTCGGGTAAGGGTTATTGAGACAAATGTAGGTAAATGAATTAGAGCACGTTTGGACTGGCCACACACCTACCGTTTCTTTTCTACCTAGAACAGATCAGAATAGAATGAAACCGGAAGGCAAGAATGCAATACAAAATGTAACACTCGTCACACACATACCGACGCGCACCGGTAAGAAAGCAACCGGCCGTCGTCGCCGATCAGAACATTCTGGCCGGTAAGAAAGAGGCGTGGTTTACGTACTAGCTCCGTTTATCGTCACACACGGCCCGTTTTAAAACCGGTGCCTGTGATTTTGCCTCAGTACGCCTGCGGCTGTGCCTGAGTGCATCTTGTGATTTTATTGTTTTGGAGTTGTTGCGGAGTTACGAAAAATGGCGAAATCGACCGAGACTCTTATTTTAATGGTTAAAAATTTGTATCGATTTATTACGTAATAACGCAAAGGTATACTAGTACGTCTCTCGGCAAGCGTTAGATCACTACTGAGCGCAAATCAAGAAAGTCCGGTGACTGTTGTGTGTAGGGTTGCCAGGTCTTAAAACTGGAAAGCCGAACAGACCAGCCAATTTAGCCGGACTTTTGGGTAAAATTGGATAAAAAGGCCGGACAACTTATCCTATTCAGAATGTTGTGTCTTTAAAATAATATTAAGGATCCTTATAAGTAAATCCAAGCTCGTAATTGTGCATTTTGGGGAAAATTAAAGTGATTGGTAAATTTGAAAAATCCTAACAAAAGCCGAACAGGCCGGACACCATCTAATTTGGCCGGACAAGCATCCTAAAAGCCTAACTATGTCCGGCTTTATCCGGACGCCTGGCAACCCTAGGTGTGTGTGTGACGATACCCCGGTTTCAAGATCTGTTCTAGATAGAAAATAAAAGAAACGGTAGGTGTGTGGCCGGGCTTATGATGCAGGTGACGTAGATAACTAAATACAGTCACAGCGTTCAAGGATTTCGAACCAAGATGATTCCGTATGATTCATACTGATGACAATGTTATGTTTACCTGGCTAAAGGTAAACATAAAACACCAAACGACCCCTACCACAAAAAAAGCGAATAACATTTTTTTTTCAAGAAAAATACAACCGACTTCCAAATAAAAAATAAAGTACAAAATTTTAATTTCGGCAGTAGTTGTTTTTGACATCAAGCTCTGAAATTATTGTTATTTTTTGGTATTCAATTTCCTTTAAAAAAGGAAAGGACTTGCCGGTTTTTTTTAAATACCGGGAATCATCACCTATTGATGGTACTTCCATAAATGCGTTAATTAGTATCAACGAGTCTTTAAGCTTCTCATAATATTATCTATTACCAACTCACGTTGCTTAACTTAAACACCACATAAGTACTCAACTGACTGGCCTGTTGGTCGAGTGGTTAATGACCCTGACTGCTAAACCGGAGGTTGTGGGTTCGATTCCCACCCAGGACAAATCTTTGTGTGATGAGCATGATCATTTGTTCTGTGTCTGGGTGTAATTTGTCTAAAATATGTATGTATTTAGAAATATATAAGTATGTGTATCAGTTGTCTGGTTGCCATAGCACAGGCTCTGCCTAGTTTGGGATCGGATGACCGTGTGTGAGCTGTCCCAAGATATTAAAAAAAAAAAAAAAACTATCTTACTCTCACTCTTTTGTATAAACTCTCACCGCATCTCAGAACTTACGTCATCGGTCCTATGAACTTATCTCCTCGTATGAGTCACGGATGCGCTTGCGCCGCTTGACCACGCCCTAGTCCTGACAGCTAGCCTAGCACGTAGCTGCGGATGTAAGCAGGTAGGTACTTTAGCATCGGGGATACCCAGCACGGTGCTTCCCTTCAGATTATTGGGTGTCTATGTAATGTTTTTCTTCATATATCTTCTCTGTAACTTATATGGTGTACATAATAAAGAGATCTATTCTATTATATTCCAATAAAAGAACTTCCACTTATATTGCCCTCTGGCTACCACGGGATCTATTACAAATCATTTTTTAACTAACCATATTTGAAATACTTCTATATTTTTGCACGACCCTTCTAAAGTCCCATCGATCTTACTTATCTGCCAGTTACATGTACACAGGTAGTATGCCACAGTACATACATAAGTCTTGCAGTAGTATCAAAACCAAACAATCCATCTTTGTAAACGATTGAGTCAGTCTAGGACTTGAATGCACTGCAACACACGTGTTGAAAGTAAACGTATGTGTCATTTGTTATTATTCAAGTGTAACTAAGTGCAGTCTGTGCTAATACATACTTTGGTTCAGTTCAGCAGCCCTACTAGGACGTGCTAATACCATCCAATTCCGATGATGTAAAGGGGATAGTGCTATTCGCTATGTATAGCTCCGTCTCCCTCTTAGAGCGGAATCATGATCGTTTTAAGACTTTATAGTAGGGCCTCTGGCCTAGCGTAGTACGAAGTTCCAATAACGTAAGCGACCAGCTTATACTGGTTTTGTTACCACTGTCGTGGATCTACTGTACCTTTGTAGGTAGTCGTCATTTCCCTGAGAATGACTAGTTATATCCTAGAATTGATCTATGAGGAAGTCTAGTATAGTGAAGTGCCTTTTGGAGTATCAACGT
The DNA here is from genome assembly GCA_002192655.3 of Mamestra configurata. Taxonomy (NCBI): domain Eukaryota; kingdom Metazoa; phylum Arthropoda; class Insecta; order Lepidoptera; family Noctuidae; genus Mamestra; species Mamestra configurata. The sequence goes on along the minus strand of NDFZ01005349.1, from coordinate 427,350 downwards.
CGTTCGTGGATAACTTCAGTTCCGCTGTCATAAAGATAACTGTATTTAGTGAAGTGATATTGTTGTTTTGTTGTATTTAGCAGCTGATATTTTTGCGAAATCTTTGAAAATAGTAAAACGAATTGTTTAACTTTGTATTTGCGCCAAGTGCAACCCTATTTCGTGTCCAGGCCCTATCCAGGGTGCCTGGAAGAGATCGCGGAATGCGAATCCGATAAGGCCTTCATTCATGGATATTTTATCTTGATGTACAAGAAAGTCTATATTTAAATAAATAATTAGAAAAAAAAACGTGGTGTGGATAGAGGCAGACATTTCAAAATAAATCTCTTGCAGGATTTGATAACGTGATTTAATGAAACTGTGAACATTAACAATCAAATATACAATTTAAGGAAAATACTGTGGAATGACTACTCGATGAAATCATCAACCCTATAATAGTTTACCGGGCGATGAGGTAAACGGCCATTGCAGTGTGTGGATCGCTGTTGACAGTACTTTGTTGAAGCTACGTCGGTTAAAATTAACTGTAAGTAACCGGCTTTTTGTTTTAACTATAAATAGCCTAGTTATATAACAAGTTTTGGGGTTGATGTTATGTGACAAATAGAAGTGAAAAGAGTAATGGAAGAGTTGTAGTTAAAGTGGTTTTAAAATAATTTATTGATAGGAGCGTTTACTGCTCATAGTATTTCATACAAGCTTGCAAGTCCTTTAGACTTGGAAATTAATTAACAGATCTTAATTAAACTTTGAGCATACGCAAGTCTACAAAGTTATTTAGGAACTTTTGGAAAAGGAGTTTACAGAGACAGTGAGTACAATTTTAATTGTTCTATGGACAGTGAAAATTATATCTTTCTATTTCTCTCTGCATATCAAGTTTCATTAACATCGGATAATTCTGTTCGAACAATTAGATCTTGAGGGTTTTTATAAAATACCGTTCGAAGTAAACACTTAATATTCATGATGTAAAAATAAAGATAAGGTCTTAAAAGGTTGAACAAAGGACACAGCAAGTTTAGCATTTATTTATAGATATAGTTAATCGTTAGTTATCAACCTTAGTTTACTTCAACGTTTACCGGTCACAGGTAGGTCACATCTGTGTCATCCATCAGGCACGCTGGGTAGGACGTAGATTCTCTTCTCTTCGTTCAACCCGTGTTACTTCTTGTAATCCAGCCATCCCGGACTTGTCCCGAAGTATTACAATTCTTTTTCTTGCGCATACCTGGCCTCTGTCCGTGATCCTACTCAATTTTCTTCGGTGGTCACCGTCCAGTTTTTACTGTAGTTTCATGTTTTTTTAGGGTTCCCCACCTAAAGGGCAACCTGCTAAGCCTCCGTTGACCGATTGTCTGTCGACAGGCTGGATCCTACTAACCGATATAGACAGTCCGTTGAGATTTAAACAGTGTGTGTTATAATGTCGTTCATGTATTTCTAACGAAGAGAAATCGTCAAAAAGTAGGTACAGTTAGATATATCACAACGTTCAACAGTCAGCTAAAACTGAAAGTTGAAGAGGATCGGACTTCATTCGCACAACCAGCCGGTCGATTCTATAAACATGTCGAAGTGAAGGCTTTGGTGAAGTGATCACGAGATGAGCTGTCAGTCCATATAATCAAGATCTCACGTGATCACGAAGTGAGCAGTCATTCCATCTTGATTTGATCGGCAACACATACACGCTTGAGATAAGAGACTACCAAAAAAACCGGATAAATGCGAACGTTTCTTATTATGGACCCCCTTTTCCATCCATCGTTACACGATCCATGAGTGAATTCATGTAAAAATCTAAAATTAAACACATCGTACATATGTAGTAGGTACTCAATATTATTCCATTATTCCCGATTAACAAGGAAAATGTGGAACTCGGTTTGTGTCAGTCCAGAATAATGTTATCAGCGGCAGCAACGTGTTTAGATTTGTTTGTAAGCTGCCTTAACTAACTTAAACAATGACATTTTTAACATATCCCACGGTTAAGGATAAAATTATGTTTTGGAAGTTCAGTACTTAAATGATATTGTGGGGTTTTTGAATATACTTTTTTCATTCTTTCAAATAAATAGTTATTATTAAAAAAAAATAGACTAAATAATTACATTACTGAGTCTAGAATGTTGGAAAAAGAAACAGACATTATTTATTTGCCTTTAGATCACACTGATTACAGGAACACCTATAAGAAATCTATAGTGTCTAAATAGCATGTAAAAAAATGTAATTCGTTCGGAACCCTTTGCACGCGAGTCCGACTCGCACTTGGCCAGTTTTCTACGCAGCGGTTTCATCCGCGTGAATATCAAAGCGGTTGGTAGAATCTAGTTACCCATGAACTAACCCATCTTTCCAAATCCAGGACTAGTTCAAGATGCCGTCACTATCTCTGAAGATAGTGCAGGACGATGGCGCCGTGACCCGCAAGGTCAAGTTCGACTCGCACATGACCGTGAAGGAGGCGCACAAGGTCGTCAAGGACAAGGTCATCGTGGCTAATAAGGGTCAAGGTAAGCCCCATAAATGGCATGAGAAATGTATAAGTCATATAAGTCCGTTTGCGTCTAATTACTCCGCACTCAGGTCGGTCGCACTAAAGATAACCTCCTCAAGTGGAGGTTCTCGGATGGCTCCGATCTCCAGTATTTGTGTGGCGTCGCTCCGCAGTCCATGGCCCACCTCTTGACTTGCGCTGCTTGCCCTGTCACCTGTACATGTGAGGACCTTATGGCTGCGTTAGCTAACGGTGTTGCCGATGCTGAGAACTGGGCCAAACATACAATTTAAGAAGTGTATTTGCCACCGAAACGCCAAGAAGAAAACCCAAATCAGACACTGAAAAGATCTAATACGGATGACATTGCTGTGGCTTAATGCCCCGGTATTCAGCGACAGCAATCAAAGAAGCCATCAGCTGTCTCTCTTAAAATATCTAATAATAAATCAAATAAGGAGGAGGTGCCGTACTACAGGTATGCGCCCGACCCAGTTTTCGATAATGGCAATATCACATTGTACTGGGATCGGTCCATCATCACTGACAAGAATATTGTTGCCAATAAGCCTGATATAGTGGTGGTGGACCGAATCGAGAGGCGTGCAATGATTATGTCTACCATAACCGTTCCGCATGACGAGAACCTCGTGAAAGCCGAAAAAGATAAGCAAATCAAATATATACTTGGCTCGCGAGGTTGTCGACATGTGGGATGTGGACTCAGCAATCATTGTACCGAAAATCGTGTCAGTCAATGGCTTAATAGCCACGAGCCTCGACCAGCACCTCAGGAGGCTCTCGTTAGGCAGCTGGATCAAGGGCCTGATTCAGAAAGCGGTACTTCTGGACACGGCTCGTATTGTTAGGAGGTTCCTCTCTCTTGAGCCCTGACCGCCGGTAGCTTGGACCCTGTTCCCGATACCGATGGGCTACTATTTTTTTTTATTTTAAGTGTTTTTTTTTTGTTTTAGTATTTTTTATGAAATATTTTAAAATGTTAGAAGTAAGTGTAACCTTTTAAACGCCATTGACACGTATACACGACAAGCAAGCGCGTGCTCTGTACGCCAAACGTCACAAATATTTGACAAAAAGTACGGCAAATTTGTGGTTTGGCGTCAGGGGCACGCCGATGTGTTTATGCTCTGGCGTTCAAAAGGTTAAAAAAAAAATGAATAAACGGAAAAATAATACATATAATAATTCTCTGGTCGGTCAGGCAAGTGATTTTACTAAGAAGAAGTTGTTGTAAAATGTCATAATGTCAATCAGTATAAAGCTGATAACATAAATCTACATCAGGCCTATCTGATGAAATGCGTGAAAATGCACGAAAAGAAACACTGTTTAGTTGAACGATTTGCTGCAAGATCTATCATCACTATTGGCACAGGCCTTCGTAGACGCATATATCTTGAAACAGTCGCATACGCCACGTATTTTGATTAGGTCAGTCAGACTGATCCTATGGTTGAAGAGACTAAGCATATAAAACTCCAAAATAAAGCCTGACTGCCATGTGGTACAGGTTAATCCATCTCATGCTAATAAACAGTTTACGGCTATAACACCGAAGCATTTCTGTTTTCCCTCATACATTAAGATTTTTTTCCCTCAGAATATGCGTTGTTCCTCCGCTCCGCTGATGATGAAATGACGGGAGTATGGCTGGAGGACGACAGGACCCTGGACTACTACCTGCTCAGGGATGGAGACTCCTTGGATTACATCTGCAGGATAAGAAACCTGAGAGTCAGGCTGTTGGATGGTGAGAAACTTGAAAGTAGATAAATACAATTTTGGTACTAAAAGAATAGAAAACCCTACACACAAAAGCACAGTTACTTAGTCTACTTAGACTGGGATATACCTAATTATTCAATTTCTATAAGCGCGGAAGAAAATTTCGCAAACCAATCAGATGCTACGTCTTCACTTCGTATTCACTAAGAAATCTTAATCAATAGTGGCTCATATCAGACAATTTTCAGGTGAGCTGTTTGTAATATTGTAGAAGGAGTCCCAAAGCATTCTGTCTTGAACCTGGAGCTTATTTTAAGAGCCTGGAACTTGGGATAACGTGCTAGCCAAGGGTTTATGATAACTTTTAGATATCGGAAGTCAGCCTTGTCAAGCGACTAATTAATATGTATAATAATCCTGTAATTACTTTACAGGAACGTTGAAGACACTGCAGGTGGACGAGGCGAAGACAGTGGGCGAGCTGATGATGGACATCTGTGCTCGCATCGGTATCAAGAACTACGATGAATATGGACTGGTAAGTCAAAGCAAAGACTCTTGAGCAGGATCATGGGCTCGATTCACAAATTGGGTAGTGGTGGTATAATTTTTGAAATTACCATAATAAATTGTCGGAAGCAGCTCGGTGTTTGGAATTAGGCCCAGGGCATAGCATCCCTTTGGCGACGTATAACATAAGTTTTAGCGAAATCTTCACTCCTTGGCTTCGGGTCGCTGGCACGACAGTGTCTTAAATTTGAGAGGCCCAAAACATTGCACCTTCCACGGCATCGTTGGTGTCTACGTATGGGTCACTTTGGCTGCATATCCATCCTAATGTTATAAATGTGAAAGTGTGTCTGTCTGTTCCCTCTTCACGCTTAAACCGATTAACCAATTTAGATGAATTTTGGTGTCGACATGATTTCAGTCCCGGGAACGGACATAGGATACTTTTTATCCCAGAAATCATCCTTTAAGGGGGGGTGGAAGATTCTATGGGAGTCCGTCATAATTGAAAATTTAACCATGAACCTTTGTATTGCACATATTTGTATGGCACTTGATAAAAAATGAAAAAACAAATGTTCAGGCATTTTTGAAAAATAAAAATGGCTGCCCAAAGTAACTATTCCACGCGGACGAGTCGAAGCTAGCTCACTATAATGCTTAAATACATTCGCTACCTTTCCCTTTGCAAAAAAAAAAACTTATAAATCTTAAAACTTCGCTGATCGAAAAGGTAGCTATTTAGATCTATCTATAGGTAACTCAAAAACCAGAAATTCAACTCTTTCTCTATCTCTAGTGCAAAGAAGAAGTGGAAGAAACAGAAGACGGTAAGGAGGCCAAGGAGCCAAGTGGCAGTGGCTTCACACTGAGGAGACAGAAGCCAGCCAAGGAGAGAGACGTGGTCTTGGAGCAGATGAGCAAGCGGCTGAAGACTGATGATAACGGTACGTGACTTCCTTCATTGTAACTTTTTTAGCTCTAACTAGAAGACGGTAAGGAGGCCACGGAGCCAAGTGGCAGTGGCTCAACATTGCGGTGACTCAAGCCAGCCAGGAGAGAGACGTGGTCTTGGAGCAGATGAGGAAGCGGCTGAAGACTGATGATAACGGTACGTGACTTCCTTCATTACAGCAACCTTGCAACCTTTTAGCTCTAACTAGAAGACGGTAAGGAGGCCACGGAGCCAAGTGGCAGTGGCTTCATATTGAGGAGACCCAAGCCAGCCAGGAGAGAGACGTGGTTTTGGAGCAGATGAGCAAGCGCCTGAAGAGTGATACGTACCTATGTGCCGCTGCAGCATCCTTCTAATCTTTGGGTCTGATTAGATAAAACATCACTATGTCAACGATAATGATTACTAAAATGTGATCGACATGTGCTTTTGACAGCACATGTGGACGTGCCTTGGTCAGTAACTTTCATTTTGAGGTTTTGAGGACATCTTATACACTAAATAGATATCTTAGGAGTCCACATCATTGAAACGACTACGTCGAATGAAACAGTCTACGGCGAATATGCGAAATCAGTCTGAATAAAGATTAGGACTAATATCTCCTCAATTCTCACCCCACAGTGGAATGGCTCGACCAGCACCGCACCATCCGCGAACAAGGCGTCGACTTCAAAGAGACGCTCCTTCTCAAGCGAAGACTGTTCTACTCCGACCGCAATGTGGATTCACGAGACCCTGTACAGCTTCACTTGCTGTACGTGCAGACCAGAGACGCCATCCTGAAGGGACGCCACCCTGTCACGGAGCAGCAAGGTTAGTGTACATAGGGCTTCTCCTCCAGCGAAGACTATTCTACACCACGCTTTGTGGACTCGTTTCTGTGTAGTAGCACCTGCACCTAGCTGCTTGGTGCACGTACACAGCAAACACTAAACATTGCTAAACAGCAAAGTTAGCGAGGTTGTATGTGTGTAAGTAGGGCTGGTGTCCGCAACTTCACGTTCAAGCGCGTATTTTGCGTACGATTGGGACAAATATGTCATTCGATCCATCCCGGCTCCTCAAGGAAGGCCAGCAGCAGCTCTGGTGTCACGGAGGGTACCTGCCGGTCGATTCTGTAAACATGTCGAAGTGAAGGCTTGGGTGAAGTGATCACGAGATAAGCTGTCTGTCAATCCATATAATCAAGATGTCACGTGATCACGAAGTGAGCTGTCAATCTTGATTATATGGATTGACAGCTCACCTAGTGATCACTTCACCCAAGCCTTCACTTCGACATGTTTACAGAATCGACCGGCTGTTTAGTGGGTCACGTGGAATATCTCTTGCAGTTTTATTTTTTGCGAGTGGCGTCTCGCAGTTTGACCTATAAGGTTGTCGACTGCTTAACCGGGCTTGCCTGTGGTGGCCTTAATATAATATTAAAGCCTCCAGCCAGGACTTATAAAAAACTTACAAACTAAGCGACTACACGCTAAGGGCACCCCCTGTGGGGTACGGGCCTCGGCTTAGGGCGTTGCTGGGGGGAGGACAGCTAGGGACGGGCTGGATCGAACTAGAATTATTATGAAGGGCCGAATTTAAGACTACAGGCTCAGCGGCACGGGCTGGCTCGAGCAAGGGTCGGGGAGGATCGCTTTCGTTGATGGAATGTCACTTGTCTAGATCCCGACGGCCATTTGTATAATATGACGTGCGTGACAAACAGTTTCAACCTTAGTGAACCTTTAATTTTCACGGAATGCTGTCAAAAGTACCTAACTCCTAAACATTTGGTTTTGTCTTCAAGTTGGAGAGCTTTAAAAATTCCATCTCAATTATTTACATGTCATGGTAGGTACCTGTTTTCATTTATAAAGCACCTAAAGTATTTTGTTCTGCCCCTCAGACCAGAGAGTAGGTATACCTGTTGCCCTACTATGACGTGCTAATACCATCCAATTCCGATTATGTAAAAGGGATAGTGCTATTCGCTCCTTCTCCCTCTTAGAGCGGAATCATGATCGTTTTAAGAATTCATAGTGCCCTGCGTTTGCGCACACACTTGTGAATATTATACCTGTCTCCTGCGTACTTGGCTAATCTCCGTTGGGATTGGCTACCGTGACCGAAATTCGGTCATGATTATAACATTTATAATCTACCGGAAGTACAAAATATTTCTTAATTATTACACCATAGCAACTATTATAATTTATATATTTGAAAAAATATATTACCTATTGATATTGTCGTATCAAACTATGTTAAATTACAAAATAGAGAGATTGTAAACTCTCGATAAATTGTCAAATGAACATTTGTTCTACAATTATACGAATCAAAATCTTGTATTATACAATATCTCCGTGCCGGTCCGAGAAATTGTGGACTGACATAAACTGGCGACCAATCAGCACTCTGATCTACAGTTTATCTATTTTGGTGTAATATTTAAATTGAAAACTTGGTCGCCATTTAATATCAGTCCACAATTTCTCGGAATGACTTTGAGAGATTATAGACTATCAAATTTTGATGCGTAAAAAGTATTGAAATATAAGAAAAAACAAAATAAAAAAAAAATAGAAAAATAAGTAATTTATCGAGAGTTTACAATCGCTCAAGATATTTGATAATCTTACTGAGTTTGCCATTTCCCGATGACATATATACCTAATTGATAAATTTAATAAATATAATAAAAATATTTTTTTTGAATATTATGCGCATCTAGTCTAATTCTGTTATAGCAGTTTAAGAGAGACCCACTTCTTCTGTGTCCAAAAAAGGAAAATTCCGCTAATTTTTCTGACACTTCCCGCTTGTTTTTGGGATTTCACGTAAATACAAAAATATGGGGAATTCCAAGTATTTTTACAATAATACTTTATGTTAAATCCATCCATCACCATATTTGGAATTATGATTTTTGTTTCCTTGTAGGTACCGTTGTACCACCGAGGTAATTACAATCACCATAAGTAAATCAAGGTTGATTATGATTTAGGTTCTCGTAGGTACTTACTTTACGCCATTTGTCATGATAAATCATTGGTTGGTTAGTGGTTAAGGGACAGATAAACGACCGTTAAGTACCTCCGAAACCGAGCATTAGTTTCAGATGTAGGGTATTTTATTTGACTAGAGTTTATTATAAATGAAAAGACAGAAAAAAAAACATGCGGGCAGTCTTTGGGGACTGCCGATAGAAGTGAAAACTAAGCGAAAGCTAAAGCGTTCGGTGACGATGACGCGAGTTCCATGATTTTTGTTCACCCAAAAAGTGCTCGACGCGCCTAAAGAAGTTTTCACTTCAAAAAATTTTATGGATCTCAATGAATGGCGAAGATGTAGGTACCTAAGCTTTTTAAAATCCACGATGAACAGAGACAGCACTACATTTATCTGACGTCACACAATATTAGACGACATCGTGGTTCGCGCCATTCAGTAAAAACGACATTTTGCATAACAAGGATACAATAAAAAACTTCAAAAGCAAATTAAGTATTATAACATCCCTACCATCGCTTTTATAAAATTTATTTTCATCATATTTTCGTAACATCTTTAGAAATTCGTGTACTACACATTTTATAGCTAAGTATTCAAATAACCTTATCGACATCGTTAGGTACCTACAAAATATGTAAAAGTAAATAATAACAACGCATGAAGTCGTTGTGATACCGTGGTTATCGTACCGAGCGGCACTTTAAGCCGAGCCCGACACGACGCGTCGAAGTAGCCAAGCAAGCCGGCTGGAGCGGTTTACGGCAGGCTTACATGGCGCGGGATTTTTAATACAAAGTAGGTGAATCTGTGAACTTCGCATCTTTAAAAATTTAATTGATGTTTTTTTGTTTTTTAGGGTTCCGTACCCAAAGGGTAAAACGGGACTCTATTACTAAGACTCCGCTGTCCGTCTGTCACCAGGCTGTACTTAACTCATGAACCGTGATAGTTAGACAGTTGAAATTTTCACAGATGATGTATTTCTGTTGCCGCTATAACAACAAATACTAAAAAACAGAATAAAATAAATATTTAAGGGGGCGTTTATAATGGTACGGAACCCTTCGTGCGCGAGTGGAACTCGCACTTCGCCGGTTTTTAAACCAGTCCTATATTACAACAAACAAATGATAAAAATAATCAGCCAAGCAGTTTTAGAATTTTAGCGAGTCGAACGAACAGCAATTGCTTTTTAAATGATAAGTTTCCCTGCCAGGGTTGCGGAATTTGTTCGAAAAAGTCACCGCGGCCCTGGAACGCAAAGGGCTTTAGAAGGAACACGGATGGGTTTTAGTCAGTAAAAGTCTGACACGCCCTTCCACTCCACCCAGAGCGGAAAAAGTCATTTGATGATTTCCCATCCTTAAAAAAAAAAATGATAAGTTTAAAAAGGGCTGAAAACCCTAAAGTTCACTATAATTGTCCTTATCACTTTTAATCTGCACTAAGTACATGGTGTTTAATCTGGTGACTAATTTATTTCGAAGTGACTGTGCCAATTTAAATACGTTATTATAACTTAAACATTTTGAATTATGGTTGGACATGTTTTTGACTTATAGGAGAGTAACGTAACGTAAAAATTCATTATAACTAAAATACTCGTTTCGCACATAATATTTATTTGAATTGGATCCATATTTTTGTATGATACAAATTTTGAATGTCGCATAAAATTAAACAAAAGAACTATAGGGTTGTAGTTTTTAGATTAAAAATTCAGTTACGTTAACGATACTGTTACGTTTAATACGTCAAAACATTCAAGCTAGGGCCTCTGGTGTCGGTGTTTGTAAATGGACCGACGCGGACGATTCAAAAATTATATGTAGAATAGCAAACATTGTCCATATTACCTGAATAGGATGATTCGAGTGACAAAATTATCCTTTTCGTGAAGCATCTCTAGTGGACACACATAACAGGCATTGTTTTCCGGTTACAGCGTCAATACGTGTGACGCAAAACATTGTTATTTTAATGATGTTTAAAAATAGAATTGAAATAGAACAAGCAGTTTGACTGCATCATCAATTTAAAATATGCTTTGTATTGTAGCTGTACGGTGTATTTAGACCGGTGTACTTACCGTAACCTTGACTTCAGTGATGCATAAATACTTACTTTATAAATGTTTATTTATTAATAAACTGTAATTATTATAACCGCAGTACTGTTTGCGAATATTCGTTACCTATATACCCCCTGAATATTTAGGTTTAAATCGTTCAGTTATAATGGCGAGGTCATTCACTGTCTGGAGAGTAATTGAATAAAACTATAATAATAATTGACCAAATACTTAGTGTTCACGGATGACTGCGCTTATTACGATTTTAATAATACTTAACTGAATGTTTGTTAAGTAAAATAGTTTCAACCAATGTTATGATAATAAATATAATTATTCATTAATTATTTAATTTTTCAACAAAATAAAAAAAAATGGGTATGATTTTTTTTATTTAAAATCATAGGCTTCGAAAAAAAAGTCTTAAAAAAACTGAAATTGTAAATTTACTAAATATGCTACACAGCAACTAATTTTTCAACCAACCCTCGCCATAAAAACCGTTCCTAAACCTGTGCGAGCGAGAGGCCCCGACTACGACCGAGCGCCGACGAATCGCGACTCGAGCCACGAGTACGACGCCCGATGCCAAACAGTGCGCGTCACACAAAATGTTCAACGACAACTCTGACAAGCAAGACGTGAAGCTCATCCGCCTGGTTAAAGAAAACCCAGTGTTGTACGACACCAACCATGCGAAATATATGGACTTTAATACTAGGGAAGTCGCCTGGCAGAAGATCGGAGATGAGATGAAAAAGCCTGGTGAGTATTGTATTTAGTTGTTACGATCCGACGCTACCATTTGCTTTGGATGCGTTCGAGTATGTTCGGCTTTTTTCGTGAGGGGAGCGTGACTTTGTTGTGTGTTCGATTTTGCTAGGTTCTTGTTGGTATTCAAATTAGAATTTTATTAAAATTAATATTTGTATTAAAATGTTTGCCTTTGTTTGTTTGGTTTATGTAAAATTGTTTTCTTAAATAAAACAAAACAATGCATTCCGAATACGGTCAAAATGTGTGAGAGAGACGAAGCGACGGATCGGTCCGTAGTTATCTCTTTCGAGAGTTCTTATTGGTTCACGTTATATGCTGTTGTAGACATACCTATTTATAATATTCCTTATTGATAAAAAAAACCAACATGATTAATTTAAATACATACTGATTTGCTTTTTAACCGACTTCCAAAAGGAGGAGGTTCTCAATTCGACTGTTTTTTTTTTGTATGTTTTGATTCAAATTTTCTCAAAGAATCTGAATTTTCTCTCATTATGTGGTTATTATTTTATAAATAAGCCTGTTAATGTTGTAAGAAAGAGGTAGATATTGGAAGGTACGCTTTGTCTTTGTCTACAGAGTACTCAATTTGTGAGCTTCTTAATTAGTTCTTTCCTCTATTGATATGAGATGAAAAAAATGGCAGGTCGCCATTTTTTTTACTGAAGGAAGGGTGGTTTGCATGCATAATACACACTGCCGTGTTTTTATAACACCTACTGAGTTAATTTTAATGTGATTGATTACACTACAGAGTACTTCGTAAATAAAGTTTTTTTTTTAATTATTCCAGGCGCGGACTGCAAAGTCCGTTGGATTAACATAAGAGACGTACACAGACGAATTCTAAAGAAAAATGTCACAGACCCAGTCGCCGTACCAAGGCAGTACAAATACGAAAGCGAGTTGACGTTCATGAAGCCATTCTATAGAGATGTAGTGGTTTTATCTATGGAAGATGGGGAGGAACCACAGACAAAGAACTGGCATGACCTCGTCAATGATTCTGCAACAGAAGAGATAGATTTACATCAAGGCAGCGATAACGACTCTGATGCACCAATAATTAAGAAACCTAAAACTAAGAAGAGAAAATCTAAAAAACGGAAAGAACCTTGCTTTGAAGAAGTTAACCAAACGATTAATTTGCCAAGTTTCAGTGAGGCACTAACCCAGTCTTCGGAATTAGACCCCACTGACCCTGTCGATGCGTTTTTGTTAAGCATCGGGTCTACACTTAAAACATTTTCTCCATATCATCTGAATGTAGCAAAGAGTAAAATTTTTGCGGTCGTCCAAGATCATGATTTGCAGCAAATTGTCGAGAGAGAGAAACAGGGACATTGTTCTAGTAAAGTTTCTACTACTGAATCTATGTATTTACAATAAGTTTTTATATTTAACAGTTTATGTACACACATTTAACAAATAGATAAGAAGAAGGGAACAGAAAAATAGGTACAAAGGTGATGCTTATTTCTAAAGAAATCTCTTCCAGCATACCTGCGACAGGAGAGTCTAATAAAAGAGATGTAGACATCGTGTGTATAAGTTATGTTTACATAGAAAAAAGACAATTAAAACTTTAAATATATAAATATGACAAAAATTAATATCATACTAATACATACTACTTAAATAATAATATAAGATAAATTATAATATATATTATAAATACTCTAAATATGCAACTTTGTACCGAAAGGTAGTGTTCATTCGATCTTCTTTTAAAAACTGGAAGAGTTTAGCAGTCAGTGTGTCAGTTTATTTGTGTGTAGGAAATGTTTAATTATTGATCTCTTACATTTGGAATTGCTTTCAGTATTTTATTATTGTTAAATTTTTTAAATAATTGTTAAAGTACATACCTACCTGAATACTTTATTTTTATAATGAGAGATAATAATGTAAAGTGTCAGTAATAAGTATTTTGAATTATGATAGGAAACATTCCCAAATAGTTAGGTAAACTTATAAGTACTTAATTAATAGTTGTGTTTTTCTGTATCCTTACTTCTGTGTTATAAATAATGTACAACCAACCACACGACATAAAGGCGCTGTCAATGTCAATTTGTTACCATTGAAGTGCGGTTGATTGTACCTCTTCTCAAGCGTTTTTATGTTTCAAGCGGACGCAATAAATGTTACAATAAATAAACTAAAACCAATCGAATATTGCTTCTCATTTTTTTTGCCCACTTGCTTCTACGCGAGGTTTCGCCCGCATAGTATTTTGATAAAAAATACTACCGCATAGTATTTTGACAACGAACAGGGCAAGTTTAATAAATCTCACACGAAGGGCTCCATACCAAAAACCGAAAAAACACGTTTCATGTATTGGCCTTCCCCCCTTTTATTTTTAATTTAACTGTTGAGATACAGCCCGCTTGGTTGGTTGGTTACCCTTCGGGTACGGAATCCTAAAATCTAGACATATACTAAACATAAATTAGACATAGCATATAGTGTTCATCAAAATACTATAGCTTCTCCAGATCCTACGCTATAATTATCTATGTTCCCAAAAGATCGGTTTACCAGCTTAGGCATGAAAACGTATCAAACAGACAGACAGAGTTATTTTCATATTTATAATACTATAGGCACTAATAGCATAAAACAAACGCGAGTTCGTATCGAGTATCAACAGTACCGTAGCCGGCAAATCGCCGGTCGATAAATTCACACACACTACGTCGCGTCGCCTGCCCGGAGCGGCCGCACACTGTGCGACACGACAAGGCAAAAAGTCGACTATTTACCGACTGCGCACAGCAAAGGTGAAATGTGTTTATCGGCCTATTTGAATGAAAGTTTATTGGTTTTTGACGCTCTAGAGGTCAAATGCCTGAACCGATTTGGATGATTCTGTCAATCGATTTTTCTTAATATAGCGAGTGTCACTAAATACATGGCAGTAATTCAAATTCAATATGGCGAGAACCAGACGCCATATTGAAAAAGAAATAACGAAAGTCAACGAACCAAGTGAAAATCAAATCTGAGATTGAACTAAAATAAATGCAAACAACTGGAATGTTTCAGTCATTTTTTGCGGGCTTTTTTTTGAAACCAGTCTTTTTTGGCCGAGCACCGATTTTTATTTTATTAGGTTTTATTACTTTAGTTATTCATTTATTTTATTTTGTTGGTTGTCCTATGAGACTCCCACATAAACATTTTTCATTACTTATTCAGGTCACGTTTTTAAGGCAAAAACCTGAATAAATTATGAAAATGTTAATTTTTAAATTGTATTATTAAAAGTTTATGGTTTTTGACTTGTCAACATAAAACTGTCTTTATTTTATACATTTATAAACCGGACTAATTTGGCTAAAAAACTATGTCCTGCTTAACCCGGACACCTAGCATCTTATTCTCATAAATAAAAGAAATGGTATCGTTGTAAAAGTAAGACCAAAATATTACGTTATAAACAGACATGCATAAAAATTATAAACTTAGTATGCAAGAAGTCCTTAATTACGTCATGCGCAAAAATTGCTCATTTTACGCACAAATCCAGTAAAACAAAACAAGGAAATGATAATTCTGTATATATACAGATCTGTTGAATCTGTAATAAATACTAGCGGTAGGTAGTATTTATTGAAATAATGTGTTAGGAATGTACCTATCTGATTTAAGGAAAACAAAAAACATAAAATATGTTTAGGTACTTGCCATGTTTTATTTTATGTTAGGTACCTAATAGACAGATAGTAAATAAATCTGAAATAATAACTTTTTAAATTAACCAACCAGGACTTCAAGTTCTCGACGACGAATTTTAAAATTCAGAAGTAATTTACTTATTATATTCATTATTTTTTTCTATCAACATAACCTAAAATTAGGTATTAACTTAACTACTGAACCAATTCCCATAATTAAATAACACTTTCAACAAAATGGTTTGAAGACATTGACAACAACACACCACCGCACCGTCACCAACCAATCACAAGTTCACACCAGCCAATCGAGAGTGCGCGCCTCCCCTTAGCAACCGGTTGCGATATCAACGAGGCCGAGACGTGACGTCGCCGCGACGCGACGTTGCCGCTCAGTGCAGCCACGACGCCGGCCCGAACACGACACGATGCCGCTACCTTTCAACAAGAACTTGGACCTAAAACTATTAAAATTAGTCAAAGAAAATCCTATTTTGTACAACACGAGGCACGCAAAATATCTAGACTTCGATTCAAGAGAAGTTGTTTGGCAAAAGATTGGGGATTCACTGAGCAGGCCAGGTAAGTTTTTTTCTTATATTCACATATATATGTTCGTAATACTCTTTATCTTGTAAGCCATAAGGGTTATATTTAAATGGTGAATTGAAAGTGAAGTTGGCGTCGATCTTGTCTGTAGAATTACAAGTAGGTTAGTTGATAGGGTTATCTGTGTACCTACCTAAGTTTTGTAATCGTTAGATTAGGTATAAGGTATTATTGTGAGCTGTTTTGTTGGGGGATCGGCAGTAGACTTGCCTTTAAGTATAAACATTGTTAAGAAATTTCACTTTAAGAAGTTTATTCTAGTTTATAATCCTATTTCCCCCTGGCTGGGGCAGAGGGCGTCACCAGTAGTCTTCTTTTAGTAGGGTTTTAATCTTCAAAGTGATTCTTCTTTGTTGTTCTTGGCCCTAATAAAGACCTCATGCATAATTGTGACCACTTTAGAGGTGATAACTTCCCAGCAATTTGATGTTTTAAGTTAAAGAACAAAGAATAAATTAGTTGAAGCCAATTGTTTACTCACCTGATATTCAGTGTAACCTTTGACCCGTTTGAGTCATTGTCGTACGTGACTATGTCTGTGTAACTGGTGATTCGTACCATGTATCATTTTTTAATCGACTTCGAAAAAAGGAGGAGATTCACAATTTGACTGAATGTTTTCAGCGATATCTTCGCTAATTGTCAACCGATTTTGATAATATTTTCTTTCTCCAATTGGTTTGTAAGTCCTTCTATTAGGGAAATTCTTTTGGGGAAGTAGTAATGATTCATTGATATACAAACATATGGAAATCTATACTCATATAATAAAGCTGAAGAGTTTATTTGTTTGTTTCAACGTGCTAATCTCTGGAACCACCGTGGTGATATGATAGCCACATTCACGAGAAAGGTTATAGGGCTATACGGGAACGAAAAAAAAACGGGATATGCGCGTACGAAGTCGCAGACAAATGCTAGTCTTCACATAATTATGTGACTTTCATAAGTTATCGGCAATGTCGCATCTTATAGTAGTGGTTTCCTCGTAAATGAGAGTAGAATAATAAAGCAAATAATTTAAATTGGTATTTCATAGCAGAGTCTTAGATTAATGCCCAGTTATGGCTTATAAACTAAATTGGGTTTATTAGAATCATACGGGCGCAGTTTACCTAAGCACACCTCTACCTGATCCTTCGAAGATACTAGCGTGATAGTTTACTGGCCTGTTGGTCGAGTGGTTAGTGACCTTGACTGCTAAACCGGAGGTCGTGGGTTCGACTCCCACCCAGGACAAATCTTATGTGATGAGCATGATCATTTGTTCTGTCTGGGTGTAATTTGTCTATAATATGTATGTATTTAGAAATATATAAGTATGTTTATCAGTTGTCTGGTTGCCATAGCACAGGCTCTGCCTAGTTTGGGATCGGATGACCGTGTGTGAGTTGTCCCAAGATATAAGATATTATTATTAATATAGTATTGTATGTTATGCTTAGATAGTAAAGTCTAAAATCTACTCAAACCCTACTTCCTAAATAATTTATTCAAACCCTTCTACTTCCAGCTCTCGTCTGCAAATCAAGATGGATAAACATTCGAGACATGATGCGTCGAAAATTCCGCGAAAGACTAAAAAACCCGAACGCACACAGTTACAAATACAAATATGAAGAAGAACTGTCCTTCATGACGCCTTACTTCAAGGAGCCAATCTCCTCAGGGTCTACTGCTGAGGAATACGCAGGGTTCCTCGAAGATGACGCGTGCGAAGTCGAAATGCCTTCGGAAGTATTCGTTGACGAGGCGTTAGACTTCGACGAGCCAAGAGAGACGAAACCAATCCTTAGAAAGAGACAACAAGACGACGGGAACTCTTCGAGAGAGTACTCAGAAGCCATGTTCCAAGAATTAAGTCCTACAGATCCTTTGGACGTGTTCTTGTTAACTATTGGGTCGACGCTGAGGAAGTTTAGTCCTTATTACTTGAACCAGGCGAAGAGTAAGATATTTCAAGTGGTGCAGGACTATGAGCTGCAGCAGATTGTCAATAAGGATGGCCAGGCTGGCAGCAGTGATGGGACTAGGTAGTGTTTTAGAATTTAAGGTTTTGACAATAAAGTATTTTTTATTATGGGTTATTTTGAGTGTTTTATTCCTGTGTGCCATTGTCATACAATACCGTATTTTTAAAGGAAGACGTTTATTTTTTTAAGTATGTTCGTGCATAACTCCGTCATATATGGACGGTTTTGCTAAATTCTTTTTTTTTGTTCGAAAGTGGACTATTCTGAAACGGTCCCTTTTATTACATTTGTTATGATCTGAAAAAGAACTTCGGAAAAAGACATTTAAATACATATGGAGTAATTAGTGGAAATTTTTTGGGGGCAGGACCAGCACTAAAAAGTGAAAAAAAATAAAAAAAACTTGAAATAAAAACTACAAACGGCTAAGTACTAAAGACCAAAAGTACCAAAATTTAAGTTATTTTGTACTTTATAGTGGTTTGTTTTTGGTAGTCGGTTCTATTTTATTGTAAAAAAAGGTTTTACTTTTTCTAAAGCAGAGGGAATATTTTACCACCATATTTCACAGTTCTCAATCACCAATAGGTATTCTATTGTTTTAAAATGGTTATTTAAAGACATATCAATCATTCATTAAATATGCATTTAGGATAGAAAAATATAAATTTATGTGTTCCATCTATAATGCCTATGAAAAATCGGGCATATTTTTTCGATTTCTAAATTGTTCAAGTCGAGTGTGTTTTTGTGTTAAGTAAATGAAAAAAATAATAGAATAGTGCCACTGCTTTTTAGTGCTGGAAATAAGATTACTTGTACCCCGCCCCCTTGAACGTACTCCTGGACGGCTTAGTTGTGACGGCGGTCTTACACCTTAATCCTCCCTACCGAACTTCGCTCACGGTGGCCACTTGGCCAATCTACAGATACTAGCCAAGTACGCTTTTTTTTTTTAAAGTATGGGAAATCATCAAGTGACTACTTCCGCTCTGGGTGGAGCGAAAGGCGTGTCAGACTCTTATTGACTAAAACCCATCCGTGTTCCTTCTTAAGCCCTTTGCTTTCCAGGGCCGCGGTGACTCTTTCGAACCAATTCCGCAACCCTGGCAGGCTCTGGCCCTAGCGGGCCCCGTCTTCTATGCTGACATCTCTTTGAGGCGCGCGTGAAACACAACGCGCCGTCGACCCGGGCCCGGTGAATCACGGGTACTCTCTGTTCATTAACTGTCATAGTCCGTTGGGACGGCAATCCGACACTTGGGAAAGATCAAGTGCAGGACCAATGGCGACACGTGCTTTTAAAGACACGAGGATGTCATACCACTAAAAACCCAATAACAGTTTTGCTCAACCTGGGAATCGAACCCCAGACCACGCTCGGCAGTCGTGCTATCACGAGACCAACGGGGTTAGTCATCTACTACATAATGTCATACCATACAAACTACCATATCAATGTATCGAAAATGTATTACAAATATGGTAGCAGAGGATAAATTGTTAGTCTGTTTTTAAGAGGTAATTCGAGTTCCAAACGTCGAGCTCCTCGCACTCGAAGATTTTTGACATCCGAAAACTAAATGCTTACTAAGTACGGAGCACAAATGGAACTGGGCAGAACACATGGCAACATGTGGTGATGATAGGCGGAGTAAGGCGGTGATCGAGTGACGTCCATGGGCTGGAAGAAGTGTCGGTCATCCGGCGAGAAGATGGGCAGGCGTAATCTACATCTACACTCATATTATAAAGAGGAAAAATTTGTCAAAAGTGTGTGTATGTTTGTAATGAATAAACTCAAAAACTCCTGTGCTGATTTCAAAAATTCTTTCACCATTGGAAAGCTACATTATCAGCGAGTAACATAGGCTATATTTTATCCCCGTATTCCCTCGGGAACGGGAACTGCGCGGGTGAAACCGCGTGACGTCCGCTAGTATTTATATAAATTGGGAGTTTTCAGTAGCCCAACTTCTTTTCCCTTTCCCCGTATCGCTTTGTTTAAATGAAAAAAGCATCCACACATTAACAGTATTGCACTTTTATTTCTGACTGTATTTGTTGCACTCGACGTAAAGGTAATAAAAGCGAGAATGAAATCATAGACTCGACGTAGAGGAAATAAAAGCGAGATGACCCTCACCGCTCGACGTAGAGGGACTCGACGTAAAGGGAACATATCCCTCATAATATCATTAGGCAGTTCGGCCAAAAAACAATTTCTCAAGTCCCCATGCATGGCATTAGCAGAGAGATTGGTAAGCGCGTACTGTTGCTATCAACAAGGACGTAGGCGCTGCCCATCCGTCCGAAACGATAAAAAAATATTATGTTTTGTATTTTATAAAATGATTGTTATTGCATTATGTGGTGCAGATAAATAAACGCTATTGATTATTATTATCCGTCTAAAACGATTGTGAAGATATGTTTGTGCAATATTGTGCACCGCGAATTTGGCGATCCACGCCGCAGTGTACAGCGATTTGAAGAGGGGGCAATACTTAATTTCCCAGTCGCCACCAGGTGGCACTGGGACGTTTATTCTGGATTGCCACCTGGTTGCGACAGGAATATTCGGGATGGACGCAAACGAACGCCCCACCCGCACTCGTCGACGGCTCAGTGCATAGTCGTCGGCCATGAAGCACAACCAGCGAAACAAGTATGAGCTGCCCCCCCCTAGCTCAAATCCTGGGTACGCCCTTGTTTTCGTTAATACAAAAACGCCTGCCGCAACGATAAAATTTAGCTATACAGCAAAGATTGGAATTAATAATATATGTCCATAGCCACTTATGCTTTGCTGCATTCTACATTGTTTTGTCTTGGACAGGCCTGTATGTTGATCCCTTTGGAGGGATTCAACGACCTGCGACATTCTAGTATTTTGTTTTTTTAGCTGTGCAGTTCGCGGGGATCCAGTGCCAGATCCAATTAGGAGACTACGATGAGAAGAAACACAAGCCTGGATTTATTGAGAAGTGAGTATTTTTACATCCACTTTTTTTTAAGGATGGGAAATCATCAAATGTCTTCTTCCGCTCTGGGTGGAGCGGAAGGGCGTCTCAGACTCTTACTGACTAAAACCCATCCGTGTTCCTTCTAAAGTCCTTTACGTTCAAGGGCCGCGGTGACTCTTTACCACCACCCTACACACCAGATTTTGCACTTTATGACAAGCAAGTGACATAGATATATACCTACCTTAAAAAGCAAAGATGTTCAATTATCGGCTCAGCCTAGAATACCAAACAGATCATTAGACAAGGCATTTTAAGTTTCTTTTGTTCTAATCTACAGACAAAACAATATTCGGATTTACATATTTTTAGATAGATAGTGCCTTTGAGGTATAAAATTTCATTTCTACTTCTGGCTGGTGAGTAAACGTAGGTATCTTAGCTATGTACATAATGTACCTTTGTAGAGCTATCTAAATAGTCTACCCATAATAAATTATTCGACTTAAAGTCGAAGAAGGTTAGCAGCACTTTAAATGGTCCAAAGGGGTCTGTTAGTTGCAGATTAAGATAATATGCAAGAAACTCCAAATAAGTATATAAAAAGGCTCTCGCTGATCCGGACAATAGCTAAGAAAACAATAAAAAACTGGTCAAGTGCGAGACGGACGAAGAAGAGAGGGTTCCAGACGATTTTCATTATTGTAACATGTTATTTTAACAATATAGAATATCCTGTAATGTATAGGTAAAGAACTATTATTTGCATTTTCTTCATTTTCATTTTGGGCTCAGCAGTTTCGGAGATGGGGGTCATTTTTCATCTAATTTCTTGAATTAATTTATTTTTAAATTATATAAAAATATAGGTATAATTACAAGAAAGGTCTTATTGTAAACATTTCATTTGATATGTCACACCGTACAGTATGAAAAACATTTTTTTTAATTTCTTAGTTTGTCCCCCAAAAGTGATACTTACATGTTTTTTTTTTTATTTACGTAATGCGTCCCTGTTCTGGTCACAGAAGTTCATTTGTGTATCAAATTTAAACAAAATCGTCCAGTAAATTCGGAAAAAAATTGGCTGTGACGGACAGACAGACAACAACCGATTGATCCTATTAGGATTCCGTTTTTTACGAGTGTTCGGAACTCTAAAAAATTTACTTAGCTTAGCACGCTTGGCTAAAACAATTGCCCTAAGGCATATCACGTTCTACGCTGCGTTCCACCTGCAACCAGCCCGCATTCGCATATCATTGCGGGCTACCATGGTATGGTATGATGAATCGCTCGATCGTGGCCGTCAATGTATTACAACTTGCAAGCGAGTTGCTTGTAGGAGGAACCGCAGCTTTAAGTAATATTGATCACTCTGCTAATAAAAACCCTCAGGATAGAAGAGTACGTCCCCGAGCAGTACTCCAACGCCTGGAACTTGGAGAAGAAGATCTTAAAGGAGTACTCCTCGCACGTGGGCAGCAGCGAGCTGGAGGCAAAGTTCCTGTACATCAAGACAGCCAGGGCCATGCCTACCTATGGAGTCACCTTCTTTTTGGTTAAGGTATGGTGATATTTAACGTCTAACGCGTAGCCAATATAAATTATTGAAACTAATCTGTTGCTTAAAATAGTCATCGCCTCGTGGCTCAGTCTCCTTGCTCCGTAACGATTCTTTACACTGTAAAGTTTCTGAGGGAATGAGCGCACCACTCGATACAACAACTAACAACAACAACAACAACAATGACAACAACAACACAAAACAACACGTATTGAACAACTTATTATTTTTCGCGATTTGGGGTTATTCCCATAGTAAAAGTTGTTCATAACGATCCTGTATTCTCGTTGTCCCCGTGAGCCATGTCCCCGTTAAAGGGGACAAAGGGAATTTAATAAAATATTTAAAATTACTTCCCTTTGGTGAGCCTTTTGGTGAGCATTTATCCATTCTGGCCGGTATTTTGAGAATGGTCTACGGGGACAACGGGAATATAATATAATATATAATAATATATCCTGGGACAACTCACACACGGTCATCCGATCCCAAACTAGGCAGAGCCTGTACTATGGCAACCAGACAACTGATAAACATACTTATATATTTCTAAATACATACATATTATACACAAATTACACCCAGACACAGAACAAATGATCATGCTCATCACACAAAGATTTGTCCTGGGTGGGAATCGAACCCACGACCTCCGGTTAAGCAGTCAGGGTCACTAACCACTCGACCAACAGGCCAGTCGAACAGGTCATACAGGTATATTCAATAAATTAACGGGGACAGCGTACGGGGACAACGGGAACACACTGTAACGATGAGTATAATGAATTTACAGGATTTGTTTTAATTCTGTAACACTTTAAACGTAAAGCTTCAACAACTTCCGATTTCACTTAGAGATGTCAACCAAACAATTTTGTTGATTTTGGATTTTTACGGTTTCATTAAGGGATGACGGGATATTCATGAGCTCAGCACCTGCACAGCAAGGTCGCAAGCTTATTGGCATCAAACCGACACAAATCCTGACTAAGAGCTGCCAGTGAGAACTTCCCAATTGAAAGTCCCTAAAAATATTCACACCTATTTTTGAATACAGGAAAAACAAAAGGACAAGAAGAAGCTAGTCCCCCGGCTGCTGGGGATCAACGCGGAGGCCATCCTGCGACTCGACGAGGTCACCAAGGAGATCCTGCAGCAGTGGCCTCTGACCCACGTCAAGACATACCACGCGGGCAAGTCGCAGACCTTCACGCTCAACTTCGGAGACTACAGGTTTGTTTAACAGGCTTTGTTTATAAATTAAAGTAAATAATGGAGCAGAATTTGTACGTAAAATAACCTGCCAGATACGTCAAATTGGAAAATTTTCGGAGGTCTTGAAAGAGGCTATAAGTAATTCTGTCCGAAGAATGAGAGGAGAGAAGGTAAAACAAAACTACTAGATCTAAGCTCAACAGCTCCTTTTTAACCTTTTGAACGCCACAACAAATACGTGACAAGCAAGCGCGTGCCTTGTACGCCAAACGTCACAAATATGGGACAAAAAATACGGCGAATTTGTGGCTTGGCTTCAGGGGTACGCCGATCCGTTTATCCTCTTGCGTTCAAAAGGTTAAAAAGGAGCTATTCAGCTTAGTTCTTAGTAGTAGTTAAGTAAAGCTTGGGCTAAATCAATTTGTCCTAAAAGGCTAGTAAGAACTCGGGTATTAACTTGATCTATATTGCAACGAATTGTAGTTGACACAACTGAATATTGGTCTTTGCGCTGCAGATCACGGAGTTTGAATTGGCAAGTTTTAATTTGTGCATTATAGATTTGTTTAGGTATGTGTGTGACTAAACAGAACTGCAGTTTTTCCACTGTTTATCTCTCCTTTCCCCAGTGACAAAGAATACAGCGTCAAGACTCAAGACTGTCACCGCATCAGGGACATCTTAGAAGGGTACATCGACATCATCCGGCGCCGCATGCTGGCTAAGCCCAGTGCCGACCCCGGGGAGTCCATGGTCATCTGCCACGACAACGTGCAGACGGGCAAGTAAGTTAGAAAGAGACAACAGTACTGTCAAAGATCAATCTGCCTACCCTTTTTAGGGTTCCGTACCCAAAGGCCAACGGGACCCTATTACTAAGCCTCCGCTGTCCGTCCTTCAGCGGGCTATATCTCGACCCGGAGATATTATAGACTATCAAATTTTGATGCGTAAAAAAGTATTCCAAATGATCAGTTGACAATTTATCGAGAATTTACAATCTCTCAAATTATTTTTTAATCTCACGGAGTTTGCCATTTTCCGGTGAGATATATATGTCACCGGAAAATGGCAAACGCGTAATATTGTAAAATATCGCGTGAAATTGTAAACTATTTTTTCTAAATAAGACACGGATATATTGGAAACTATTGAATTTGGATGGTGTTTATTGTATACAAAACGATTTATTTATTGAGAATTTATAATCTTATAAAGATTTATTACAATCTTACGGTACCATATATATAAAACTTCTGTGACTGAGTGATTGAGTGACTGAAACTACTGGTCTTAGAAAGCTGAAACATGGCGTTAAGGTTCCTTGGGGAGTGTGGGTGAGCACAGTGTTTTTGTGTGTGATAACTTCTTATAGGAGGGTAAACCGCTTCGTAACGTAACGCGTTACAGCGCCAGTCTGTCTGGCTTCCCTTTCTCTAACGCATACGGCAGCGGTAAGCAGGCTCTTCATCTCTCACTCTAACCCACTGCGCTAGTCGTATTTCGGACAGACGCTTCCCATATTAAATTGTTCAACGGACGCCCGGCCGCTTCTGTATACACACGTATTCTTTTTTTTAAACCTTTATTTTAAGGGACTTTTTATATAAAGAAAGATACACTACACCAAATTGTCTGTTTCAGGAGCAATCTCATCGAGATGTGCGGAGCTAGCAATCCAAATAAGTTAGTGACGGAATCCTTTGTCGGCCCCACTAAACTGACGGATTATGTTCAAGGTAAGTACTCTTCTCAATGCGGTGCATATCAATAACAATGCTTCTCTATTTGACGTTATCTGAATAGGCACCTAGACTTAGGTTCATGACACTCAAATTTAGTCTCACGATAATGTTTCTCCGAACCTAAGAATGCTATTTACAGCCAAAATATTATTTTTTTATTTTCAAATATTTCATCACTTTTAGGTAAGAAATTCCTGGTACTGGCTTATTTATTTATTTATTAACACTTAACGCACACAAATGTACAGAGGCAGATTTAATGCCATAGACATTCTTTACCAGTCAATCCCTAGTTCTAAGTTAACTGACAAAAAAAAAAACAAATGGCTGCATTCCGGGAATGCCGGCAGAAGTGGAAACTTGAACAATAACCATGTGCATTTTTGATATTTTGGAATGGTTAGGGAATAATTTCGCACGAATTGCTATAATTATCACTATAAAATTACAATCATTTATGTGGCAAATACAATATTCATTTAGTGCGTTATCGTACACAAACATGACAATTTATATAACATTAAAATTTTAACACTTGTGAACTTTCCCTCCGTCTTACAAATTTTCGATCAGGTCACGTGTCCTGACTCGAGTTTAAAAATTTTTACCCATCCCAAAAAGTGCACAACGCCGCTAAAGAAGTTTTCACTTCAAGGACTGAAGATAAAAATATTAATTATGCTATTCAATTTTCATCCAGGTTCCCAAGCACAAACCGGCACGATGATAACGACGGTGCAACAGATAGTGGTCACTGACCATCTTCAGAACCAGCAACAAGCCTTGGTAAGTAGTCGTTAAGATGGGCATAGAGAACTAGGTTATGTGTTCGCTGTCGACCTAGTGGCAATAGACAGAGAAGTATAAGATAGAGTTAAAGCGATCATGCGGCTTGTACTTGTCTGTTTCTAGAAGGTTGATCCTCGTCAGTGGTATTGTCATCTTCATCACTACGATCTACAGAAAAGAGACAGCCGGTCGATTCTGTAAACATGTCGAAGTGAAGACTTGGGCGAAGTGATCACGAAGTGAGTTGTCAATCCAAATAATCAAGATGGAATGACAGCTCACTTCGTAATCACGTGACATCTTGTTTATATGGATTGACAGCTCACTTCGTGATCACTTGACATCTTGATTATATGGATTATTGTATTGACAGCTCACCTCATGATCACTTCTTGTGTGTGAAGGCACTTCAATATGGTTACTGGTATTGGTCACACATTATTCGCTTTGTCTCTTTCTAAAAATTTGCCAATTGTTTACGGGAGTGCTCAGCCCAGTTCGCTTTGTGGTATGTTTGGTATAGTCTAGTCGTTTAAGTTCGTTAATTTTAGAATTCTGTCCTTTATCAAGTCATACCCTACCTACCTTTGGCATTAACATGCATTAACTTCATTATAAATAAATTAAAATGTTTATTTGTACACAGAGACAGACATAAGTACACAAAGGTTAGGGATATACTGTACAATAGAGACACATAAAAGGGCGAACTGATGCCTCCTAAACTAGGCCACAAGCCAGTGTTTTAGGAGCCAATGGTCCTGTAGGTGGAATGACATACTACTGGTAGTAACTGTCGTGCAAGTACTTATAGTTACAAACATATAAACTGAGCAAACATGCCTTAATTTTAAAATAGTATTAGTTTTATTAAGATACAATGGTAATAAGATTCTCTGTTTCGTCATACGTTAACTTCTGCAACCAATCTGTAAGCTTAATTTTAACTTATTTTTTAGTCAGGGGGTAAATGGGCGTTAGTTTATGTATTCTATTATACAATCCAGAGCTAGACATTGATAGTAACAAATTTAAACATTCATTGAAACTATTCGAGACGTCCAATTATGTGGTACCTAATGATTAAACGATAAAGGTCGTGAAGCGAGTTCAAACAATTGAGCGTCTCTGATTGGTTAGGTACGTTCTCAACTAACGTCCGGCCGGTGCGGGTGGTAAACAGAAAAGCTTAAGATTTCAGAGAATTGAGGAACCTATTTATCGTGTTTACTCTAGGTTTCTGTTACCCGCAGCAATCATTGACCTAAAGTCCGGGTTGAGTTTGATTTGCTGGTTCGGACGTCCACGCTGTTCTTTTAGTTATTAGCAGACGTCGAAATTCGGTAGTTATTTATGTACTTGCAGCGAAATGTTAATATTAATATGGATCTTCCCGGGATTTCTAATAGACAATCCCGTGTGACCAACACTGTTACAAATAAATAATAATTAAAACCTCAGAGATAGATAAGACAAATAAAACAAAGATATATTTTAACATACAATTTTTATTTGTATTTAATTCACAATACAAATTATTAAGTCTGAAGCAAATTCTCATACTTATACTTCGCCTGTTTTATAAATACGAAAATACTTTTGCATCTAGCCTAGACTCGTGAGGTTTCCGAGATTAATTTTAAAGAGCAGAAAATCACGGCATTTTTCTGCTCTTTAAAATTAATCTCGGGATTTGAGGCATATCCACTTTATTCTTTCAGGGCATGTAATCAGTGTAAGTACATAAATAACTGTACCTAATTCCAACCTCTGGTTATTAAGAGCCTAGCCTAAATATGAAACCTACTCCGAATTTCTCAGATATAAAATTGAACTTTAAATCATAGTGTTAGAGTTGAATATAACAAGTCTATACACTGCAGTTCGACGTATTGTTAGCCGCCATGTCTTTTTTTATTGCAGAAAGGAGAGATGCCTCTCCGTAGTGACATGTCTCAGGATTGCATCAGGAAACTGAACCGAATGAACTCCAACTCCGTGAAGATAGTCGGTCTGCTCACAGGTAACTAATACAAGATTAACAGGGTACCTTGTGTCTATTTTTGTATAATATTTGATACGAAAAGAAATAAAGAAAACATGTTTATTTGGCTCACACAGATACACACAATGTCGGAACAAAAATAAGGAGACTTAATTTAACAACAAATATATTTTGTATTTTTCTGTACAAAAATCAAAATTGGTTATGGGGCAATTTGCTTTTCAAATATTGGTATGAGGAAAGGTGGAGCGTGGTGGAAACATGTATGACGGTGACGTCACATGTCAATACGTGTATCCTTTTTGCGTTGCCTGACAGTTTCCCCTTCCACCAGGAATAAAAAATCACGAGGAGATAGATATAATCAGGGGCGTAGCTACCGCCGTATCAAAGATACGGGGCCCCCGGGTTACAAGGGCCCCGACGTGTGGACGCAAAGCTATACATTTAGTCTCGCCATCTCCTTTGTGGCCTACCAAGACAGTTCTGAGTTAGTAGGGCCTATTTTGTTTTAAAAACAATACCCCTAAAAACGGGGCCCCCAAAAATGTTTGATACAGGGCCCGTTTGAGACTAGTTACGCCACTGGATATAATCCTCTATTTTTCCATCAGATCCTACGGACATCCACGTAAAGGATGCTCAGCAGATCGTGAGAACGATGCAAGAAGACTTCCCAATTGTCGAGAAAGGTAAGTAGCTCAGATTCAAACATCGATCAATCTGCCATGCCATCATATTTCTCACTATATTGGGGTCAACTGCTAGTCTAACCGGCTGCAGCAGAATACCAGTATTTTACATGGAGTGACAGCCTATCGGGCCTCCACAACCCAGCAACTGGGTGATACAGTACTCCTTGATAAGACTGATCTTCTGTCTTTTTTTTTTAATTTACCCCGAAGGGAAAGCTATAGTCTTTTGACCATATTGCCTAGTCTTAATCATCAAATGATTTCTTCTACTCTGGATGGAGTGGAAGGGAGTGTCAGACTCTTACTGACTAAAACCCATCCGTGTTCCTTCTAAAACCCTTTGCGTTCCAGGGTCGCGGTGACTCTTTCGAACAAATTTCGCAACCCTGGCAGGCTCTCGCCCTAGCGGGCCCCGTCTCCTATGACGTCCTTAATTTCTTGTGTTTTGCTTTAGAATGCGAATGTACCAAATTCTTATGGTTTTTGGAGTATCTGGTAACAAATATATCGCTTCGGCCTTCTCGGCAGGTTTCGAGTGAGGTAGTCAATACTACAATAAAATTCTCAGCTCCACTTTACCGAGATCGCGCCTGCTTCAATTATTCCACATATCTTCCTGGTGCGTGGGACACTTGAGACACAATGCTACACCAATTTACATCACAATATCCACTAGGAATCAATTTACGAATAATTAAAACAATCGCTAAACTTCACTCGATAAAATCCCGCCACAAACCCCTCTATCTTCTGACTATCCAAATTAACGACTGTCAATCTACAAATGACAGCCGGGACCAAAGAATCATCGAATAAATTCGAAAATGGAACATAATTTGCATGGTATTATCTGCCAAGTAAATTATCGGGAACTGAATCGTAATCGTCGATTAAGTTCCCAGATTATGTTCCGTTTTCGAATTTATTCGGGGATTAGTGGCTATTCGGAAGACGTGAAACAGGGCCTTAGCGGGCTTTCTGAGGCACCGGGAGTGTCGGGGAGGTCTTGGTATGCATGTTATGGAAGGTCACCCTTAATAATGGACGTGGTTATTTTCACTAGGTGTGAAAGAGACAGCAGATAAGCAAGCCATTGAAGACGCTAAGAAGATGCTTCTGGATGAGCTTCAAGATCTGAACAACTTCATGAACAAGTTGACAGGGTCTTTGGAACCCGGGAAAGTCGTAAGTTGCATTCATTACAAAATATGAAATGAATAAAACGATTTGTGTAACATGTCGGTAAACAAAACGATATTTATTATTTTAGCTATTTTGTTCCTTATTCTATATCAGATACAGAACGTCACCCTTAAATATGACCACACACTTCTGAAACACCCGGCCGATCGATTCTGTAAACATGTCGAAGTGAAGGCTTGAGTGAAGTGATCACGAGGTGAGCTGTCAATCCATTTAATCAAGATGGAATGACAGCTCACTTCGTGATCACGTGACATCTTGAAATATGGATTGACATCTGTAAATAATATGATAGTGAGTTTGTTTGTCACGCTCTCACGCTTAAATCGCTGAACAGATTTTGATGAATTTTGGTACAGATATAGATGGGGCCCTGGAAACCGTTATACTTTTTTTTAAGCATGGGAAGTCATGAAATGACTCTTCCACTCTGGCTGGAGCGGAAGGGCATGTCAAACTCTTACTGACTAAAACCCATCCGTGTTCCTTCTAAAGCCTTTTGCGTTCCAGGGCCGCGGTGACTCTTCCTACTTTATTTAGCGAAAATCAATATTAACGCGAGCAACAGAGAACTAAATAATTATTTTGTTTTAGAATCCCAGCGACGCGAAGGATGCTGCGGAGAGTATCGCAGACCTGACTACTCAGATGTACTTCTCTTTGAGCCCCAAGACCAGACAACGCAACGACTTCCTCAGGGTATGATTTCCTGGCAGACATGTTAAGGAGCTTCGTAACCGGAATCGGAATTATCGGATATCTGAAATATATCCGTTACCGTAACCGAATCCGATATAACAGGGTCGGAGTCGGAATGAGACACGTTATGACATTATTTCGCGTGATTTGCATGTTTTTTTATACAGTAGCTAAGGGCGTACCCAGCAGGGGGCAGGGGGGGGCAACCCTCTCATCACGGCCGTAAGACAGACAGCATTGAGGGGGGTTGGCAATCCACGCCGCAGTGTACAGCGATTTGAAGTGGGGGCAATAACTTCCCAGTCGCCACCCGGTGGCAACTGGGAATTTTATTACCGATTGCCATCTGGTGGCAATCCATGTGATTGTGCGACTGGGAATATTCGGGATGGGCGCGAACGAATGACCCGCCCGCACCCGCACTTGTCGACAGCTCAGTACATTATTGTTATCGGCCATGGAATACAACAACCAGCGAAACGTGTAAGAGCTGCCCCCCCCCTAGCTCAAATCCTGGGTACGCCCTTGACAGTAGCTGTTATTATATATATTTATATAATAACAGCTGGGTCGCACGGGTCAATCTTTAAGGTTAAAGCAACGCTTACCAAGGTTGGTCTGTGGGTGGGTGACCATCTTAACATACTGAGACTTCTCCGTGCCTCGGAAAGCACGTTAAGCCGTTGGTCCCGGCTGTTATTTGTAGATGTTTGGCAGTCGTTACTCACGGATTGGAAGCCAGTAAATCTGACTCCAGTCTTGCCAAGAACTACTGTGTTACCTAGTTAATGGGTCGTGGGGGTCTGGTAGGCAGCCGCTTCACATAAAATACTGGTATTCAGCTGAATCCGGTTTAACTGGAAGCCGACCCCAATATAGTTGGGAAAAGGCTAGGCATAACTTGTCTTACTATTTTTTTGTTTTAATTTTACAATTTCTTAAAAATCTAATAATATCCGTTAACGAAACTATCCGAAAATAACGGACAGTCCGAAATAATTTCAAATCCGTATCCAGATCCGAAATTTCATATCCATAACACCCCTGCTTCCTAATAATATTATAAATATAAAAGTTTGCATGTTTCGATGTTTTTTAGGGTCCCGTACACCCAAATGCAAAAAAGGGACCCTTAAGGACTTGATACTTAAAGCGGACAGGGCGCGCGGACTGGGCGCTGTGTATGGACTCTGTCCTGATTTAGATTTTTAATTTTGTGTTGTAGTAATGTATTAAACCATCCCTTTTACCCTTTTACCCGAATACGGCAAAGCCAAAAGGAAGGGTTACGATTTTAGCTATCTATATATGTATGTATCCATGTGTGTAAGTTCGTATGTTCCACCGTAGCGCCTAAACTACTAAACCGATTTTGATGAATGGAATGAAGAATACTCCGGGTGACATAGGCTATGTAAATTTTCACTAAATTTAATATACGCGAATTTATGTTAACATCTTGTTTTACTTAATGGAACGCAATTATTATTGCAGCGTTCTCGCAAGAGCTTCAGGGATGGTGAGAAGACGGAGCAGACCATCAGAAGAGCCTCCTTCGTGGCAGCCGCTACCACTGCACTGCATTCAGTGGACACTGCTGCACAGGCTCTGCATGAGGTAACGCTAGTTTGTAACTGTATAGGGAACGCGCATGGCGTGGACAGTGCCATCTAGCGTTGCAAATTCGAAACTTTTACGTTATAAATACTTGATATCGACGCTTCTGTGCTGC
This sequence comes from Mamestra configurata, assembly GCA_002192655.3. NCBI lineage: Eukaryota > Metazoa > Arthropoda > Insecta > Lepidoptera > Noctuidae > Mamestra > Mamestra configurata. The sequence goes on along the minus strand of NDFZ01005349.1, from coordinate 394,889 downwards.
CATTATAGTTCCTACACTTTCTCATTAGGGGCATGTAGCATTGTCATATAACCTAATTCATTGAAAAACGACCAATCTGTTACCATTTAAACTTAAATTAGGTTCACAATAGGTACTGCCGGTCGATTTTCATGCTCCCTTAGATTTTACTGCTTGCGGTAGCGTCGGGGGTCGGGTTACCTCTTTCCCTCAAATATGGCGAGGGGGGTAATGGCTGATCTTTGCGTTATGCTCGTGAACGGGTGCTGCTTGTGGTGAAAGGTCGTCTTGTTAGCCATGGATTTTACTATTGTTATAACGATTATATGCTTAATGTTTAATTTTGATGGCCCTGGTTTATCACTTGTGGCGTCGAGTCACAGATCTTTTTATTAAATTCTACCCTCTGTACGTGTAAGCGGGCACACCCTTCATGTCTGGAGGCTTATTTAGTTTGATTTGATATTGTTTTTATGCTTGAGTTTGTCTGTTTATGCTGGCATAATGGAGTGTGCTAGCTTACAAGTAGCGAATTATTAAGTTTTATGTTTTTACGTGTTACCTTTGTTGTATTGTTTTCTTTGTAAGAATACTGACTACTTACATATCTTTGTATAAGTGATAGTTCTTATAACTCAACAGACAGATGTGTTGCTGGGGAGTTTGTTGCGCCACTTCTTCTTCCCAGCTAAAACACTAGGAAGTGGTGACGGGCGGGCGTTTTGGGGGACTGTCTTTATATAGAACTTTGACGTTCAAAAAGTGCTGGCACTCAGCCTAATTTGAATAAATGACTTTTGAATTTTGAATTTTGAATTCTGTAAAAATGTCGAAGTGAAGGCCTGGGTGAAGTGATCACGAGGTGAGCTGTTATTCCATGTTGATTATATGTTTTGACAGCTCACCTCGTGATCACTTCACCCAAGCCTTCATTTTGATATGTTTATAGAATCGACCCGCTGTGTCGGACGTGTGTCATAACGCGGGATACAAAAATGAAGCGATTTTTTTAAGCTACGTCGTATTGCAACGAGTTTTGTAGCCAATCATCTGCGTCAGAAGGCGCCACAACACTACACACCACACTAATGTTAACCCGGCTTTTCTCTTAAATAAGTAATGGAATTATCTTCCATAGAGTGGCAAAGCAAAGCCAGCAGAAAACGAATAAAAAGTTGATTCCTTAATTTAAATCTCCTATTTTAGACTCTTGTTAATATTTAGTCAGTTTTGTTAAACCCTAAAATATGTTTTCTAAATTACCAACAAACCATAATGGCTCAAATAAACGCTTTTATTTTATTTATTTCTGGTATATTCTTATAGATTCAATTCCGATTTCTGAATTCAGCATTTGAAGTTGAAAGCCCAAATTTGGCGTTACCTCAAATACCCACTCTTATTTCTGACCCAAGTTCCAGAGATTAGCGCCTACAAACAAACAAACTCTTCAGCTTTATTATATAAGTATATGGATTTTCTCATGATATGTTAGGAACTTAAGAATGGCCATCGTTTAAATGTCACCGTTCTTTACTTAAGTATAAGTAAAGAACGGTGACATAACTCTGTCTCCTTTATCCAGGACTACACCGGACCCAAGTTGGATGAGGAACAGCAGAGGAAGCTGGAGAAAGCCCTGGAGGACAAAGTGGGCAAGCTCAACGCGGCCATAGCGCTGTACCTCATGGCTCATTCTGGTAAGTAAAGCCTGTTTCAACTTGCCTGTGGTTTCAAGCAAGGTTCTGGGTTCGGTTTCAAGGCCGAAGGAAAAGAAGAAGGGTGGTTTTCTATTAGAAAATAAAATCATTAAAATCTTCTTGAGGTTCTGAGCTACACGATAACTGGCAAATGTCTGGACAGGTCCACTCGAATCTTGTCCTTTCCTCAAAAGACCATCTCAGACATTAACTAACAGGGTTCTGATATAATTTGATCAGTACAGATCAGGACAGACTCTATTTCTCGGTGTTTCTTCCCAGGGTAGTCAACTACTAGGGCTGCGGAATCTATTCGAATGAGTCTTTTTTGGGAAACCAGGAGTGAAATAAAACAAAAAAAAAAATGCTTGTTCCTTGAATCGATGTAATGGAAAAAAATATGCACAATTTTTAACAAAAAACTTAAAGCTAACTGACGGTGCCGGTGGTGGTAAAGACAATTGACAATGACATGATGTGTTTGTAGCAATATTTTTGTCAGGCTCGTCACATCTGAACAGAGTCACCGCGGCCCTGAAAAGTTACCTAAGAGCTTTAGGATGTACACGGATGGGTTTAGTCAGTAAGAGTCTGACACTCCCTTCAGCTCCGCCCTGAGTGGAAGGAGTCATTTGATGATTTCCCATCCATATAAAAAAAGGCGAGTCAACTAGGAAACACCGTTTTTATCTCGTCAAAACTGACAACATTGATTGACTTGTAAACGTTTTACTTTTAAGCAACTTACACAAAATAAAGATCAGGAATCCAAGTGTGGTAAAATGATACACTTAAAGCTCAGTTTTATAAATATTTTGTTCAACACAGTATTATACTTAAAAATCTACCAATAATAATCAATTTAAAATACGACCAAAGCACAGGTTGGATATGTTTGCTATTCGACGCCTCAAAACAGAATGCCTCTCTCTAAAACCGACGGTCACCAGCTGAATGTTCCCCACTACAACGTTAGTGAACACTCAGCAGACTGACCGACCAATCAGAGCAAAGTAACCAGTATGTGTCATCAATTGACTAACTTAAAAATTATGGTTTATAAATTAATTGTAAATAAACCTTCTAGTTAAATCAATATAATTTACTAATAGTACAAAACAATTTCATAAACTTAAATACCTATAAATAATTGCTAATCTATTATTCATGTCTAAAACGGATGTATGAGGCAAGTAACCAGTAGCGCCATCTATCGCTTGTGGATAGAAATCTATCAATATACAAATGCTTTCTTGAAAATCATTACACAAGGGTGGCCTTTTTTACATGTGTATATCGGAATCAAATACGTCTGGGCTCTATAATTGTCATATCGGTGAATTTGTGTGAATTGTTTCAGATCCAGAAAACATCGACTACGCGGCTGCTATTAACTCAATGAATGCCATCAATGAGCTGACGCCGGAGATAGCGAAAGGTACACACTTTATTCTGACTTTACTTGACTGGCCTGTTGGTCGAGTGGTTAGTGACCCTGACAGCTAAAGCGGAGGTCGTGGGTTCGATTCCCACCCAGGACAAATCTTTGTGTGATGAGCATGATTCTGTGTCTGGGTGTAATTTGTCTATAATATGTATGTATTTAGAAATATATAAGTATGTTTATCAGTTATCTGGTTGCCATAGTACAGGCTCTGCCTAGTTTGGGATCGGATGACAGTTGTCTCAAGATATTATTATTCTTCTTGATTTTCGTGTCGATTGACTCAACTTCTCGAAAGCCCGACCAGTATGTGACCACTTGGACCGCTCTGTCGTTAGCCATGTTCAGGTCCTGGAAGGTGGGGCATAAAGGGTAGAAAAGTAGGTGGGGCATATCTTGCGAAGGGGCTCGCTAGATTGTTTCACGTTGTTGAGAAGCGACTTTTACAACGACCAAGCCCAAAATCGCGAAAAAAATCAGCAGTCGATGTTTTTTTTCGCGATTTCCGCGTAGGTCCCATAGTAAAAGTTGTTCATAATGATGAGTACAATGACCCCTTAAGAGGTACCTATTGCGTCTATTCTGTAACACGTTGTATAGTTTTTTTTTAATCAGGGCTTTTTCTGCTGAATCTCATCCACGACGTTTCATTGAGACTAAAAAGTCAACTATTGGTCCCCTCTGTAAATAACACCTGGTCTGACCTTCTCGTGTACTTCTAGATGGGCAGATTCTAGCCAGCACTCAGGACCCTGCAGCCCGCAAGGAGTTGCAGGAGCAGCTGCGCGAGCTGTTCGATACCACCAAGAAGGTTTGCGGCATGACTGGCGAGCAGGACCATGAGGTTAGTGCCAACATCACGGTGACAATCATGTTTGACTATCAAAATTAAACCTACAGCGTGTTTCAGAAATGCGAGGTCATATTAAAGGGCGTATCATAGCAAAAAAAAGATGACTTTCTTCAAAATATCCGACCGCAAAACCGACTAAAAAGTTCCAAACAAATCACTTTTCAAAGGGAAACCAGCACGCTTCGTAAAAACAAAAACAGACCGCGTTCCGTTTTCCGGCCTCGCCGCCGAGGCCCATCGCGACGTCCCAGTAATATCCCTCCCCGACCATTGATTACCGAGCCAGCCCGCGTCGCAGAGCCAGTAGTTTTAAATTCCCCAAATAATAACGTTATGGCCTAGCCTGTCCCTTGCTGTCCTCCAAAAATGACGCCGCTAAGCCGAGGTCCGTATCCCACGGAGGTTTTAGTCAGTAAGAGTCTGACACGCCCTTCCGCTCCACCCAGAGCCGAAGAAGTCATTTGATGATTTCCCATCCTTAAAAAGAAAAGGGTTTAAAGGAACCTAATAATTGTATCCTATGTTCCGCTACTTGGCAAGTCATTAAACGATACTGAACCAAGTCATTTACTAGTAAATTGTTGTATACTGCTATAGTGTTCATTTAAATACCGGGATGTAACTAAGGCCGCAACATAAACGGCAATGAAAACCTTAGGCCGCCAACTAAACGGCTGATTACGCTAGTTGGCTGCGATACATATAATACATCCAACCAACATACGAAAGCTACAATAAATAAAAAACCCGACCTCAAAAAAGCATTTATTTTAGTTCAATCACAGATATTCCTCAACTGCATCAGATTGCTTGAAAAGTGACCTGTTTGGTGGCACTCTTTTAGTTTCTTTTGCAATCGGTTTTTTTATGTGTCCATTTTTTTTGCCACCATTTTAGTGAGTTACTATTTTGGACTCCTTTCCTCCTCTCGCCCTTTCTTTTGATAACCGACATTGTTTCAAGACAATACGACTTCACTTACGGTGACCAACTTGTCTGTACAGGTTGCAAGAATCTTATTGTCAGACTATTTCCTTGCCGCTGATATTTTGTGAACGCCTGTATTTTCAGAAAATGCAACAAGCATCAAACGAGTACGCGGACGTCGCTGGCAAGTTGCTGTACAAGTTTGCGCGAGGAACTAATGAGGACAAGGAAAATGAGGTATGTTGTCATTACCCATTTACACTCCTTCTGGGGCAGTCGGTAAAAACTATGATGTAAAGTTAGGTGAAGTGGTTTTAGTGTATCCAAAGTCGAAATTCCTGTGCTTTGTGAAATTCCAATTAGAACTTCCTAAAATTAGTTCAAGGTATATCAAATTATAGTGTCTATTGATAAAAGGTTGATTTTGTAAATGTAAATAAGATACATTTAGGTACACAAATATTGAGTTTAGGTGCATCAAAGTGAGTCTAGGCTTTTTGAAATTGGACCATACTATTGCCAACATTTTAACTCCTGAGAGCCAGAATCAACAGTGGCGACCACCAGAGAAATGCCGAGTCAATGAACTTTGACGAGTCCCAGAGACACTAGTCAACTGTCTTGGATCCCGCAACGAACTAGTCTACAGCTTAATAAGGAACGTGCATGGCGAATCTGCCATCTTACGGCTCAAATTGACCAAAGATTGATCTATTGGCCAAAGGTTGACTGGTAGAGAATGCCTATGGCATTAAGTCCGCCTCTGTACATTAGTGTGCGTAAAGTGTTAATAAATAAATTCGGAACTTTTCCGTGCAATAATTGACCTTGACGCCTCTGTGCTGCCACCTATAGTTCCTACATGGTATCTTTAGCGCAACTTTAACAGCGTAGACTGTACCAGCTAGTGTTGTAAATTGGAACATCATAAAAAGTGATGACATTTTGTGCTGCCACCTTTAAGGCCGCTATCCTACTTGCTAGCTCGTTTTACGAGCATTGGTGATTCTCCGACGTCGCAATCCTCTAGTGGAAAACGTTTACGTCGCGTGAACACGACGTTAACGTTGCGTTTGTTGGCAAGTTCGAGAAACGCCAACGCTCGTAAAACACCAGTGGGATAGCGGCCTAAGTTGCCCTTTTGCTTTTGGAGATCGTCCAGCTAGCCAAAGACGTGGGAGCCAAGGTGTCCCGCCTACTGGTGACTACCAACGAGCTGACCTGCCAGGCCTCCGCCATGCCTGCAGCAGCCCAAGTGGATGACGCAGGAGTGCGCGTTGCAGGCGCTACCAGGGACCTGCTGCACAGTGCGGAGGTAACTATGAGCATATCCATTTTATCACGACTATAAACTAAGATCATCTTCCATAAATCTTCATTTTTAAAACTCTGTCAGTTTTTATTTGTCACTGAAACAATGGCCTCATCTAGTAAAACATGCCCAAAAAAGATTGACGTGTAAGTGTTATGTTTAACCTACTGACAAAAAAATATCTTTTGTCATTTCTTTGCGTATTTCTTATCATCACCGCACACTTCTGTCTCCAGCTCACAGCCCCAGCAATCCAAGAGCCACACTGCCAGAGCGCCCTCACAGCCGCGGCCGCCAACCTGTCCTCCACAGTCAACCAGCTGGAGACGAG
>NDFZ01005349.1:278966-388106 GCA_002192655.3 Mamestra configurata | reverse complement strand
TGGAAGACCCCACGCGCCAGCACATGGCCGACCTGCTGCACACAAGGAAGAACGACGTCTTGAAGGCGCTGGAGCGGCTCAAGGATGCTTATGCTAACTTGGAAGGTCAGTGTTTTTTTTATTTGAGATGAGTTTGCTTTTGACTCTAGTCTAGGTCATAGATGACAGAGACAAAGTCGACGATGGAGCGAGCTTACCCAGAAGAAGCTTATTCACTCTAATTTTGAAGATATTAGGGTTGGATGCGGTCGGAAACACAGACGCAGGCCGTTGGTAGATTTTAGTAATAAGGTCATTGGTGGAGGTCGCAGGAAGCGCGAGGAAGTAGGACCGGTGCCGACTTAGGGGCAGCTTATGTTCAGCAGTAGACGTTTTGAAGCTGCAAATACGATTAATGCCAAAGGAACCATAACCTGTGGTGGCTTCAGGCCTCTTGTCCTCTGCGGTACCTTGGTTGGAAGGCTGCACAGCAGCTTTTGTCTGACCAAGAAAAACGACGTCCTGAAGGCGCTGTAGAGGCTCAAGGATGCTTGTGCAAACTTGGAAGGAATCATTGCGAGGAAACCAACATGTCTCACAGAGAAATGATAGCGGGATTGTAGTAGGATGATTTATTAGTAGGGTTTTTGACTGGATGTTTATTACGTTTCTCAAAACGTAGAAAGCAGACAAGACGCTGTTAAAAAAATATGCGTAAAAATCTCAAAAACGGCGGTGTTGGCAGCGTTTTTGCACTAATTGCGTGTGACGTCACTCACAAGTCCGCCATATTGAATTCAAGCCATCCAGAAACACAATTTGTGCCACAAACGACATTTTGTGTGACAAGGTTAGAAGAATATCTTCAATAGCGTATAACTTCTCTGTTTTTCCAACAATTTGATTTATTTTTTCACCAATCTACTGTTTTAATACCGTTTATCAAATTGTAAGTAAGAAGTAGAAGAGAAATAAGAGAGAGAAGTAGAGTATAAGTATTCATTTATGTAGATTGTTCATAGTAGTCAAAGACCCTATACCAACAGTGCTTAACATAATTTGATATGGTACTCAGTTGCTGATGATGCGGACCACGGGTTACCGCTGCAAGAGAAGAAACGACTCAAGTTCATAACGACCCTTTCTGGAGCCAAGAATAAGCTGCTCGGAGTGAAGTTCGATGAGTGGAATAAGGTATGTTCAAATCTATTATCTAATTCAGGACAAATCTTTGTGTGATGAGCATGATCATTTGTTCTGTGTCTGGGTGTAATTTGTCTATAATATGTATGTATTTAGAAATATATAAGTATGTGTATCAGTTGTCTGGTTGCCATAGCACAGGCCCTGCCTAGTTTGGGATCGGATGACCGTGTGTGAGTTGTCCCAACATATTATATTATTATTATTATTAATTAAAATACAATCTCTTTTATAATCCAGGAAATCTAGATACAGATAGAAAGAAAAAGTGATAACTTAAACTAATCTAAGTGGAACTATTTAAAATGGGAAGCGTCTGTCCGAAATACGACTAGCGCTGTGGGTTAGAGTGAGAGAGGAAGAGCCTGCCTACCGCTGCCGTATGCGTGAGAGAAAGGGAAGCCAGACAGACTGGCGCCGTAACGCGTTACGTTACGAAGCGGTTTACCCTCACATAAGAAGTTATCACTTCAAAAATATTTATTAAGACTTGCACTGGACGTGGTTCGACACATTTAGTATGGGAAACATGTCAAACCACCATATTTGTTTTTCAGATTTGATCTGATTACAAGCTGTGCCCCTGGCTTCGCTCTCCCTACCCTACTCTGCCTACCCCACCCTATCTACCTGCCCTACATACCTACCCAACATACCTACCTATTATTTTTTTGTTTTTAAACCTTCCCTGTAATCTGGCAAATAAAACAAAAAAAGAATTAGCCAAATTGGTCATGCCGTTCTCAAGTTATAGCGTGACCAGGAGAAATAAGGGTTCATTTTTAAATATATAGATTAAGAAACGAGCCTTCTTATCTCTGTAAAACATAGTAAAAAAAAAAACAATCCTAGTGGCAAAAATACAATTCAACGACAAGGCCCCGGCGAGATTCGAACTCGCGATCTCCTGTTTACTAGACAGGCGCTTTAACCAACTAAGCCACGGCGCCGACGGTCTCTTCCTGAGAAATTATCGACTCTGATATACACATACGTGTATAAATATCTACAATGTGACTACTTATGTGTCGAGTAGATAAGAAAAATGTGTGACAATCTGATTTTGATATTCAGATAATAACCAGCGTGGTGCAATGGTAGCTATTTCCAATCAAATCAAAAATATTAAAGTTAAGTAAGTATATCTATCTGATTGGAAATAAGCGTACCGTATTTGCCGAGTCATTCCAACGAATAGTTCACAGAAACGTTTACCGCAAAGTAATCTCATAGTTTACAATATTAATAATTAGGTATTTAATTGCTTTTTTTGTCTTTTCGTTTTAGTATTAAATTTCGCATGCTTTGCAAAAATCTTTTATGTGTATTACGTGGAAAATGTTGTTTGGTGACACTTTTGATCATTTTCTTTGGTATTTTTTCTAAAACATGTAATGTGTCACTTTGTTTTCCCTGATAAATAAAATAAAATAAAATAAAAATATTAGGTAGGTACAATGAGCACTTACATATGTAGTTTGGTATTTAATGTAAATCAATTGAGTTGATTTATTAATTGAATCAATTTAAAAAATATTATAAGACACAAAACATGACATTTGTAATGAATAATGATCGGATAAAACTTAATTCTCAATCTTATCAATCGGTGAAGATGTTTTCGAAATTGAGTTTAGTAGGCGCCAGATAATCGTGGAATAACGGTCATTGACCCACCTACAATCATTGACATTTTTAATTTGAAAAACGGAATTAATGACACAAAGCTGTCCCGAATCATCATCTCTCGTGATCCTTAACATTGTCTAATAATGAAAAACGATTCATATTTAATTGTTCAGGTACCTATGAACAGTTATTAGGGAAAGGTCAATATACTTTATTCCACATTTATCTGGCGCCTACTATAATTGTATGCAAATACAAGTATATAATCGTTCCATGTAACTGTACCTAAGTAACTATTTAGGTAGAGAAGGGATGGCCAACCGGTCGATAGCGATCGACTGGTCGATTTCGGCAAGCCAAAAAATATAAATATACATTTAACAGACTGCGCAACTACATATACAGGTTATTTATGGAATATAGGTTATGTTAATAAAATAATACATACAAACATAATTGAATACTTAACTACTTATATTGTTTTATTTTAAATTTTAAGAAGCTTGTAATTGGTAGATCACACAGGATTTCGTCAGTAAAAAGTAGATCTTGGGTCTAAGCAAGTTGGCCATCCCTGATGTAGAGGATTTGGTCCTATAACATCTCATAAAATGTCCTATTTTTACCCATGGTACCCTCAGTATAATAGGGAGAAGATTCCTAAGAAAACTATTATTTAGCCTGTCATTCAGTAAGATAACCAAAAAGTTTGGATACCGATTTTATTTTTTTTGTAAACAAAAATGAAGATTAATGGTCGATTGAAATTTCGCGTGACGTCACGTCTACGTATAATAAGTGACGTAACAAGCTCTCACTACTGAATTAAAATGCATTTTATATTTGTAATTTTTATTGATTTAAAAAGAAAAATACATGTCAAATATTTTTACAACAAAATCATACATTAACACTTACTCTAAATCACAAACACAATTCACATCACTGTATTCCTTATTGTCTCATGTCGCTAGTACGTAAGCAATTCAGACATCGGAGTGGAGACCTGTTGACCTGAAACACAGGCCATTGGCCTAGCTTAGGCACCAGTCCCCACAATATTTTCAGTGTTGTACTACTTGGCAATTAAATATCTAAATGTTTATGTTAAATATTGTGGTGAAAATAAACGTATTTTTTTTTTTTTTTATAAATCTATCTGATGGACTAAACATAATCATATTTTTTTATCCAGGAAACATACCTATTATAAGCTTGTCCTGTGTATGATGTTTTTGTATAGAGAGTGTATTAAATGCAAAATTTCCCCCAGCAGCCGGCGAGCGGCGCGGGCGCTCATTCCGCCGAGGAGAAGCAAGCCGCCCAGCGGCGCCTGGAGCAGCGCATGGCGCAGCTCAACGCCGCCGTCGCCGCGCTCGCCGCTGCCACCGCCGGTGAGCTTACCTACAGATCCGTTGACGAACAAAAAAACCTCAATTACAAAGTCAGACAGACTGTGCTAAATTGAATGCACAACAATACATCTAACAAGAACTTCAGAAAGCAAAATGCATAGTGCAAAAGTCGAAATATCTCTCAAAAAACTGGAAATAATCCAGTCTTTTTTAATTTTTATAAATAACAATAGCACTAAAATACAAAAATTCTTGGGGTCATAAATATAACAATGGGTCATAAAATTTCTTTTAATTTCTAGATCGTGAGAACCCCGATTACGAAACTGCTGAGCTGGCAATATCTACCATGACCGAGCTGATGCCAGAAATAGCTAAAGGTAAGCAACACTGACTACTTATCAGCCTCGTAGGTCTGTAGCGGCATCAATGCTGCCACATGAAAAACTAAGAAGCGAAATTTGTACGGCAACAAAAAGAGCCGCAATGCCATCTATCCTGTCAGCGACGACCTACCAACGAAATCCTGCATCGCGCAAGCAAAGTTCTCCGTGCGATTACATGTACAACAGTCCGAATATCAACTATTGGGCAGTTGTTCACCAGACACAACAACCGTCTGGTCGGAGGATCCTCCCACTACAGTGGAGGTGTGCGGGACTTTACTCTATGTACCGCATACCTCTATAGATCTATTGGAAAGCAAGTTTGCCGTTAGTTTGCACTTACGGCAATCTTGCCCCCGGACAGTGTTTTTGGTTTTTAGGGGTAAGTATGAAAAAACGGAACCTTTATAGGGTTCACTCGAGTGTTTAATGAACACTTATGAATTTCAGTGACACGGACTTGTTACGTAAATACATTTTGAAAATGAGGTCACTTTAAGGAGACAAATTAGATGATTACTTATAAAAAGAGTTTTGCAAGCTACACTGAACGACATATCAAATGAAGGGGTTAATTGTGTGGGTCTCAAATATATTTTTATAGTTTTAAAGTTATTAAGAAAATTGATGTAAATTTACCATTCCCTCATAGTATGTCCGATACTATTCTTTATATATAGATAACAAGAAAACATATTATAGAACTCTATGCTTTAACTTTAACTGGCCTGTTGGTCGAGTGGTTAGTGACCCTGACTGCTAAGCCGGAGGTCGTGGGTTCGATTCCCACCCAGGACAAATCTTTGTGTGATGAGCATGATCATGACCATGTTCTGTGTCTGGGTGTAATTTGTCTATAATATGTATGTATTTAGAAATATATAAGTATGTTTATCAGTTGTCTGGTTGCCATAGCACAGGCTCTGCCTAGTTTGGGATCGGATGACCGTGTGTGATTTGTCCCAAGATATTATTATTATATTATTATTATGCTTAAATTTATTCCATCAGAACCTTTTGTCCGTCAGTCCGACTGGCGTTCTTTCGGCCGGTTTAAATAACGTATCTAAATTTAACCAACTGTCAAATTACCAACAGTAGCTAGAACGTTATGTGTGAAAGGCAAATATGATGTTTCAGCTACTGTTGGTAGCTAATTATTTAATTTATTTATTGCTAATTTAATTATTGTTGGTAGTTAATAAAAAGAGAGTTGGTTAAAGGTAGATACGTTATTGAGACCGGCCAAACAGTTAAAATTTGTATCCGTATTGTATATTTTCATTTCAGACATGGAAATAGTAAGTGAAGATAAAGACGACGCGACTCGCGCCGCCATGCAGAAGAACCTCTTTGCGATGTGCGATGCTGCAAAAGACATGTGCGAGGGAGACGGCTACCAACATGTAAGTCTCTATTTTACTCTTCTGCCAACTGCCTCCAGATTACGCATTATAAATGTTATTTAACAATGTCATTGACCACCTAGTTGGTTGTAATAGGAAATACAACGGTCAGTAAATCATAATAAGCTTTGATTTTCAATCGGGTAGATACAACATCATGAAAGTATAAATATGTCTGTTAAATCAGTCTTACTCTTTAAATTTCAAGATAATCAACAGTTACAACATAATCAACAGTTATATTTTAATATCAATAATAGTTATCATAATATATGAATTTAAGATAGAATTTTAAACAAATACATTAAACGTCCAAAGTTACCAACATTATTCCTGGCCGATTCCTATTCACACTTAGTACGGAAGTGAAATATCTCGGAGAGCTGGTGTTGACGTGTTGTCTCAACGATGGTGCGTAGTAAAGAGAGTCTTGGCCGCCCCTCCTTACCTCCGATGACGCAATGACGTTCCGATTCACGCTCTGCATTACCGGTTGCGGAAAAGTAAATACGACAACAGTTGTGTGGTCACAATTTTGTAAAGCCGCTGAACGCATAGGCAAACTTAAAGCTATGAATGTGGATCGAAGGAGAATAAACCGTGGGCAGGAGCTAGTCTACAAGTTATCGCATATTTGTCATTTGAACGCAAATTACACTTAGTAGTGCAGACGCCACCACGTCAAACTACCCGAAACTGTCAAATGTTCCCAATCAACTTGAACCTAATGCTTTTGAGATAAAGTTGAAAATCAATTAAAGAAATTTGACAGATTGTTTTACCTTGATGTACCTACATAAACATTCGGCACGGCAAAGGTGATGCGTTTTTAGAATAATAAATAATTAGTGTTCATTTAAACGTGGTTTGAGTCGGACAACATGCATTTTTATTTAGACGAATGCGCGTTGAGCGCTCACTAACAGATTTGCATTTACTGAAGACATTAATTGGCCTCTGCATTAATTATCATGTTTTTTTTTATGTATGGGAAATCATCAAATGTCTCCCTCCGCTCTGGGTGGAGCGGAAGGGCGTGTCAGACTATTACTGACTAAAACCCGTCGGTGTTCCTTCTAAAGACTGGCCTGTTGGTCGAGTGGTTAGTGACCCTGACTGCTAAACCGGAGGTCGTGGGTTCGATTCCCACCCAGGACAAATCTTTGTGTGATGAGCATGATCATTTGTTCTGTGTCTGGGTGTAATTTGTCTATAATATGTATGTATTTAGAAATATATAAGTATGTTTATCAGTTGTCTGGTTGCCATAGCACAGGCTCTGCCTAGTTTGGGATCGGATGACCGTGTGTGAGTTGTCCCAAGATATATTATAGATATAAATTATATTATAAAGCTCTTTGCGTTCCAGGGCCGCGGTGACTCTTTCGAACAAATTCCGCAAATGTGCACCTTACATATTGGTTTGTTCTTCCGAGCTGGGTGTTTGAATGCCTGAGTGATATAATGTTCTAATACAAGGAGATGTTGCAGGCCCAGGGTGAACCGCTCGCGAACTTCGCCGCGGCGTCCGGGAAGCTGGTGTTCCTCGTCAGTCCTGACACTGATAAGGGCAAGCAGAAACACGTGAGTATATCGTGATCGTGTAGTTTTAATAAAGGTTTTAAAAATCGAAATGGGATAAATATACCGAAAGTACTAAGAATATAGCGACGTAGCATCAGCGATAAAGGAAAAGAAATGAAAGAGTTGGGTATCTCCATGGAAACCCGAATCATCACTATGGTAATTTTTCTTCTAGTGAAAAAGTAGCTTTATTTTTTGGGACGAAATATTTTTTTTAATTTAATATTGTTTTTACTTCAAATTTTTTTTATTTTAATTACCTTAAAAAGTTTACTAACATTAACTATAAGATTTTTTTTTAACACAATAGACCTTATGTTGTCCGGAATAAAGAATTTATTATTATTAAAACTGGACCAGTTTATTACAGGAACTAAGAAAAAAAATACGAAAATGGGCAAATACAAAAATGTTTTGGAACTAAAAATCTACCAATCCGCACTGAGCCTGCGTGGTAGATAACACTCGCACTCCCCCTCCCGTAGAGATGGCCTGTTTACCAGCAGTGGGATCATTGTAGAATGGTTATGCTTGTATTTACAGATCTCGGAGCTATCCTCCACGGCACACCAGCAAGCATCAAACCTGGTGTCCAAAGCACAGCATGTGAAGGAGCACGCGGAGCCGGCGGCGGCTGCCGAGCTCGGCCACCACGCCAACCAGACGCAAGACGACGCACAGGCCTTGCTGGCTATTGCTCAGGTCAGTATAAGGCACATAGGTATAAAGGCGAAAGTATCTACTGCTTTCAGTTTTATAAAACTTGAAGCACCAAATTCAGAATACTAAATTTAAAAAAAAAATACGGTCGGGGGACCGTCAGGAAAGAAGTTCCATAACAAATACGTTTTCACGAAATTTACACGTGTCTGTACAACCGTGTGTTGAGGTTATATGATAAAAAGAGACAGAGACAGACTGAGAGAGAGAGAGTTGCGCACTCACTGGCTCGTGTGCTCATTTGCTTGTAGTAGGCTCGATATACAAACCTATACACACACAGCATAGATTTCAAGGAACTTCGTTCCAAAAATCTATGATTTATTTTATTTATTTATTGCACACAATGTACCCACAGTTACAGACTCAACTAAACTTTGTGAGTACATTACCCTGTTAGGGCGCAGCAATCAACTTATAGCTAATGATAAAATTTATTTATCAAGGTATGACATGACGCAAGTTCGGTAGCTGTTTAACAAAATATATTTGTTTTTGGTAGGTCTGGACAGAGGCTGTTGCCCAGCATTAGGTGAATACGGGCTAGTAAAAAAGATAAGATCCTTTGTAGGATCATTAGTCACAAATTCGACTGCTTACCAGATCTGAAGGTAGATCTCTAGATCCAGTAGAATAATGTTGGGTCTTTTAATCAGGAATTCTCAGTAGCAGCTAGAAATCTATAATTGGATCTGTATGGTTGAAATACAATAAGCTTTCATGTACGCATTCGCCTATTCTAAACGGCTTGTGTTTAAAAGCCTACCAGAAAAATACCTATTTTACTATCAAACAATTCGAAATACCTGCCAGAATGGAAAAATGCTCACCAAAAGGTGAAGTCAGAGGCCCGCTTACAACTACGAAGGGGATAGCGGGGCCTGATTCGCTCGCTTCGCTCGCTCACTAGACCCCGCCATCCCCTTCTAACCTAACCTGTCCGCGTCGGGGTGCCCCAAGTCCCGAGCTTGCTTAGCTCTCGCTCTTGCATCCAAGTTCTTCTAGTAACATTGTATTTCAGGGAAACAAGATTTGGTGAGCATTTATCCATCTTGGTAGGCAAAAAGAATATAAATACAATACGTAAAATTATTCTGATGAGTGTATAATTATTTTGGAACTTAAAACATTGTTCTTTAGGCACCTCGGTATAGAGTTGGTTTATTTGTTAAATATGTTAACTTCAAATTGTAGCCTTCGCCAGCGAGACTTGTCACAGTTTCAGACTTCTGACCCTCCGTAACGACTGCCAAAGATCTATAAATGACAGCCGGGACCAACGGCTTAACATGCTCTCCAAGGCACGGAGGATACTTGGTATTTAATGGACGGCCACCCATTCTTGAACTGACTTCGGCAAGCGTAGATTAACCTCAAAGTTCGACTCTTGCGGCTATATTGATATTTAGTCACAAACTCGTCATATGATTTAAATTTAAGTGTCAAAATGTCATCATCATATCAGCTGAAAGACGCCTACTGCTGGACATGGGCCTCCCCCAAAGGGGTCCCCATTTTGCCATTATTGCCACACATGGCAGGCGGGTTGGCGATCGCAGTGTTCAATGCACAAAGAATGCTGCTGCCCATTCTCTGGCGAAAATGGACAGTGTCAAAATGTGTTTGTGTAATATTAACCTATACTTTTCCCACGGCAAGACAGTCATGATGTTATACGTTATAAGTTATGTATGTGTGCAGGTGACAGCCGCAAGCATAGGCTCTCCCCGCTGCCGCGACGCGCTGGGCTCCGCCGTGAGCAAGCTGCAGGGCTCGGCCGACAAGCTGGCGGCGTCGTGCCAGGCGCAGCAGGCTCCGGAGACTTCGCAGTCGTGTGCCGCCGTGCAGAACGCGCACCAGCTGCTCAGTGACAGCCTGCTCAAGCTGGCCGATGTGTGTGATCTGGGACAGGCTGGTAAGTACAGCTGTAGTGCTATTCTACAAAAATCTCCTTAAGGTGAAGTGAATTCGAAGTAAAGGGTCTATCCTAACATTAGAAGGAATGACAGCTGACTTCAAAACAGACGTACGATGATTTCCTTAACTTATATTCTTCTTTATCTTCGCTTGGTCGTAGTCTCTATGAATTCAGTCCAATCGCTAGTGTTGTAACTCACCTCACGATCTTCTTTCCATCTTGTTCTGTAAGATAAAATAATGTGGTGCATTCAGCAACAGGGTCTCGAACCGCATATTTAATCTGTTCGATCCACCTAATCAAACTTATAATATAATATAAGGAGGTAAAATTGTGTATTTGTAAGAGCCCATTTTTGGAAGTTCTAATAATCATCACCTACCTAGACTAGAGTCAAGAGCAAACTCATCTCAAATAAAAAAAATAAAAATAAAACGGATTTGTTTTTTGGTGACATCCCCATGGACGCAGTTGTGGGTAGAAGTTAGTGTTTAAAATTGTATATCAAATCAATAGCACTCAAACCTTTGCAATTTCAACTTTCATTTAGGTCAAGTACCTTATACAATAGTTTACAAGTAATAAGAAATAAAAAAACACCCATCATTTCCCGTGAGTGTCGTAAGAGGCGACTAAGGGACTCACCAGAGAATGGGCAGCAGCATTCTCTGTGCATTGCAACAGCTACACTGCGATCGCCAACCCGCCTGCCAAGCGTGGCGATTATGGCAAACCTACCTTTGGGGAGGCCTGAATCCAGCAGTGGACGTCTTTCGGCTGATATTATGACGATGATTAATAAAAAAAAGACGTGGTCGGGCGAAGTGATAACTTAAACTAATCTAAGTTGAACTATTTAATATGGGAAGCGTCTGTCCGAAATACGACTAGCGCTGTGGGTTAGAGTGAGAGAGGAAGAGCCTGCCTACCGCTGCCGTATGCGTGAGAGAAAGTGAAGCCAGATAGACTGGCGCCGTAACGCGTTACGTTACGAAGCGGTTTATCCTCCCATAAGAAGTTATAACTTCAAAATCTGATAAATTTCATTGATTGGTATGCCGCAAGGTCCTATAAGCTACTCGCATAGTTTTGTGTAAGTTACTGACATACAATAATCCAGAATAACGAGACAACTTAGTGTCCCGTCGAAGTTTGATTCAGCGTGGATTAGTTGACTGCGCCTCGTCTACGAGAGTTTCACACGACGGATAACTATCTGACCCACACCATCTTAGTTCCAAATCTACCTTTCCGAATGGACAGTAGAGCCACTTTATTAATGTAATATTATTATTTTACTGAACTGTAAATGATTACGTTCAAAAGTGCTGTTTAATGGCCTCATTGAAATAAACGTTTTGACTTGACTTGGAACGCTATTTTGATCGAAAGAAAAAAAACTAAACAAATTTCATACTTCTCATTAAAGGAAATACCCATGTGACTTTACACAGATTCGGCCGCTCTTTCACCAGCTGAACAAGAGAAGCAGCGTCTCCAGTTTGTGCAGAGCATAACTGGAGCCAAACGACGCTTGGATACAGCTGCACAACAACTCACAAAGGTACGTTTGTCACGATTGTGGTTTTTTTCGAGATACTGGGCCAAGCCGTACAACTTTTACTATGTCAACAACGCAAAATTGTGAAAAAATAATCTGCTGCATAGTCCATTTCATCCAGGTATTTTTATTTTCAATAATCGGATAAGTAACAGAAATCCATTTTGTTAGTAACTTTCCTCATTTATCTATTTACTTTTAGAACATGGAAGACTTACAGCTAATAAAAATAAACAAGAAAAAAGGGAACCATAGTCACCAAAAGACAATTACAAATCCTCGCGTAGTCTTACAATACTAATTTATGGTGTGAACACAAAACCACAGAACACATCGCCTTAATTTAAATAAGAAGCAATCTTAGTTTGCAAATATATGTGTGAAATAATTGAGAAAATAATAAAACAAATAATATTACTTACCGTTACTTGAAAAAATATGTATGAAAGTCTTTTTAGGGTTCCGTACCCAAAGGGTAACCAACGGAATCCATCCGTCCGACCGTCCGTCTGTCAGCGGGCTGTATTTCAAGAACCGTAATAGGTAGACCACTGAAATTTTCACATAGTGTGTATTTCTATTGCCGCTATAACAAAAAATAATAATAATTTAAAATTAAAATGTGTTTTATTCGGTTTATGGTACATAATCCTTCGTGTGAGAGTCCGACTCGCTCTTGGCCGGCTTTTTTATGTAAATCCGATACATATGTGGATAAAGTTGCACCTTGAAAGATTATCAAATTACATTGAATGATTAACAATACTAAATGCTCTCCCACAGCCGGTGGCATGTAGCATGATGAGAGAAGAAGACGCAGCAGCGTTAGAGCAGCAACTGTCGGAGCGCCTGGCGCAGCTCAACGCCGCCGTGGCTGCGCTCGCCTCTGCTACTGCAGGCAAGTACTCAATTCAATTCAAATTCATTTATTGTTTGCCACGGGTGGAAGAGCAGTTCTTATCATAATAATAATAATAATCGCTGTAACATACCCATTGGGCGTACAATATCTGATAATCATTCAAAATCTATTTTATCAATAATATTGTAATTAATTAAAATACATTAAAATTCATCAATATTATTACTCATATCCAGATAACAATATTGTTAAGAACCATGCTTGTTCGAAACTCGCTCACCAAGATCTTAATTCAAAATTGCAAAATGTAATGTTGTAAATTGTGTAACTAGATGGCGTTGGCGTCGAATTAGAAGTCGGTGTTAAGATTCTCCGCCATTTAGTTAGGCTCATGTCGTTAAGGTCCAATTTAAGGTCAAAAATACAGATCAGTATATAGTAGTCGGTTGTTTTATTTATACTCGACCTTACTGATATACACAATAAGATCAAGTTTAATGTATTAGCTGATCGTCCTCCGCGTCCGGGACTCATCAATATCGTTAGTTAATATGTCAAAACTCATGTCAAAATTTAAACATTATCATTCTTTCTTAATATTATTTACTGCACTGCGGTTCTGTATACATATACATGCTACCGTGAAAGCTTAGGTGAAGTGAGCTGCCAATCCAGACAAACAAGATGGAATTACAGTTCACTTCATGCTCACTTCACCTAAGTTTAGACGTTGAGACAGTGGCAGAGTAGACCGGCTGTAACACCGGAGGACCTCACTCATAGTCTTATTTACTATTTAACTAAATAAAACCACTATATTTGAATTAAGACGGTACTTCTTGCCTTAGATGGGAGCTATTGGATGTCTTCAGTACAATATGTCACCGGAAAATGGTAACCGCCGTAAGATTGTGAAATATCGCGTGAAATTGTAAACAATTTTTTTCTAAATAAGACGGATATATTGGAAACTATTGAATTAGGATGGGATTTATTATTATTTTATTATTTATTTTTGACTGGCCTGTTGGTCGAGTGGTTAGTGACCCTGACTGCTAAACCGGAGGTCGTGGGTTCGATTCCCACCCAGGACAAATCTTTGTGTGATGAGCATGATCATTTGTTGTGTGTCTGGGTGTAATTTGTCTATAATATGTATGTATTTAGAAATATATAAGTATGTTTATCAGTTGTCTGGTTGCCATAGCACAGGCTCTGCCTAGTTTGGGATCGGATGACCGTGTGTGAGTTGTCCCAAGATATTATTATTATTTATTGTATAGAAAACAAGATTTTCATAAAACATCGAGAAATTATCTATAGTCCGGTCAATTTAGACATTCGAAGGTGCTGAAAAACCAACAAGCTGAAAATAATAATTTAATAATAAATAAAATTTAAAAGTTCCCCATCATTCCCGTGTATGGATTTTTTTTTTTGACCTTTGACCTCGCATACATTTTTATTTGTAATTATGTTCTGAACAATTTTACAGATTTTCAGCTTGTTGGTACTTTATGCACCTTCACTCTAATTTTTTGGTCTAATTTGACCGGGCCACTAATATCTAATCAAGATTTATTACAATCTTACGGATTCTGCAATTTAACGGTAACATATACATTTTTACATTCTTCTTCATCAATATTAGTATCTGGATGACCGAGCTTTGCTCAAGATTGGCCGCCATCGCCGAAATCGGTCAGGAGGACCTATACGTCGTTTAACCTGTATTATGTATGTTCAGATCGTGAGAACCCGGACTATGCAGCTGCCGAGAAAGCGGTCAATGAGATCACTTTACTGATGCCTCATGTGGTTCAAGGTTTGGTTCATTGTTCAACTGGTGTTTATCCGTACTAAATATTATAATTATCAATGCGAAAGTAACTCTGTCTGTATGTTCTCTTCAACTCGTAACGTTTGAACGAATTTGGATGAAATTTGGCAATTGGGTAGACCATGTCCTGGAATGAGACATAGGATATCTAAAATGTGTCTTACTCGCACTTTTAAATCCTGCAAGTCGTCGAATTGAGTACAAAATTGCAATTTGATAATGAGTGGATGCTTAATTAGTTTGATTTACTTGTTAATGCTTGAGTTTGTTTGTTATTTTTAGATGGCATAATGGAGTGTGCTAGTCAAAAAGTCAAAAAGTCAAAAAGTCAAAAAGTCAAAACGTTTATTTCAATTAGGCCATTAAACGGCACTTTTGAACGTCATCGTTTACAGTTCAGTAAAATAATAATGTTACATTAATAAAGTGACTCTACTGTCCATTCGGAAAGGTAGATTCTTATGGAGAAGAACGGACAAGAAACTCCATAGTTACTCTTTTCAAATAATGATTTTACAAAATTTGGTATACAAAAATTAATTTAATATAATGTGAGGACGATACACCCAGAGTATGCTACTTATAAGAACAAAGTATTACCAGCAGAGGTAAACTTATTAATTTCCTAAAGAAATTTAGGTAACAAGTGTCAATTAATTTCATTAAATTTGATTTACATATTAGACATATAATTTTCTGTGTCATGTTTTGTAAACTTTGCATACTGCTGTATAAATTAAAATTTGTATAACTTAACAGACAGATGTGTTGCTGGGGAGTTTGTTGCGCCACTTCTTCTTCCCAGCTAAAACACTAGGAAGTGGTGACGGGCGGGCGTTTTGGGGGACTGTCTTTATGTAGAACTTTGACGTTCAAAAAGTGCTGGCACTCAGCCTCATTTGAATAAATGACTTTTGAACTGCTTTATGCTTTGTCAGACTATTCTTCATCTGCATGTTTCGTCAATAGACGACGATAAATTTACGTCAAAATTTAAATCTACACTAATATAATAAAGCTGAAGTATTTGTTTGTTTATTTGAACGCACTAATCTCTGGAACTACCAGTCGGATTTGGAAAATTATTTTTGTATATGATAGCAACATTCATGAGGAAGACTATAGGCTATACTGGAACGAGAAAAGGGAGCCAAATACTAGTCTCGTATAAGTGAACTGTATCATGTTCTTATGAGAAATAAATATTCTTTAAACCTAAAACCTTTTATATATGCCTTGAAAAGAATAAGGCAAACAGTAAACTGTGATACTGCAATGTTGGCTTACCATGGTTATGTGTCATCCGTACTGAGATACGGTATTGTAATATGGGGCAATTCAGTCGATCTTGACAGAGTCTTTAAAGCTCAAAAAAATGTATCCTAGCGATTTGTGGAGCACACTTTTTAGACAGCTGTAGGCCACTATTTCAGAAGCATAAAATTCTACCTTTGCCCTGCTTATATATTTTTGAAATATGTATCTTTGTTAAAAGGAACTACAATTTATTTGAAGCGAGCACGGACAGGCCAAATAGCCGATCACGGCACAAAGATAGACTTCGTCTGCCACCAATAAACCTAAAATTATTCAAGAAAAATGTATACTGCATGTCGATTATTATTTACAATCATTTACCAAATAGTTTGCAGGAGTTGCCGCTGACAATGTTTAAAAAAATACTTTTCAAATTATTACTACATAAAAATTATTACACCGTTAAGGACTATTTAGAAGACAAGTCAATAGACTCGGACATTTGTAACTTAGACTAAGTAATTTTACTGACATCGCTTATTGCGAATATATTTGCACGCCATGTTATGGCAGGATATGCTGAAACAAAAATACTGTAACACCTTATATTATACCATATTCTAGCAAATAAAGATTTGATTGATAAACATAGTTCACTTGTAGCCGTATAAAAAACTGGTATTAAGCTGAATCCGGTTTGACTGGAAGCCGACCCTTCTATAGTTGGGAAAAGGCTAGGCAGATGATGATGATTTTACTTGTAGCCGTATGACGTTGGCCCCAAACGTCAGTCACAGCACGACCTTCGAGTCTCAATCATTCACATTCAATCAGTAGTTGATGGTCAACTTGATGGTGATATGACTGACGAATATATGAGCCTTAACAATGAACTTACAGATTCCCGTAAACTGTGCGGCTCTAAGAGCGACGCGGCGAGCTCGCAAATGATGCAAGACATTAAAGCGTTGTGCGACGCCAGCAAGGAGATCTGTGACAGTGCCGGCCAGCCGCAGGTGAGTTTATATTGGCTAATAAAGAAAATATACAATGTGGAGACATCGATACAACAATATATGAAAACACTGGCAATACTGGTTCATAGGAATATTTTGAAACTATTACAAATCCTGTCACTGAAATTAAAATTAAACTTCCCAATTGTATAAACCGTCAAAAAAACTCAAACTAGTAAAGGATATTGACTACCATTCTGACGAAATATTCCAAGCAGTCTTTTGCAGACAGTTTTTTTAGTGACATCAAGTCTGTGATATGTGACTTATTCGTATGGACTAGTATTGCCAGTGTTTTGATTTATTGTCGTATCGTCGTCTCCACCTTGTATAATATAGTATAGAAACCGACTAGTTACTTAATATCGGTTAAAAAACACTTTACATCAAGTACGAATTACAGGCCTACTCTCCATTGGTTACCGAGTACCCATCACCTGGTATTATGTTATCTGTCCCATAACTTATCATCGGAAACTTAGTACTTACTGTAGCGGCATCTACACGAACTATAGACTTAACAAAACAAATCCTGCATCACGATATCAGAGTTTTTCGAGCGATTTGAACAATTCATACAATACAACAGCCCAAATATCAACCTCCGGGAAGATACCCGTCTGGTCGGAGGATCCATCCTTTTTAATGGAAGTTTGCTGGAATTTACATATTCTTTTATCCGCATGTCTCTATATTACCACCTGTTAGTATAATAAGTACTTCATAACGTCGGCGATTTTCTTTCAAGAGTTGCAGTGGTTTCAGTGTGGTGGGATTGTCTCACTAAAATAAACCTACAAGGATTTGTTCTTTATATCAAATCTAAACGGATAAAATGCAAACCTGAAAAGGGGTCATTGTACTCGTCATCTTTTAGTGTGGGACTAACCCTGAACCCACGTTTAGCTGATTCACATAAGATGCCCTCGAGCGTCCTATATGAAGGTTGCGAAAACAGGTTTATAACGACCATTTGTTGCAGGGTTTGGCTGATGCTGCTACCAAGTTCGCTGCAGCATCCAGGAACCTGGTGTTCTATGCCACTCCTGGCGCTGACAATGATAAGGAAAATGAGGTAAGATGGTACAAAGGATGATAAAGGCTGTTTATCTACATTTTTGGGAAGCTCCCGTTCCACCAAATCCACAAAATATTTTAGTTGTGTATAATTTATGTGTCTATGTTTTCGAGGGTAGGTATGGCACCCCTGGGCTGCAGCTGAAAATCAGCGTCAAGTGATATACCTTGTGTTGCCATCTGACATTATGCTGAGCTGAGGCCCTTTTGGCATTGTTGGTTTTCATTATTTATTTTAAGGGGTTTCTGTTTTTTATAATGCCAATAAACAGGGTTTCCTTAAAGAATAGTTACCATCACCACCATTCTCTGCATCACCCAAAGGTTGACTGGTAAAGAATGCCTATGGCATTAAGTCCGCCCCTGTACATTTGTGTACGTAAAGTGTTAATAAATAAATAATGTTCCATCTACCGAAACTATAGTTGTTCTCCAGATAATTTCATTTTAGAACTTGCCTTTCGAAAAAATAGAAGATGTTGACGACTTCGCTTACCATAACGATACTCCAATCGCGTACCTAACTCATAAAATAGCATCTTCTTTTAAATCGATTTTTTCTTTGTATGTTTAAAATTCATCTGCTCGATAACGTAAAAAACTCAATGAATACTGCTGAAATGATAAAATGAAAGAATATGCTATCGATCGCATGAATTTTTGTATGAAGCTATTGATTTTTGTAAGCAGCGGATGGATGCGGACCGCTCAAAACCGGGATAGTTGGCGCTCTTTGGGGGTGGCTTACGTTCAGCAGTGAACGGCAATTGGCTGATAAATAAATAAATAAATATCTGAGGACAACTCACACACGGTCATCCGATCCCAAACTAGGCAGAGCCTGTGCTATGGCAACCAGACAACTGATAAACATACTTATATATTTCTAAATACATACATATTATAGACAAATTACACCCAGACACAGAACAAATGATCATGCTCATCACACAAAGATTTGTCCTGGGTAGGAATCGAACCCACGACCTCCGGTTTAGCAGTCAGGGTCACTAACCACTCGACCAACAGGCCAGTGATATGATGATGATCACGATTAGACTGCTGGAATTATATTTTTTGCACATTTCATATTTGATAAGTTACA
Organism: Mamestra configurata; assembly: GCA_002192655.3. Lineage (NCBI taxonomy): Eukaryota > Metazoa > Arthropoda > Insecta > Lepidoptera > Noctuidae > Mamestra > Mamestra configurata. Next base: position 369,208 of record NDFZ01005349.1, on the reverse strand, counting down.
GGACTCCTGTGAGGATCAGATTTTCATTACTTCATATTTATATTTTTTTTTGCAGGTGATCGGTCTCTCAGCGGACGCCTGCGGCAAAGCGTCGCAGCTGTTATCTCAAGTGCAGCACCTCACCGAGATGATCCCGGATGCTGACGCCGCCACCGAGCTCGACAACCGCGGCGCACGCGCTGCCGACGCCGCGCAGGCGCTGCTTACTGTGGCACAGGTTAGTTTTGTTCATTTGGGTTTAAAGGAAATGTACTGAATAAATGCTTTAACAGTGTACCTGAGTATTTAGATTATAAGTTGTAGACCGGTAGAGGATAATAATGGTACTTAAAATTTAATATTCCAATTTCAATTTATGTAGGTAATTCAATTTATTTTTAATTTATGGACTAATTTGCAGGCCGAAATTAAAGGTTCTGCCTTCATAAGAGATCTGTAATTATTTTGCTTAAGAATTTACTGTACCTTATTTAGGCAAATGACTTTGAAAAGAATGTCATACTAAAATCTGAGCCTAAGATTAGCATACGAACAGTTTTAGAAATATGGGACGTGCCGTTCTTTACAGCTGTTGCCTTTACGTTTCATGTTACTTCGTCTTGCTACGATGTAGCTCACTCGATGGTTGCTACGGCGTATCTCGCAGGGTCACTGCTACGGCGTAGCTCGCTTGGTCACTGCTACGGCGTATCTCGCAGGGTCACTGCTACGGCGTAGCTCGCTTGGTCACTGCTACGGCGTATCTCGCAGGGTCACTGCTACGGCGTAGCTCGCTTGGTCACTGCTACGGCGTATCTCGCAGGGTCACTGCTACGGCGTAGCTCGCTTGGTCACTGCTACGGCGTATCTCGCAGGGTCACTGCTACGGCGTAGCTCGCTTGGTCACTGCTACGGCGTATCTCGCAGGGTCACTGCTACGGCGTAGCTCGCTTGGTCACTGCTACGGCGTATCTCGCAGGGTCACTGCTACGGCGTAGCTCGCTTGGTCACTGCTAGGGCGTAGCCTGGTGTGTGCTACGTACGCTCATCATGTCAAAAAAGACCTAGCGTTAAATGACAACGGCTTGAGGCGGTCAATTTACTCTCGAAAAGTAATACTGAATCAGGATCTTCATATGGTGTAAAGTTGCGAATTTGGAGCTGTAATCAGTAGAATTCAGTGCCGGAGTCTCTATTTCCTGATAGCTACGTCAGCAAGAGTGAAAGTGACTTTAAAAATGAGCACTTTCCTTTAGTCAGCCCTGTTTTGTTACTTCCTAGAATTTGATCCTTAGTAGCGACACTTTCGGATGGTGTAATAATATAGGTGTGTTTTATTTTTAAAAATCAACCGGTTCGATTCCTGACTAGGAAAACCAATTTTCCAAAAAATCCAATAATGCCGTTTTAGTTTTCATCAAAATCGGGTTCGAGGCTCCTTTCTGTGTTCGATTTTTCTCAAAGTTTAGGATTTCGCCGTCTTTAAAAATTTATCCTGTATATAAAGAAAACAAGTTACTAGCATCCGGACTTTTTCGCAGACTACAGCCCCAACCATCGCCAACGCCAACTGCCAGCAACAGCTCATCTCCGCGGCGGAGAAGCTGAGGCGCACAGCGTCACAGCTGACGTCATCATGTCAGCCGCATCTGCAGCAGAGGCCAGAGATGAAGCAGCCAGTACTCACCTCGCAGCGGGAGCTTGATGACACTATCGAAAAGCTTATTGATGCTTGTAAATCTGCACAAGGTGGTAAGTACATTTATTTTATTCTACATGGATTATCGCAGTGATAAGTCCGTGATAAGACCTGTCGTACTGTATGGATCAGAATGTTGGGCTGTGAAAAAGACGGATGAGAAAAGATTGCATGTAGCGGAGATGAGAATGTTGAGATGGATGTGTGGAATATCAAGAATGGATAAAGTGAGGAATGAGTTCATTAGAAGTAGCTTAAAAGTGGCGCCAGTAACGGAAAAAATAAAAGGGAACCGCTTATGTTGGTATGGTCATGTGAAGAGGAGGGATGAAATGCACGTAACTAAAAGAGTTATGAATATAAATGTGGATGGATGGACAGGGAGAGGGAAGACAAAGAAAAGATGGATGGATTGTATTAGGAGTGATATGAAAGAAAAGGGAGTTAGTGATAGCGTGACGGCTGACAGGACAGAATGGAAGAAAAAAACGTGTTGCGCCGACCCCAAGTAACATGGGATAAGAGCAAGAAGATGATGATGGATTGCAGAATCGATGGCATTTATAAATTGTCCCTGATCAAATAATAAGTTCCTTAAGATATGATCAACATGTATAAAAAAACACGTTTTTCACCATGTCTCATTTTTAATACGGTGTCGAGGAGCTCATGGCTAAAGAATAACAGCAGCACGGGTCGATCTTCAAGGTTAAGCAACGCTTACCACGGTCGGTCCGTGGATGGGTGACCATCTTGACATATCAAGTTTCATCCGTGCCTCGGAAAGCGCGCTAAGCCGTTGGTCCCAGCTGTCATTTGAATATCTTTGGCAGTCGTTACGGTTTGTCAGAAGCAAGTCAGACTCCAGTCTTGCCAAGGAGTACTGTGTTACCCTGTTAATGGGTTGTGGAGGTCTGGAAGGCAGCCGCTCCTCGTAAAATACTGGCATTCAGCTGAATCCGGTTTGAGTGGAAGCCGACCCCAATATAGTTGGGAAAAGGCTAGGCAGATGATGGTTTTTGAACACGGTGTCCTTAATATCACTTTATTGATAACTACAGGAACTCAAAGTACCCTATCACCGGCTGAGAAAGAGAAGCGCCGCCTCAAGTTTATCAACAGCTTGACTGGAGCCAAGAACCGTCTGTACGACTCCGAACAACAGCTGAAACAGGTAACGTTGACATACCTATAAATATTTTGTGAGGTGTCACCGGAAAATTGCAAACGCCGTAAGATTGTAAAATATCGCGTGAAATTGTGAACAACTTTTTCTTAATAAGACACGGATATGTCGGAAAATTGCTCCGTAAGATTACATGTAATAAATCTTTATAAGATCATAATTTCTCGATATCTTATGAAAAAATTGTTTTGTATATTATAAATACCATCCAAATAGAAAAGTTTCCAAAATATCCTTGTCTTATTAAGAATAAATAGTTTACAATTTCATGCGATATTTTATAATCTTACAGCATTTGCAATTTTCCGGTGACATGATTTTTTCATAATATATCGGGAAGTTATAATCTAATAAAGATTTATTAATATCTGAGTCTGCAATTTTCCGGCGACATTATATATCTGCGCCTAGCCCTACGCGGGGCACAGGCGCGATATTGTAAACACAATCAGTTAACCAAGTGGTATCTACCAACAGCCGCTAACGAAGCAGCCGCTGAAGGGCGAGGAGGTAGCCGCACTGGAGCAGAGACTGTCGCCGCGCCTGGCGCAGCTCAACGCCGCCGTGGCTGCGCTCGCCGCCGCCAGAGCTGGTCAGTTAACCTACTGGAAATTATTATTTGGTTCTGTGTTATTTTAGATTTTAACATTTTTAGGGGGGACCAACGGAACCTTATTACTTGGCCTCCGGTGTCCGTTCGTCCGTCTGTCTGTCAGCGGACTATATCTCAGAACCGTAAAAGTCTACCTATTACGGTTCTTGAGATATAGCCCGCTGAAATTTTCAATGTGTGTGCCAGTTGAAATTTTCAGTTTGTATTTTTATTGCCGCTATAACAACAAATAATGAAAATTAAATTAATTATAAATTAAAGGAGGGCTCCCCTTTAATTTATAAATGATTAATTTAATTTTACAAACAAGAAACGTGTTTTTTTCGATTTATGGTGCGGGAACTCTTTGTGTGAGAGTTCGACTCGCACTTGGCCGGTTTTTGTGGTGGTATTGTAGTACTTTGACTTCTGAAATTTGTTTCTGGGTTTTTTATCAGGTTAGTCCAGGGAACATCGGCCTCGTTTAGTTTAAATTGATGTCTAAAAGTGTTATTTGTGTTACTTGCAAAATAAATATAATTTATCAGTAACTAAGCAACAAGTCTTAATAAAATTCTCTCTACCAAAATTTGTATTTTACGAGTACAACTAGTTGTGTGGCTTTGTAGCGGCATCAATACCGCCACATGAAAAAAAATTGTACGGCAACCACAACGCCATCTATCATGTCAGCGACGAACTACCAACAAAATCCTGCATCGCGCAAGCAAAGTTCTCCGTGCGATTTGAACATATACAACAGTCCGAATATCAACTATCGGGCAGTTGCTCACCAACCTCAATAATCTTCTGGTCGGAGGATCCTCCCATTTCAGTGGAGGTTTGCGGGACTTTACACCCTGTACCGCATATCCTCTATAGCCTTAGGTAGGCGAAGAGAGCATCAAAAATTGTATTACAAATTTGTTTACGGGTCACGATAGGTTTGATCATTCATTTTTGCCCGACTGACCCAGAAAGAGTAGTGGTAATGTTTTTGTAATTAAAACAAATAAAACCCTTAAGTTTTATCCTACTGTACAAAACATTGGCAGTAACTTGCAATAATACTGATTACTATTGTGTCCCCTAGATGCTGAGAACCCAGACTACGCGGCAGCTGAAAAGGCAGTCAGAGAAATATCTGAACTGATGCCGCTGATTGTGCAAGGTAAGTTAAAGATCCTCCTAAACTAGGGGTTCGAACTTTTTTGTATGGAGATTTTTTTCGAAATGGTGGCGCACGGTAATACCTATTATATAGATATGTATACTATTTGAGAAAAATCTAAATGGCGGACTAAGACGAGACAATGACTCGACTCGCACAAGCGAGCGTGCGCGGCCCGCTGCATGTCCACCACTCCTCCGCGCGCACTATGGTTAAGGGCGAGTCGCATAATTTAAGTCGCGGAATTAACGTTGCATTTGGTTTCATAAAAAAATCCTGTTTATGCTACACGACGACGCAAAGTTTGCGTTGCCTCAAAAAATGACGTTTTTTGGCCTCACCTTAAAAGCTGATTTTGTAGTAATTAGTGCTCCATTGGTGTGATATTACTGCAAGGCGTTCTAATGCGAAGATAAACGAATAAAAAAATAAAAAATAAGACGAGGCCAATAGGTCTATAGCCCTTTGCTGGATTTTGTTACATTTCTGTTTCTATAGTTACACTTTTGCCTTTTTGGATAACAAGAATGTGATGTTAATTATTGGGGACTTACTTCCAGATTCGCGTAAGTTATCCAGCATGAAGGACCAAGCTGGTCAGGTCGCCATGATGGAGGATTTGAAGGCACTATGTCAAGCCAGCCGCAGTATTTGTGAGAACACTGAAAATGTAAGTTATTAACTGTCTAGAAGTTACCTTAAATCGTCACACACATCAAAGGTGGTATAGTAAGGAATAAATAAATAAATGAGGCGTGTCGCGCGCCGGTAGGTCGCGATGTCTGTCCGCGGCTCCCCCGTCACGTACCCTTACGGCTCGATATGCCCCAAGGGCCCACGCGATCAGTTTGCTGAACGCCCTGATTGCTCAGGAGCCAGAGAGAGTCGACATATTTATGTGCACTCATACATCTATGATTAAAATATGTATTAATTTTCTTAGTTATAAATGTTTATAAGATGAATGCTATGTTGTTGGCTTACTGTACGCTTTGGTGCAAACTGTAGGTATAATAAGCAATTGTTACGAAATAAATAAATGATATTATAAAAATACAATTGCACCAAGTTCCGGTTAGCATCGGACGTCTTTCGGCTGATGATGAAGTTCCGATTTTAAAAGTACACAATATGACATCCTCCAATTATCATCATTTCGTTTCTGTAGAATTAATTTAAATACTATCATCATCTGCCTAGCCTTTTCCCAACTATATTGGGGTTAGCTTCCAGTCAAACCGGATTAATTCAAATACTATATTCCTACAAAAAATAATTCAAAATTAAGAAATTCGCAGACCTACAGACAAGTGCAGAATTAATTTTATAACGTTGTGCAGGTACTAAAAGATTGCATTTTTACAACACAAAGGTTAACACACCTTCTTTTAAATATAAGAATTCTCCTTAGAAGTGTTACACGAAGTATTAGGTACAGTCAGCGTCAAAAATATCGGGACGAACAGACTGTTCAAATGATCTCAAAAACTAAGTAAATTAGAATAGAGAGTTTAACAAATGTTCGACGTGACTCTTTAAATTGGCATATTTTTTTTTATTAATGAACCGATTGACATGAAACAAACACTAAATGTTAAGTGAAGCTTACCACAATGTAAAGTATATATTATTATTATTCTTATAGTATTATTTAAGTAGTATGTATTAGTATGATATTAATTTTAGTCATATTTATTATGTTTTTTTTTGTCTTTTTATGTTAACATAACTTTTACACACGATGTCTACATCTCTTTTATTAGACTCTCCTGTCGCAGGTATGCTGGAAGAGATTTCTTTAGAAATAAGCATCACCTTTGTACCTATTTTTCTGTTCCCTTCTTCTTATTTATTTGTTAAATGTGTGTACATAAACTGTTAAATAAATAAATAATAAATAAATGTATTAGTGAAAACCACATCTAAATCGGTTCCTCAGATTAGCTTGCACAAACCCACAGACAAACAGATAAACAGACATACATTCTAACAATAATTGTTTTGGGTGCTATTTGCGTTGATAAAGGTCCCAATAATATTTTTTCTCATATATCTTCCATGTACAGACAGCAATCCGTTACATTTTTATTATATGTATAGATTATATCACTTGTCAAAATGACAGTTGTCGTGTACTGTCTTCATTCTGAAACGTTCCTTGTGTCATTGAGTAAATATTTAATATTCATAGTTGTTTAGATCATTTTGAACAGTCTGTTGGTCCCGTTATTATTGACGTTGCCTATACAGGTAAAAATAATTCCAATTAAATTCTGTAAATAATTCCAATTAAATTCTGTAAATAATTCCACTTAAATTCTGTAAATAATTCCACTTAAATTCTGTAAATAATTCCACTTAAATTCTGTAAATAATTCCACTTAAATTCTGTAAATAATTCCACTTAAATTCTGTAAATAATTCCACTTAAATTCTGTAAATAATTCCACTTAAATTCTGTAAATAATTCCACTTAAATTCTGTAAATAATTCCACTTAAATTCTGTAAATAATTCCACTTAAATTCTGTAAATAATTCCACTTAAATTCTGTAAATAATTCCACTTAAATTCTGTAAATAATTCCACTTAAATTCTGTAAATAATTCCACTTAAATTCTGTAAATAATTCCACTTAAATTCTGTAAATAATTCCACTTAAATTCTGTAAATAATTCCACTTAAATTCTGTAAATAATTCCACTTAAATTCTGTTAATAATTCCGCTTAAATTCTATTACTAAAATCTCCTAATATTACAGAGCCCTAAAGTCAGCACTACGGACTTCAACAAGGCTGCCAGTAAGCTGGTGTTCCTCGTGAGTCCTGCCGCTGACAAGGCAAAGGAGAAACAGGTGAGAATTTTCAATCAATAATTATGCTTCGTTATTAATCGACTTCAAAAAAATGAGAAAAGAGGTTCTCAATTCGGTTGTATAAAATTTAAAATGCTAAATGTTAATTTAGTTGGTTATTTTTATACATATAGTCAAAGTTATTTGCTTTTAAATAAAATAAAAACAACATATACAAACGGTAACATTCTAAGGTAATTATTTATTTTATGTTATTTAAAAACTTATATTTGTTAGTAAACTTTAATAAAAAAAACATTTAGTTATCCGCTTTAAAGATTAATATAATTTACTGTGATCTTGTATTGTTTAGTTTATTAAACTAAATCCTAAATAATCAACGAAGAAAATTAGCCTCAACAAATATTAGAACACTGAGTTTCGACAGGGCCGAAGGTTCGATCAATTTTGGGCCGAAACCAAAACTATGGGCGAAACCGGGTGAACCCGAACCTTCGGTCGGTTTTTAGTTATAATTATGTTAGATGTTAAATCCATTCGGGAGCACGTCACTAACCCAGTTCCCTCCCAGGTGCTGGCCCTCTCGGACGCCGCATGCAAGCGAGCCTCGCAGCACCTCTCCCAGATGCAGGCCGTGGCGGAACAGCTGGGGCCCGGCGTGGCCGCACAGCTCAGTCCGCCTGGGGCCAGGATGCAGGACGCTGCGGAGACATTGAATGCTGTTGCTCATGTAAGATTTTGGCAGTTTTGTAATCTTGTAGTTAATAAGGAAAAGCGAACAGATAATCTTAAAAACAACCCTAATCGAACGCATACAACCCTAATCACTTCAAATTTAGAGTGAACAGGCTTCTTCTGGGTAAGCTCGCTCCATCGCCGACTTTGTCTCTGTCAGCTATGAGCTAGACTAGAGGCAAGAGCAAACTCTTCTCAAAAAAAATAATAATAATTCCATACAAGACACATGTTGTACCGTGAATATTATAATATACCCGCCATCCTATATATTACGTAAGTATCTATGTATCACCTTGTAAAGTGTTTGATATGTAAAGTCGAAATATAATCTTTGGCAATCTTTCCTGGCTTAAAGTAGATATATACCTACTCATCAAATGTTTTTTTTTTATTGTTCCTGCATTTGGGACAACTTGTGACAAAATGACCTGACTCTTCTGATGACTTTCTGACCTTTTTTGGGAGCCATAACTGGCCAAGTCAAGAAAGAAACATTTAGAATATCAAGTTTGGCCAAAGAATCAGCATTTCCATTCAACGCGGCAATGCTGCCAGTGTTCTTGGCACTTTTGCCATTGACAGCGATGTGGATGTATTTTTTGATACCCAATGATTAATTTGGTTTTATACGCGTTTGTACATAATTTCGCGATTTTCAGTCTAGTTGTTTAAGTATTTAGTTGTTACTTGTACATATTAAAGTTTGAAATTCAAATTGAATGTACCTATATATCTCTTTCAAAAACTAGTTGATATGTAAAGAATCGACATGAAACTCCAAGTAGATACGTCTACAATGGCACGGCCATACCCAGAACGTGCCTCACTATTAAAATTTCCATTTTATGTAACCCAGGCCACAGCCCCAACCATCAGCGACCCTCACTGCCAGAAGGAAGTGATGTCGGCGGCGGAGAAGCTACGCAGCACAGCGTCAGATCTGACAGCATGCGTGGGGCCGCAATTACAGAAGCACCCGGAGCTGAAGAAGCAGGTGCTGGGCTCGCAGCGACAGCTGGCTGACAGTCTTGACAAGCTGATGCATGCCTGCCAGGAGGGAGGTAACGGTGAGTGGGACTATGGAGGTGCAGTTTGAAAAAACGTAATGGTGATATTTCACGGTTCACTTTTCCCTTTCAATTTGGATGAAGCAACCACATTTAATCATGTAAACATAAAAGTGAATCATTCAATGTTCAATCATATTCAACCGTATTGAAAGAATTGAGCTTGCTCAATATTTTCACTTTTGTCGTTCATCATTCAACGCAATTGAATGAGAAGTCCCAAGCGCTTTTTTATTATTTATTAAACAGGTAGGTACACTATTTGTTTTTTTTTTACAATTTTACTCGCCAAATTAATTAGTTTGATGGCGAGATGCGCTTGTTTATGTACAAAAAATACATATACTCTGATGTAAACCAACCTTAAAACTACAAATTTTGCACCATATCGATCAAGGATCAGTCACACCGGCACGAATAGGCTGACAGACTATAAGTACACACGGCCACACACCATGCCACACATCCCCTGCACAAGCCAAACCCACACTGTATAGGATTCTGAATGATCTGAATGAGCAATGTGAATTGAATGGTTCACAATATATCAATTCAAAGATACGTGTAAACAGCATTATCTATTTATTTATTTTTTTATTGCACACAGTTACAGACTTAACTAAATTTTGTGAATACATCTTTCACTTCTGCGCCTTTCAACCAAAGTGAATCAATTTGGTTGAACCGTGTAATATCTCCTTTATGTATGAAAAAAAAAATCAAGGCTGTGTTGATACTACTGAATAAACTATACCACTGTACTAGACTATTAAATAAATTTGGCACGTTAGCAAAACTGGCAGACACTTGATCGTTTCGTTTTTATTCGGATGTACATAATCCAATTTGATGTCTGCTCTTTTACAGGCACATTTCACTACTCTCACACAAAGTATGTTTTAATATAGAAGTTCATACAGCCCATTATTCATATTAATATTATAAATGCAAAAGTAAGTCTTAAAACTAAACGAATTTGGAGAAAACTTGGCATAGGTACGGTTAAACCAGTTCTGAGGGCCGAGCACGAATGTTTTGACGTATGGTAACGTTAACGTAAGTGAATTTTGAATATAAAAATACAACCCCGTAGTATTTTGGTTATATGCGACATACACAATTTGTTACAAAAAAAAATATAATGCACTCCGGGAGTGCCGGCAGAAATGAAAACTTGAACATTAACGTTGTGCATTTTGGAATGGTTAGGGAATAATTTCGCACGAATTGCTTTAATTATCAGTTTAAAAGTACTATCAATCAATTATGTGGTAAAATACAATATTCATTTATTGCGCTATCGTACACAAACAAGACAATTAATATTACATTAAGAATTTAACACTTCAGAACTATTACAATTATTTTACATCAAAAAGTTTATCTCAACGAAACAGCAGGAGCAGGCATACATTTTCGCCGCGCGGTAGAAAGAGAGGGGGATATTACTTCCTCTCCTACGCCACGCCGGAGGTCTACTCGCCCTCCGTCTTACGAATTTTCGATCAGGTCACGTGTCCTGGTGCGAGTTTAACATTTTTTACCCATCCCAAAAAGCGCACAACGCCGCTAACGAAGTTTTCAATTCAAAAACAAGCGAGTCTTACAGTAATGTCAAAGTCAAAGTCAAATAAAGTAGTCGCATAGGATGAACATCTGACATCTGACGTCTCGTCTTGGTAAAAAGCAACATTTAAATTAAAAGTAACAACTAACAGCTAACTCGAATAGGGCGCGCTCATTGGTCAAATCAAATAGCGTGCGCTTCCTCGGCTTCCTGTTACACACTTCCGTCCCATTTCACGAAATCACTCCCACAGATTGCAGGAAAGCGAGAGGAAAGATGTTATACATCAATAAAATATGAATAGACCTAGTATCCAATTCAAATAAATATCATGTGCGAAACGAGTATTATAGATAAAGTAATTTTTTACATTAGGACTATAAGTCAAAAACATTCGCGCTAAGCCCTCTGTTATCCAAGGTCGCGGAATTTGTTCGAAAGAGTCACCGCGGCCCTGGAACGCAAAGGGCTTTAGAAGGAACACGGATGGGTTTTAGTCAGTAAGAGTCTGACACGCCCTTCCGCTCCACCCAGAGCGGAAGAAGTCATTTGATGATTTTCCATCCTTAAAAAAAGGCCCTCTGTTATAAGCTAGCTTTATAAAATCTGAATTAACACAACACTTAATTATTTCATTTAGTTTTAGTTATGTAAGGTTTTTTCTTTGGCGAAATATATGTCCTCATAAAGACTTACATCCTTCAGCTGGTGTGATTGGCTGGGATGTACCGTCAGCTGAGCAACAACAGAAGCAGAAACTGCAGTTTATCAGCAGCGTGTCAGGAGCCAAGGAACGACTTAATGCAGCCGAACAACTGCTCAAAGAGGTCAGTAGTCGCATGCAAACAACAGACTCACGTAATGTGACTTTAATAATTTGGGAATAAAGTTGAAATTACAATGATAGATGTGCAATCGTTATTGTATATACGTACATCTGTGCGCTCTAATTATTAATCTTAGTTCTAGATATTGTTTCCCAGTAAATGAATTATGTATGCAATTGTTTATAAGAAGAAAGAATAAAGTTTTTCTTAAACCTAAAAAAGCCTATCGAGAAATCAGCAATCATCGCTTTTTCTGATGATGTCCATTCAAAGTGTGACAAAGTACACTTATGATTTTGTATATTTTGTCTCATTTCTGAAGCTTGTTCAAAGTTGAATTGAAATTTATTTGAATTCGATTGATTTTGATTTATTATCAAATTTTACAACGAAAAACTCTGTGTCATACAAGACTAAGCTCAAATTCCATTGCAACCGTTCCTTTTTTAGGGAATTTTCAATACAAATTGTCACTTAAAAATCACAATTCAATTTTATTGAGTTTTTAAATGCACAATGCTAATATCGATGTCGCAGGCAACTAGCAGCCGTTTAATTGTCTGTCTAGTCTGACTAGATTATCGGCCGTCAGAAAGTCTGCGGTTTTATTATTGAGTTCCTAACTTAAATGTTTGTGTCGGTAGCCGATGATATGCCAAATGATGAAGCAAGAAGACGGTGAAGCGTTGGAGCGCAAACTGTCCAACAGTCTGGCGCATCTCAATGCGGCCGTCGCCGCACTCGCCGCCACCACTGCAGGTTTGAACCCATTCTATATAGAGCTAAGGATTTGGGTGTACTATCGTGGTAAAATTATTAGTCAGCTAGACCCTTTCTTAATGATAAATATATTATAAAGGGTTTTTCAACACGAACTTTGTTTTTTAAAACAAAGAATTTAGATGAAGGTGATTAAATTTTTATTGTATTACAACGAGTAAGGTTTGGCAATTTTGTATGAATTATATCTGGCAAATGTCCGTGACGAAATTAACGAAATAGAGCCGCCATTTTGCCACCAAGTGATTAAAAATTTTGATGAAAGAATCGACATCTGTCAGCGTGGTCGTGGTGGACATTTGTCAGATTTCATTTTTCATACATAATTGTCAAACCTTACTCGTTGTAATATTATAAAATTTGAATCATTTTCATTTAAATTATTTTTTTTATTTTGTTTTAAAAAACAAAGTTCTCGTTGAAAAACCTTTTATTTATTTTGTGACTAGGTTAAACATAACACTTCAAAAGTCTGACTGATGGTGGTGCATGCGTTGGATCATTTATAATATAATATCTTGGGACAACTCACACACGGTCATCCGATCCCAAACTAGGCAGAGCCTGTGCTATGGCAACCAGACAACTGATAAACATACTTATATATTTCTAAATACGTACATATTATAGATAAATTTGACTCCCTTCAAAATGGTTGAGCCGAATGGTGCTAGCACATGCGTCATGTTCGTGAACTTGGACTGGTCATTTCTCGGCGGCCACGGTTTATTTTAATTGTTTGTTTTTACTCCGGACGCTTCTATCCTTCACGACTTTTACATCGTTCTCACATATATGTATAATTTCAACATGAATGATGTAACCATAACTTTGTAAACAACATTTTTAAAAGAGTGACTGTGGAGTTTCTTGCACGTTCTTCTCCATAGGGATCTACGCTTTGGAACGTGCAAATAGCTTCATCTTTTTGACTGACCGACCTTGACTATTCAAAACTGCCTGTAAATGGTCTAATTGAAATAAATGCTTTGACTTTAACACGTCAATCTTTTTTGGTTATTTTAAACTAGATGAGGCCGGTATCTTATGGTGGGGTAATCGTCAAATGACCCCTCCCGCTCTGGGCGGAGTGGGAGGGAGTGTCAGACGGCATCAATAGGGTCCATCAATTCCTTTGATGCACAACCATCGTCATCATTTGGGATGTTAAAATATTGTCAAGAAATCTTAAGTCAATCTGTAAAAGTTTGCAATTAAAGTGAGAGGAGAAGAAATGAGGTGGATAAAATCCATAAAAAGACGCTGTATAATCAAGTTGCTTTTAATGTTGTTACAGATCGCGAGCACCCCGACTACGCGGCAGCTGACCGCGCGGTCAGAACTATCGCTGAGCTGATGCCACAAGTTGTACAAGGTCAGACATTTTAAATCTATACTAATATAATAAAGCTGAAGAGTTTGTTTGTTTGTTTGAACGAGCTAATCTCTGGAACTACCAGTCGGATTTTGAAAATTCTTTTTGTATATAATAGCCACATTCATGACTTGGCTGGCTGTAGTTTATACGGGAAAGGGATAACACGAAATATGCACGTACTGTTATGAACAATTACTTGTACTGCAATAATTATAGCATAGTAAGCGATTCACCCCGTCGCCGTCGCTTCCACATTATGCTGAGCCCATATTAAATGGCAATTACACGTGTTGTCACAGAGCTTCCAAAAACTTTAATTTGGAAACTTCACTCAAATAGCTCACATATAAAAAGAAAGAAAAGAAAGAAAAGAAAGAAAAGAAAGAAAAGAAAGAAAAGAAAGAAAAGGAAGAAAAAAGTATTGAATTGCCACAAAACGACATACCCACCCACATACATAATTTTATTTTTCTTAAACTACACCCTAAACGATAGTGTTAGTACACACAAAAACACACACAGACATGGTAAAAGTTCAATAGTCAGTCAAATCTCCTTGAATGTGACATCAGTGTGTCAATTATTTAAACCAGTTATAAAAGTGTTTTTAGTCTTATTAATTGAGATCTAAGTTGAGAAGCAACTGTTGTTTATTCTGAATACGGACCATACCTAAGCACACATGCAACTAAAACACTGTTGCGCTATTTTGGTTGCCAATTACTTCGAGGTTTATAGCATCTCTTCGACTTTTAACCTATATGTTATTCGACNTGTTATTCGACTATTTGTAGACTCTCGCAAGCTCTGCGGCACTAAGACGGGCGCAGAACAAGCCGCCATGTTACAAGACTTGAAGGCGTTGTGTGAAGCTAGTCGACAGATCTGTGACAGTGCCGGACAGCCGCAGGTGAGTTACCATCATTTGAGACATTTGCATAGCGGTCATTAACACACACGATTAGTGACATTCTTGATTCAAAAACCGGCCAAGTGCGAGTCGGTCCGCGTGCAAATAGTCCGAACGAATAATATTTTTTAACGTGTTACTTTAAAATCATAGATTTCTTACAGATTTTCTTGAAATCTGCATGTTTGTAGTTTTTTCAAATTTTTTGGCTCAGTAGTTTCAGAAATAGGGGGTCAATTTTCATCTATTTTCTTGAATAAATTTTAAATGGACTATTTTAAAATTATTAAAAAAATGCTTTTGAGGCCTTAACGATGAGTTCTTTCATTTGATACGTCACACGATACAGTTGGAAACACTTAACCCATAAAGTGACTCCATTATCAATATTTATTTATTTACTTTACGCCTCCGTATTTGGGTCACACAAAATTATATATAAACCAAATTTCAACTGAATCGGTCTAGTAGATTCGGAGAAAGATGGACAGACACACAGACAGACAAGCGAGTAGGTAATCCTATAAGGGTTCCGTTTTTCCATTTAGAGTTTCCCAGAGTTTCAACACTAAAATCGCGAAAAAAAATCAGCTGTTCCATACATTTTGTCAAGTTATACGCACAGAAATGTATGGGGCAGTCGATTTTTTTCGCGATTAAAGATTGGAAAAACTTCATTTTGAATTTACAGTAATTGAAAAGTCTGGGTTTATCGAAATACGACAGCATTTTGTTTCTAGGTTCTGTGCATGTAAAATAATAAAGAAATTACAACTTTTTTAGTTTCGTGAGCATTATTTTTTTATCTCTCAGGGCCTCAACGATGCCGCTGCCAAGTTCTCGGCGGCTTCCGGCAAGCTGGTCCACATCGTCAGTCCTAAAGCTGACGCCAAGCAACAGGCGCACGAGAAACAGGTGAGGAAATAGGATGAGACTGTGGCGTTATTATGATGTAATAACGGCAACTAGGTGGAATGAATTATAATAGAATAGGTCAGGCCATTAACAACACCAAGAAATCTATTCGCACGTTTAAGAGTTTTGAGGGAGGACGTCGCTGTCAAGGTCGTTCGCGGCGAAGGTGGTGACGATCTGATCATATTTGCGAGTCAAACTTGACCAGAGATGACACAAGATAAAGTCATTTGAAAGGAGAAGGGGCACAAATAAGGCTAGTTATAAAATGTTTCAATGCCAGTGAGCGAGAGGAATTCGCGCTTTAGCAAGTGAAGCTTTCAAGTGATAGAAAAAGATGTACCCAGAGATACAGTAACGTCCTGATTCTAGCATGACAGTATGATTCACTCTTAGCATCCCCTCTTTTACCTTAACCTTGTCTTCTTCCAGGTGCTAGCGTTAACAGCAGCGTCGTGCGGCAAGGCATCCGAGCTGCTGTCTCAAGCACAGCGTCTGACAGAGATGATACCGGACGCCGCAGCTGCCACCGAGCTCGACAACCGCGGTGCACGTGCTGCCGACGCTGCGCAGGCGCTGCTTACTGTGGCACAGGTAAGGACAAAGTTTAATTGTTTAAATATTTCTTCTTGTCTTAGAAAATGTGTTTAATTATCATCATTAGCCATTCACAGCTAGACATTGCTCTATTCAATCATACGTCATTTGAATTCATCTTAGGTAACCATTTCGAGCTTGTCAGGGTTGCGGAATTTGTTCGAAAGAGTCACCGCGGCCCCGGAAACGCAAAGGGCTTTAGGAAGTACACGGATGGGCTTTAGTCAGTAAGAGTCTGACACTCTCTTGCGCCCCACCCGGAGCGGATGGAGTCATTTGATGATTTCCCTTGTTGCTAAAGCCACACTGCTGCCTTAAATAATGTTTGGCGTTTTTAGACCATTGTCAGCCTACAGGCCGAAGACTGATGAATGTCGAGTACCACAACTGGACTGATGCCTTTCCAATAAATAGCTCCGATCCTTAGCTATTCTCATCTTCCTGGCACCAACTATCTTATTGATTTAGCAACCAATCGTCGTTGAGTTGTGATAGACTCACTCTAATTTATTCGTAAATTTTTAGTACAAACACTTTTCTTCATTTTTGCTCTTAGTACAAACATTTCTTCATATCCTATCAAATCACACAATATCCAGCTAATTTTCTACTCATTTATTTCACAGACGACAGCTCCAACGATAAGTAATCCTCAATGCCAGAAGGAAGTGATCTCCGCGGCGGAGAAGCTACAGCGCACAGCATCAGAGCTGACGTCATCATGTCAGCCACATCTGCAGCAGAGGCCGGAGATGAAGCAACCAGTGCTCACCTCGCAGCGGGAGCTTGACGATAGTCTCGACAAGCTGGTGCACGCCTGCAAGTCAGCTGGTGAGTTGTTTCGCATATTTTTGACTTAAACATCAGAAAGTGATTGTTTTAGACAGTGTGATTGTGATGAATGTGATGAATAAATCATGTTCTTTGTGTTATGTAGGGTGATTGTGTTATACAGTGTGATTGTGTTATACAGTGTGATTGTGATATACAGTGTGATTGTGTTATACAGGGTGATTGTGTTATGCAGTGTGAATGTGTTTTAAAGGGTGATTATGTCAGACAGGGTGATTGTGTTACCCAGGTTCATTGTGTTTTACAGGGTGATTGTGTTATACAGAGTGATTGTTTTATGCAGGGTGATTGTGTTACCAAGTTTCATTGTGGTATACAGGGTGATTGTTTTATACAGAGTAATTGTGTTATATAGGGTGTTTGTGTTATACAAGGTGATTGTGTTATACAGGGTAATTGTGTTATATAGGGTGATTGTGTTATACAGGGTGGTTGTGTTATACAGGGTGATTGTGTTTTATAGGGTGATTGTGTTTTACAGGATGATTGTGTTTTACAGGCTGATTGTGTTAAACAGGGTGATTGTGTTATACAGATTGATTGTGATATGCGGGAAGATTGTGATGGACAGGCTGATTGTGCAATATAGAGTTGTTTTATAAAAGGTTACTGGTATTTAAGTTCCTGAAAGCTCATGAACGAATAAATCCCTCATAACAATTTATAATAAAAACTAAAACTTTGGAAACTAAGCATGGTAAAGTCAATCAATGAAAACTTGTAATCTCTCTTCTTTATCAAAGCAGATTACTCAAAATAAATAAATCACACTTGACGACGAATTAGTAAATAGACTTTCTTGTCAAAAAAGCTTTCTAAAAAGTATAACAGTTTCCAATTTTGTCACGTCTTTAAAAATAAACTCAGTTGTTCCCTACATGGTGGTGTTTTGTTAGTGACGGGCGATACTTATGCGTTTTTTGATGCGGATTTCCTTAATTTCGGTATGTAATGACAGTCATTTGACTTATTGCGATGGGTTGTAGTCAATCAGATGAAGCTAGCTCTCTCATTTCCAGGTGTTTTTAGGGTTCCGTACCCAAAGGGTAAAACGGGACCCTATTACTAAGACTTCGCTGTCCGTCTGTCACCAGGCTATATCTCATGAACCGTGATAGTTAGACAGTTGAAATGTTCAAAGCTGATGTATTTCTGTTGCCGCTATAACAACAAATACTGAAAAATATAATAAAATAAATATTTAAGGATCCCATACAACAAACGGGATTTTTGCCGTTTTTATAGATAATGTACGGAACTCTTTGTGGGTGAGTCCGATTCGCACTTGGCCGGTTTTTTAAACAGTTACGATCGTCTTTGACCTGCAAGGTGGCTTAATAGCTTTCTTTATTTACAGATACTTCAAGCGGGTTGATTGGCTGGGATGTGCCATCAGCTGAGCAACAACAGAAGCAGCAACTAAAGTTCATCAGCAGTGTGTCAGGAGCCAAGGAACGACTTAATGCAGCCGAACAACTGCTCAAAGAGGTCAATGTAAAATCTTGTTATAGAAACATCATCTTTTTCCATTTATTAGGGGTAGGCGCAACACGCCCTTTTCCATCTTCTGTATTCTGCAGTAACAGCATAAAACACGAAAAAATAGAACTCAAATAAAGTATAAACTTTTCATGTTTTTGCTTTAAATGCACTTTAGGTTCAGGAGGGCTGTATTAATCATCAGTACTGACCATTTTTTTTCTCATAGTATTGTCTTCCATCGTTGTATTGGTTTCTCCGCACTGTTTTAGCCATTTGTGTTTTAATGGCGAATTAACGTAAATATTTGTATTGGCAGCCGATGATATGTCAGATGATGAAGCAAGAGGACGCCGCTGCGATGGAGCGCAAACTGTCGAACAAAATGGCGCAACTCAACGCGGCCGTCGCCGCACTCGCGGCTGCCACTGCAGGTAAGTTAGCACTCAAATTTTGTGAATCTCGCATGACAAGCTTTTTTCCAGGAAAAAATGTTCTTTCCATTTGACTGAATACGAATTATACACCGATTTTCAATAGGAAATTTGTAGCAGCAGTTCTGAGTAGTTTTTTCCTTTTCTAATAACAAAATTATTTTGTCCTGACACAGATCGCGAGCACCACGACTACGCGGCAGCTGACCGCGCTGTCAGAACGATCACTGAGCTGATGCCACAAGTTGTACAAGGTCAGTCACAATTTCTTCAAAATTAAACGATAACTTAATCACGAATACATAGTTTGATTTTATATAGTTAGGTATGTATATTTAACGATAAAAATGGTATTTTACGGGTATTGTATTTCGGGTTTATGTTTTTTATAGAAGTCTTGCATCTCAAAAAAATTCAACAGGCTCCCCTTGGTCCAGGTTGTCTACTAACTATTGTTGGAGGGTTGCAACATACGAATGTATATGTCACCGGATAATTGCAAACTACGTAAGATTACTAAATATCTTGAGAGATTGTAAACTCTCGATATATTGTCAAATGAACATTTCTATAATATCTTCGTGTCGGTCCGAGAAATTGTGGATAGACATAAACTCGGCGACCAATCAGCACTCTAATCTACAATTTATCTGTTTTGGTGTGATAGTTTAATTGGAAACTTGGTCTTATTGATCTTTGTTGACCAATGAAACTGAGAATGAGACCATTGAGAGCCTTGTTGGATAAATTGTAGACTTATGCTCTGATTGGTCGCCATTTCATGCCATTTTTTGTCAGTCAATTTCTCGGAATTACTTCGAAAGATTATAGACTATCAAATACTTATGCGTCAAAAAGTATTTCAAATGTTCAGTTGACAATTTATCGAAAGTTTACAATCTATCAAGTTATTTAATAATCTTACGGAATATGCAAATTTTCGGTAACATATACAAAATTGTACTTATTCTGATTATGAAAAGCGTATCCGTGAAGTTTCTTGCCGGTTCGTCTCCATGGAAAACGACCAATTAGAACCAAATAATAGCTTCTGACGTTCTATAATTGCCTAAATGAAGGTCTTTATGATGTAACATATTTTGAATTTGATGTTTAGTTTAGTAAAATTCGAACTAGCTCACGTCTTCAAGTAAACAATAAGCCATGAGACATTATAATGTTGCAGACTCTCGCACGCTCTGCGGCACTAAGACGGGCGCAGAACAAGCCGCCATGGTACAAGACTTGAAAGCGCTGTGTGAAGCTAGTCGACAGATCTGTGACAATGCTGGAAAACCGCAGGTAAGCTTCTATGTATCTTTGATGGAGTCATAGTTTTATTTACAGTTTCCTTTAGAAACCGGGTGGATTTTGAACCGGTAATCTATTTGTTTGGACAAAAGTAGTGTTTACCTTACTAAAAGCAGTGGGTTGTTATGATACATAGGTTGAATAAAACAACATGACATAACTGAATTTTTAAAAACCACTTTTGATTCATTGGTATTTTGTGGTGTCATTTATAATGCCATCATGATTACAGTCAGTAAAATTTGCTTTTGGTCAGGCATAGCTCGTTGGCTCTTCCGCATTGAAATCCTGAGGACATAAAAACATCATAATATCGTAGTAGTATGTGTTATTCGATGTACCGTTTGGCAGGGTCTCACCGATGCCGCTGCCAAGTTCTCGACGGCTTCCGGCAAGCTGGTCTTCGTCGTCAGTCCCAAAACTGACGCCAAGCAACAGGCGCATGAGAAACAGGTGACTGTGCCAAAATTACTGTCTTATACCGGCAATGTAGTATCATCCCGAAGTATCATGAGATAAGGGCTAGAAGTTGATGATAACCAGCATTTGAGTACCATCGGAATCCTGACAAAATTTACTTATACCATGTTTTGAGTTTGTTTTTATTAATTAATTCGTCTTTGCTGCAGTCATGAACTTTCGATCGACTTTATTTTTTTGCATATCAGCGAGGGAAGTGAAATAAGCCATTTCCAGTTTGAGAAACTTTTTTATAGCATATAATAAACTGGTTTTCCTGTAAAAACAATATAGATAGTTTTCTAAATCACTTTTTACCAGCAGGTGTTAGCACTCTCGGCAGCATCGTGCGGCAAGGCATCCGAGCTGCTGTCTCAAGCACAGCGTCTGACGGACACGTTACTGGACGCGTCAGTCGTCGCCGAGCTTGAGGAAGGCAGCGCGCGCGTGGCTGATGCCGCGCAGGCGTTGCGTACTGTAACTCAGGTGAGAGTTCATCAGAGTAGAAAACGCTGCGTAATTCTACCTTGTAAGGTCGCAGACAAGCAACTTTCCAACTAGTGTCCTAAGCTTTCATATACAATATCGGCGGTCCGGTGGTAATAAAGTAATAAGTGGTAATAAGTGGATAACAAAGATACCTATTACAGAGAGGGCCTCATATACTGATTGCGACGTTGTATATATATGATAGTACAATGACCCCTTTTTGGGTATGCCGTACACGTTGAATATTATAAATGAAAAATGTTATAAATCATGTATCCGAAGCTAATTTCCCACCCACTTTTTATCAACAGGCGACAGCTCCAACCATAGGTGATCCTCACTGCCAGAAAGAAGTCATCTCAGCAGCTGAGAAGCTGCGGCGCACAGCGTCACAGCTGACGTCATCGTGTGAGCCGCATCTGCAGCAGAGGCCGGAGATGAAGCAGCCAGTACTCACCTCGCAGCGGGAGCTGGGTGACAGCCTCGACAAGCTGGTGCAAGCCTGCATGTCAAGCAGTGAGTTATTTTTCATTTCATTTGGATGTAATAAACAGTGTGATTGTTAACACAATCACATTGTCTGTTACAATCACTTTCTGACGTATGTAATTATGAAATACCTTTGAGTTTTTTGTGTTACGTAGGGGTGGTATACTGCGTATATATGCAAAGTGATAGGGTGAAATAGTAAACACGATGATTATGTAATATAGAGTGATAGTGTTTTACAAAGTGATTGTATTATACAGGGTGATAAAGCTCCCTGTCCCAGATATACCATTCTGAGTACGAAACTATTTATTTAAACTTTATGTACAATACTGGTACATGGGCGGATTTAATGCATCAAGGCATTCTCTACCAGAATGCACTACGATTTTATTGATAATCCATCTCTTATTTTAGATACATATTGACGTTAATTTGGTAATTCATACCTGGCGACACTTTTTATTTATGTGAGAATGAGTTCGTGGCCTTAGATCTATCAATTAGGTCATACAAGTTGATGACAAATATAAACTTTGGTGACAAAAAATGTAATTGCCATACAGAATGTTTGTATAATTGAACTGTGAAATTGGAGAGTCCATTGTGCCTGCTTAATATCTTCTGTATCTGTTCATGTTCGAATACGGTATGTTTTCATGCATAATAGCGATTGGCTGGGATGTGCCATCAGCTGAGTCGCAAGAGAAGCAGCGTCTGAAGTTCATCAGCAGCGTGTCAGGAGCCAAGCAACAACTGGACGCAGCCGAACAACAGCTCAAGAAGGTTCGTTATAAAAACATCATAATTTTTATTACCAATTTATTTCAGACCGGTCCAGCATGCTTCTTCTATACTGTTCTTTCAGTATTAACCTCATTTCATGTCATAAAACTATCATTTACGTTCATTATACGTTTTTTGGTCTTCTCATATTCATACTCGATAAAACATAATTTTCTCAAAGCCCTACAGCATTGATATTCATTGCTGAACTGTCCCTTTTATGATTTTTAACATAAATATAAAAAAAATAGAGTGAACAGGCTTCTTCTGCGCCAATCAAAACGCTGGCGATATAATGATTAAAGTTTCGATAATTTCAATCAAAGTTTTAATCTTTGATCGTTACTTCGCAACATTCATGGTGTTTGTTGTCGCTTAGTGTGTTGTGTGTCCATGATCCGAAATCTGCTCGAAGTACTAATCTTCTAAAACACAGATATACATATTTATGTATATAATTGTTGTATTAACTTTAATGTTTGTTTTGGCAGCCGATGATATGTCAGATGATGAAGCAAGAAGACGGTGAAGCGATGGAGCGCAAACTGTCCAACAGACTGGCGCAGCTCAACGCGGCCGTCGCCGCACTCGCCGCCGCCACTGCAGGTAAGTCGCCACTCAAAATGCTGTACTATGCATAATTATCTTCTGTCCTGTGGAAATTATCATACCGAATAACAATAAGTCACCATTTATTAAAAAAAAAAACATGCAGGGTATTTGGGGACTGCCGATAGAAGTAAAAACTAAGCGAAAGCTAAAGCGTTCGGTGACGATGACGCGACTTCCATGATTTTTGTTCACCCAAAAAGTGCTTAACGCGCCTAAAGAAGTTTTCACTTCAAAAATCGGAGCAGCAGCTCTGAGTATGCGTCTGCATATTTCTATGTTTGTTTTCAAATATTTCATCCTGACACAGATCGCGAGCACCCCGACTACGCGGCAGCTGACCGTGCGGTCAAATCTATCGCTGAGCTGATGCCACAAGTTGTACAAGGTCAGACATTTTACTAACTTTTGATGACATCATTATTAAAACATCGAGATTTGTTGTCATCTTTCAAATGTGAATGTTTTAAACAATTAAAGTTCATGAATCATCAGACTCATCATCATCCGCCTGTCTGTCTTTATGATGATCATATCTTAAGTGCCATGGGTCTAGCAAGAATATTTTGACGTATAGTAACGTTACAGTATCGTTTATGTAAGTGAAATTTGAATTAAAAAAAATTGTGATTCACCATTTTGTTGTGGCAGCCATCTTGGATTTGAAATTGGTCACAGTGTATAGTATTCTACTAGTCAAGCCCTTTCATTTGATACCCATATTTTGGAAGTTGTGAAAAAATATGTAATCCGCCATTTTGTGGCGGCGGCCATCTTCGACCAAATTTCATCAAACATAACTAAGAACACTCCCGACTAATTCACTTTCAAACAAAAAAAATAAAATCAAAATCGCTTCGTCCGTTCGAGAGCTACGATGCCACAGTCACACACACACACACACACACACACACAGTGTTATCCAGTTAATGGGTTGTGGAAGTCTGGTAGGCAGCCGCTCCACGTAAAATACTGATATTCAGCTGAATCCGGTTTCACTGGAAGCCGACCCCAGTGTAGTCAGATGGATACTCTATTAATATTTTGAATTGAGATAAATAATAATATGTGCGAAACGAGTATTATTGTTATACATTGTAGAATTTTACGTTACTCTACGTCAAAAACATTCGTGCCAGGCCCTCTGGAATAAGTTCTCTATGTAATGCTGAATTGCTCATCAAAATCTATTGTTTATTTGAATAGCTTAGCGAAAAATCAGATACACACATAACACTACCTTGTTGTATAATTATCTTATTTAAAAAAAAAACAAACTTTTTCCTTTGTTTTGATTGTGAATAATGCGCTCATTTCAATGGTTTTTCTGTACTTGTTACTTACTCAATTTTCTTGCAACATGCCTGTTATTTGCAGACTCTCACAAGCTGTGCGGTACCAAGACGGGCGCAGAACAAGCCGCCATGTTACAAGACTTGAAAGCTCTGTGTGAAGCCAGTCGACAGATCTGCGACAGTGCCGGACATCCGCAAGTAAGTCATAAATGGCAATATTATTTGGCAGGATTCATTCATTTATTTCATAGGTATTGACTCTTTTTTTCAGCACTAAACTTTTTTTAATCGATCGACTGATTCATTCATTCAAACAAATAATTTAAGCCTTTTGAGAAATTAGTTTTAATCATCGATATTGGCTCTAGCGTAATGACTTTAAGATTAAACCCATAAGGATCAGAACTCTGATCCAAAGCGTTTTTCGTGAAGTGAGAATAAGAGGGAGTCATTTTTCTAACAGTGGGACCATGCAAGCTAGATAGTAGTAAATAAAAATGATTGGATGTTTTTATAGGTTGAGTAAACAATTACAGCCAACCGAAAAAAAAATATTTTCACTGGTAATTAACTTTATAATCACTGTAAGTAATAAAATCTGATTTGGTGTACAATATCATCATCATCAGCCGAAAGACGTCCACTGCTGGACTTAGGCCTCCCCTCAAAGGGAGAGGGGATTTGCCATAATCGCCATGCTTGGCAGGCGGGTTGGCGATCGCAGTGTAGCTGTTGTAATGAACAGAGAATGCTGCTACCCATTCTCTGGTGAGTCCCTTAGTCGCCTCTTACGACACCCACGGGAAGTGATGAGATGGTGCTATTCTCTTACGTCTCCATACAGAACAATATAGGAATAAGCAAACATTTGGTTCAACTTAAAATAACCCACGCTTTATCTTTAACTTAAACACATACAAATACTAATCAAATTGGTATCGTAGTTGTTTTTGTAAGTTGATGTCCTTCATCGCAGGGCCTTAATGATGCCGCTGCCAAGTTCTCGGTGGCTTCCGGTAAGCTGGTCCACATCGTCAGTCCTAAAGCTGACGCCGAGCAACAGGCGCACGAGAAACAGGTGAGGAAAAAGTGCTTGTTGGTTTATTCTTCTTTCACGCAGCAAAGAAGCAACGGATTGAAGTGGTATTTTATGTTAGTCACCGTAGACAGATGAAAAACACCGTTTGGGTTAATTAAACCTAAATCTTAAAACTGACCGAAAGTTTTCCGAGGGTTTTCCATCCCAAAAACGTCCTTAAAAGACAGTGCAATTGAATGCGACCTAAGATGTTTAAAATGACTGGCCTAAAAAGGTATTAATAAGCCGGAATACTACATACGTTTACTTTTATTCCTGAAAATAGCACGTTTCTTTTGGGAAAATTTATTGGGTTGAAACTGAAGCAGCCAAGTTTTGAAACAGCTTTCTCACCAACAGGTGTTGGCACTATCGGCGGCGTCGTGCGGCAATGCGTCCGAGCTGCTGTCTCAAGTACAGCGTCTGACGGAGCTGATACCGGATGCTGGTGTAGCTGCCGAGCTCGACAACCGCGGCGCACGCGCTGCTGACGCTGCGCAGGCGCTGCTTACTGTGGCACAGGTGAGAGTTGAACTAGAGGATCATGTTTATTCTTGCCTTTCGTGGATTACGTAACTTACTCGACATATGGCTAGAGACGACTCCTAGTAAATAACATCTTAAAACCTTCCATTCCTATATTTGCGGATTATAATAGTAAACGCGTTTTTACCAATTGATAATAGGCGACAGCACCAACCATCGGCGATCCCCACTGCCAGAAGGAAGTCATCTCCGCGGCGGAGAAGCTGCGGCGCACGGCGTCAGATCTGACGTCGTCGTGTGCACCGCATCTGCAGCAGAAGCCGGAGATGAAGCAGCAAGTGTTGAGCTCGCAACGACAACTTGATGGCAATCTTGACAAGCTCATACAGGCCTGCAAAGCTGGTAAGATTTTTAAATCTTTTATAACTCAATCACCCTGTTTTTCACAATCATACTGTCTGACACAATCACACTTTCTTACACAATCACTGAGATTCTGGATAATATTTGGGGAAATTGTAGTCTGAGAGAACGATGCCTAAGGGCAATGTGGAACATGAAAGTAACAGATAGTTGCGAACCTGTATTCAAGTCCCTAAACTTGCCAACATTCCCATCACTTTACATTTTCGAAATAACTGCTTTTGTTAAATCAAATATGCATATATTTTATAAAACTTTGTTGTTACCTAATTAATCCTGACATCGTTATTTCTTTATTTTATTTTACTGACCATATTATTAGAATTTTCATGTTGACTGTATTAAGACTGTTTAGCACTTGTACTAAATCTTTGCATGCCTAATTTAAGGTAGAATGTATAAGTATCTCTATTTATAAAACATCTGCATTTTTTGTACCTACATTCTATGCAAATAAATAATAATTATTGTATTGCATTGTAATCACACTGTATTATTCAATCACCTTGTATAACACAATCACACTATCTAACTCAATCGCCATGTATAACACAATCGCCTTGTATAACTCAATAAACCTGTATAACTCAATCAGCCTGTATTACACAATCACACTGTCTAACACAATCACCTATATAACTCAAATCACCCTGTCAACTAATAATACCTGTCAAGGGTAGGGAAAAAAAACATAAAATACACATTAATATACATTATTTATACCTATGTTAAAATATTTATTAATGAGAAAAAGTAAAATAATGTTGAGATGATCCTGCAACTTCTTTAGGAAGGTTCTTCTACCGCAACTTTTATTACATAAAGTGATGTGTTATATCTGTACAGGATGGTTAAAAACCGCCCATCAAAAACAGAAATGTGAAAATAGCAGCCAAGTTTAATGTTAATAATACGATGGCATAATACAGGATGTTTGTGCCACACCGTGAAAGTTGAGAATCAATTGTGCTTGATTTTCTGTATTATTCTTGTTTTCATATAGACTCTCTTTCCACAGCTGGAGTGATTGGCTGGGATGTGCCATCAGCTGAGACGCAAGAGAAGCAGCGTCTGAAGTTCATCAGCAGCGTGGCGGAAGCCAAGCAACAACTGGGCGCAGCCGAACAACAGCTCAAGAAGGTCAGTTCAACAAATCATTATTTTATTTCAGGGGCTGGTACAATATTTATTCTTCTATACTTCTCTAATAGTCGCCAAC
This sequence comes from Mamestra configurata, assembly GCA_002192655.3. NCBI lineage: Eukaryota > Metazoa > Arthropoda > Insecta > Lepidoptera > Noctuidae > Mamestra > Mamestra configurata. The sequence continues at coordinate 341,578 of NDFZ01005349.1, read as the reverse complement.
TGCTCCGTTGATCTCACCATCGCAAGTGCGACTGCCGTCCGTGGAGTCCGATTCCAGAGTTCGATTCGATTTCCAGGTTGGGCAAAAAAAGAATATGCGTCATTGGTCTTTTCTAATAGGAATTTCTCAGTGACAAAAGCCGATTCGCTGGTAGAAGCTGGTATTATAAAGGAAAAAGTCACTCTGTCTGTCTGTTACCTCTTCGCGTTTTAACTACTTAACGGATTTAGATGAAATTTGGTGCAGAGATAGATTAGATCTCAGAGAAGGACATATGCTTTTCAAATATGCGACATGCACGTGGGCAACGGCGTTGGCAGAAGCTAGTATACAATACAATTCTAGTTATTCAATTAGAACGCTGGTGATATGATGATTTAAGTTTCGATAATTTCACTCAAAGTTACTTAAATCTTTGATCGTTACTTCGCAAACTAGTGTTTGTAGTGGTTTAGGATATTGTGTATTCACGATCCGAAATCTGCACGAAGTACTAATCTTCTGAAATGCAGATATACTGACGTTATATACGTACGTTATATGACGCCTTAACATAAATGTTTGTATTGGCAGCCGATGATATGTCAGATGATGAAGCAAGAAGACGGTGAAGCGATGGAGCGCAAACTGTCCAACAGACTGGCGCAGCTCAACGCGGCCGTCGCCGCACTCGCCGCCGCCACTGCAGGTAAGTCGCCACTCAAAATGCTGTAAAATGTACATTTACAATCTGTCCTGTGAAAATTTTCATACCGAAAAACAATAAGTCACTACTTATCAAAAGAAATTTTGGAACAGCAGCCTTGAGTATGAGTTTGCGTCCGCATAATTCTATGCCTGTTTTTAAATATTCAATGTTGTTACAGATCGCGAGCACCCCGACTACGCGGCAGCTGACCGCGCGGTCAGAACTATCACTGAGCTGATGCCACAAGTTGTACAAGGTCAGACATTTATCTATATTAAACAACAAACGCTCAATTTCAATAGAGGGCGTTTCCTATACTTTTACCCACACGTTTTCTTGCAACATGCCTGTATTTGCAGATTCTCATAAGCTGTGCGGTACCAAGACGGGCGCAGAACAAGCCGCCATGTTACAAGACTTGAAAGCTCTGTGTGAAGCTAGTCGACAGATCTGCGACAGTGCCGGACAGCCGCAAGTAAGTCATAAATGGCAATATTATTTGGTAGGATTCATTCATTTATTTCATAGGTATTGACTCTTTTTTTCAGCACCAAACTTTTTTTTAATCGATTGACTGATTTATTCATTCATACAAATAATGTAAGCTCTCTGAGAAATTAGTTTTGATGATCGATTCTGGCTCCATCAACGCCGAAGAAGGCCATGGGAACGCTGTCGTTATGACTTAATGATTAAACCCATAAGGGTCCTAACTCAGATTCGAAGCGTGTTTCGTGAAGTAAGAATGCGAGGGAGTTATTTTCCTACCAGTGGGACCATACTAGTTGTAGTTTAAAATGATTGGATGTTTTGATAGGTTGAATTAACAATTGCAGAAACCGACGAAAACTTTATAATCACTGTAGGTTGTTTTGGTGTACAATACAGAAATAAGCAAACTCTTGGTTCAGCTTAAAATAAAGCACGCTTTATCTTTAAGTTAAACACATACAAATACTAATGAAATTGGTATCGTAGTTGTATTTGTAAGTTGTTGTCCTTCATCGCAGGGCCTTAATGATGCCACTGCCAAGTTCTCGGCGGCTTCCGGCAAGCTGGTCCACATCGTCAGTCCTAAAGCTGACGCCGAGAAACAGGCGCACGAGAAACAGGTGAGGAAAAAGGATGAGTCTATGCCTTATAATTGAATTATATTAGCGATAAAGTATAGTTTATTGAATCCTGAAAAAATTGGCTCAAATTTAAAATCCGACAGTTTTTCTTCTTTCACGAAGCAAAGAAGCAACGGATTGAAGTGGTATTTTATGTCAGTCACCGTAGACAGATGAAAAACATCGTTTGGGTTAATTAAACCTAAATCTTAAAACTGACCGAAAGTTTTCCGAGGGCTTTCCATCCCAATGACGTCCCAAAAATACTGTGTAATTGAGTGCGACCTAAGATGTTTAATATGACTGTCCTAGAAAGGTATTCATAAGCCGGAATACTACATACGTTTACTTTTAAACCTGAAAATAGCACGTTTCTTCTGGGAAAATTTGTTAGGTTGAAACTGGAGCAACCAGGTTTTAAAAAACGGTTTTCTCACCAACAGGTGTTGGCACTATCGGCGGCGTCGTGCGGCAATGCGTCCGAGCTGCTGTCTCAAGTACAGCGTCTGACGGAGCTGATACCGGATGCTGGTGTAGCTGCCGAGCTCGACAACCGCGGCGCACGCGCTGCCGACGCTGCGCAGGCGCTGCTTACTGTGGCACAGGTGAGAGTTGAACTAGAGGATCAGGTTTATTCTTGCCTTTTGTGAATTACGTAACTTACTCTACATTTAAATAACATCTTAAAACCAACTCCTAAATTTGCGGATTACAATAGTAAATGCGTTTTTACCAATTGATAATAGGCGACAGCACCAACCATCGGCGATCCCCACTGCCAGAAGGAAGTCATCTCCGCGGCGGAGAAGCTGCGGCGCACGGCGTCAGATCTGACGTCGTCGTGTGCACCGCATCTGCAGCAGAAGCCGGAGATGAAGCAGCAAGTGTTGAGCTCGCAGCGACAACTTGATGGCAATCTTGACAAGCTCATACAGGCCTGCAAAGCTGGTAAGATTTTTAAATCTTTTATAACTCAATCATCCTGTTTTTCACAATCATACTGTCTGACACAATCACACTTTCTTACACAATCACTGAGATTCTGGATAATATTTTGGGAAAATTGTAGTCTGAGAGAACGATGCCTAAGGGCAATGTGGAACATGAAAGTAACAGATAGTTGCGAACCTGTATTCAAGTCCCTAAACTTGCCAACATTCCCATCACTTTACATTTTCGAAATAACTGCTTTTGTTAAATCAAATATGCATATCTTTTATAAAACTTTGTTGTTACCTAATTAATCCTGACATCGTTATTTCTTTATTTTATTTTACTGACCATATTATTAGAATTTTCATGTTGACTGTATTAAGACTGTTTAGCACTTGTACTAAATCTTTGCATGCCTAATTTAAGGTAGAATGTATAAGTATCTCTATTTATAAAACATCTGCATTTTTTGTACCTACATTCTATGCAAATAAATAATAATTATTGTATTGCATTGTAATCACACTGTATTATTCAATCACCTTGTATAACACAATCACACTATCTAACTCAATCGCCATGTATAACACAATCGCCTTGTATAACTCAATAAACCTGTATAACTCAATCAGCCTGTATTACACAATCACACTGTCTAACACAATCACCTATATAACTCAAATCACCCTGTCAACTAATAATACCTGTCAAGGGTAGGGAAAAAAAACATAAAATACACATTAATATACATTATTTATACCTATGTTAAAATATTTATTAATGAGAAAAAGTAAAATAATGTTGAGATGATCCTGCAACTTCTTTAGGAAGGTTCTTCTACCGCAACTTTTATTACATAAAGTGATGTGTTATATCTGTACAGGATGGTTAAAAACCGCCCATCAAAAACAGAAATGTGAAAATAGCAGCCAAGTTTAATGTTAATAATACGATGGCATAATACAGGATGTTTGTGCCACACCGTGAAAGTTGAGAATCAATTGTGCTTGATTTTCTGTATTATTCTTGTTTTCATATAGACTCTCTTTCCACAGCTGGAGTGATTGGCTGGGATGTGCCATCAGCTGAGACGCAAGAGAAGCAGCGTCTGAAGTTCATCAGCAGCGTGGCGGAAGCCAAGCAACAACTGGGCGCAGCCGAACAACAGCTCAAGAAGGTCAGTTCAACAAATCATTATTTTATTTCAGGGGCTGGTACAATATTTATTCTTCTATACTTCTCTAATAGTCGCCAACTGCTCCGTTGATCTCACCATCGCAAGTGCGACTGCCGTCCGTGGAGTCCGATTCCAGAGTTCGATTCGATTTCCAGGTTGGGCAAAAAAAGAATATGCGTCATTGGTCTTTTCTAATAGGAATTTCTCAGTGACAAAAGCCGATTCGCTGGTAGAAGCTGGTATTATAAAGGAAAAAGTCACTCTGTCTGTCTGTTACCTCTTCGCGTTTTAACTACTTAACGGATTTAGATGAAATTTGGTGCAGAGATAGATTAGATCTCAGAGAAGGACATATGCTTTTCAAATATGCGACATGCACGTGGGCAACGGCGTTGGCAGAAGCTAGTATACAATACAATTCTAGTTATTCAATTAGAACGCTGGTGATATGATGATTTAAGTTTCGATAATTTCACTCAAAGTTACTTAAATCTTTGATCGTTACTTCGCAAACTAGTGTTTGTAGTGGTTTAGGATATTGTGTATTCACGATCCGAAATCTGCACGAAGTACTAATCTTCTGAAATGCAGATATACTGACGTTATATACGTACGTTATATGACGCCTTAACATAAATGTTTGTATTGGCAGCCGATGATATGTCAGATGATGAAGCAAGAAGACGGTGAAGCGATGGAGCGCAAACTGTCCAACAGACTGGCGCAGCTCAACGCGGCCGTCGCCGCACTCGCCGCCGCCACTGCAGGTAAGTCGCCACTCAAAATGCTGTAAAATGTACATTTACAATCTGTCCTGTGAAAATTTTCATACCGAAAAACAATAAGTCACTACTTATCAAAAGAATTTCGGTACAGCAGCCCTGAGTATGAGTTTGCGTCCACATAATTCTATGCTTGTTTTTAAATATTCAATGTTGTTACAGATCGCGAGCACCCCGACTACGCGGCAGCTGACCGCGCGGTCAGAACTATCGCTGAGCTGATGCCACAAGTTGTACAAGGTCAGACATTTATCTTTATTAAACAACAAACGCTCATTTCAATAGAGGGGTTTCCTATACTTTTTACCCACACGTTGTCTTGCAACATGCCTGTATTTGCAGATTCTCATAAGCTGTGCGGTACCAAGACGGGCGCAGAACAAGCCGCCATGTTACAAGACTTGAAAGCTCTGTGTGAAGCTAGTCGACAGATCTGCGACAGTGCCGGACAGCCACAAGTAAGTCATAAATGGCAATATTATTTCGGTTTAAAGAAATTTATTTCTCATAAGAACTAACAGTCCGCTTATAATGAGATACAAAGTATGAAAATGTAATACAAATACAATTTCCTCCAGAGTATTAGGATTAGGATTTTTAAATGCGTTCAACTTATCGCAAGCTCTTATCTCGTCCGGCAATCCATTGAACAGCTGTGCTCCTTCACATAATATGGTCTTTCTACCGTAATTAGTGCGTACACTAATGACTTCAAGTTTGTTTTTGTATCTATTTCTCAGATTATATGAAATTGTTTTTTTCTTTATTTGTGGGTTATTATTTGGTAGGATTCATTCATATATTTCATAGGTATTGACTCGTTTTTTTTCAGTATCAAATTTTTTTAATCGATCGACTGCTTCATTCATTCAAACAAATAATTAAAGCTCTTTGAGAAATTAGTTTTGATGATCGATACTGGGTCCATCAACGCCGAAGAAGGCCATGGAAATGCTATCGTGATGACTTAATGATTAAACCCATAAGAGTCCGAACTCAGACCCGAAGCGATTTTCGTGAAGTAAGAATGAGAGGGAGTCATATTTCTAGCAGTGGGACAGTACAAGTTAGTAGTTTAAAATGATTGGCTGTTTAAATAGTTTGAATTAACAATTACAGCCATCCAAAGAAAACTATATAATCACTGTAGGTAATGTTAGTTGTTTTGGTGTACAATACAGAAATAAGCAAACTCTTCGTTCAACTAAAAATAAAGCACGCTTTATCTTTAAGTTAAACACATACTGTATACAAATACTAATCAAATTGGTACCGTAGTTGTATTTGTAAGTTGATGTCCTTCATCGCAGGGCCTTAATGATGCCGCTGCCAAGTTCTCGGTGGCTTCCGGTAAGCTGGTCCACATCGTCAGTCCTAAAGCTGACGCCGAGCAACAGGCGCACGAGAAACAGGTGAGGAAAAAGTGCTTGTTGGTTTACAACCGTTTGGGTTAATTAAACCTAAATCTTAAAACTGACCGAAAGTTTTCCGAGGGTTTTCCATCCCAAAAACGTCCTTAAAAGACAGTGCAATTGAATGCGACCTAAGATGTTTAAAATGACTGGCCTAAAAAGGTATTAATAAGCCGGAATACTACATACGTTTACTTTTATTCCTGAAAATAGCACGTTTCTTCTGGGAAAATTTATTGGGTTGAAACTGAAGCAGCCAAGTTTTGAAACAGCTTTCTTACCAACAGGTGTTGGCACTATCGGCGGCGTCGTGCGGCAATGCGTCCGAGCTGCTGTCTCAAGTACAGCGTCTGACGGAGCTGATACCGGATGCTGGTGTAGCTGCCGAGCTCGACAACCGCGGCGCACGCGCTGCCGACGCTGCGCAGGCGCTGCTAACTGTGGCACAGGTGAGAGTTGAACTAGAGGATCAGGTTTATTCTTGCCTTTTGTGAATTACGTAACTTACTCTACATTTAAATAACATCTTAAAACCAACTCCTAAATTTACGGATTACAATAGTAAATGCGTTTTTACCAATTAATAATAGGCGACAGCACCAACCATCGGCGATCCCCACTGCCAGAAGGAAGTCATCTCCGCGGCGGAGAAGCTGCGGCGCACAGCGTCAGATCTAACATCGTCATGTGCACCGCATCTGCAGCAGAAGCCGGAGATGAAGCAGCAAGTGTTGAGCTCGCAGCGACAACTTGATGGCAATCTAGACAAGCTCATACAGGCCTGCACAGCTAGTAAGTTTTTAAAATATTTTACACATACCCTGTATAACACAATCATCCTGTATAACACAATCAACCTGTATAACACAATTACCCTGTATAATTCAATCACCCTGTATAACGCAATCACACTATATAATACAACCATCCTGTATAACACAATCACCCTGTATTACAACATCATTCTGTATAACACAATCACCCTGTATAACTCATTCACCCTGTATAATACATTCACCCTGTATAATACATTCACCCTGTATAACACAATTAACCTGTATCACACATTCACCCAGTATAACACAACTACCCTGCGGTGTATAATGCTATTACCCTGACCCTTTATCACATTCGGACTGCATTACACTGCAATCTATCCTGTATAATGTACTTAATTATCCTGTATCGTACCGACACGTATCTCCGGCGCGCTTGACGGATCTACGTTGAGATTTACCACCATGAAATTCGGTCGGGAGGATTATATTGTACAGAGCCTAAAAGTGACATTCGAAAGCGAAAATGATTGGCGTGTGGTTAAAAATGTATGGGGATGACAATCGCTTCGAAGATGTCACGTGGTCTATTGACCACGTATCATTTTCACTAAACATTTTGGCATTTTGACAAACGCCGTATCGCCTGATAGAGCTTTTTTGTCATTTCATCAATAGCCCCTGATTTCGTGGGTATCCTGGATAATCTCAGCATTGCCATCAACTATATGATGTGGTGATAAGTTAGTTTTAATGCTTATAAATCCAGGTAATCTGCAAGTTGCGTCACCAGCACAGCAAGAGAAGCAACGTCTCAAGTTAATCAGCAGCGCTTCTGCAGCTAAGAATAATCTTCAAGAAGCTCAATCCCAACTGAGTTTGGTAAGTACTAATTTATGCTAATTTGCCCTCATTGACCATAGAATAAATTGCAATTGAAAACGTTTATTCGTCACAGACTCGACACAGCCGAAACACCACATAGTTACGGAGATATAATGTGCCAGAATAGCAGTTTTATTGTTGAGTTTAGGTTGATATCTTAAACGAACGTTCTAAATACGTTCTTCTAAAAAAAGCGTGTTAGCAATGTAAAAAAAATATATATATGGACTTTAGCGTAGTGTATTTTAAGTGACTTATTGTTGTTTTGTATGCCATACAACGTGGCAATGCGGCCAGTCTTTTGGGTACACTTCCAGTCGACAGCGATGCGGATGAATTTTTTGACGCCATATTTTAGGGTTTATTTAGTTGGAGATTTTATTTTTATTTAAGTGTATATAGTTAGTTAAGTATTTATGGAGTAAAGTAATTATCTCTTTGTATGACATACACACAGTTTGATAAGTGTCACGATTTCTGAATTAAAATAAACTATATGCACTCTGTAAAATTACGTGTTAAATTAATAAGTATATTTTAATACTTATTTTGAAGCTGTTACAGGATTCAAAAAATAATAATGTATTTGTTTTTCTTTACTTTTTGTTCCGAGAAATCCATTAAAAAGGCCGTTTTTAGGGTCCCGTAGTCAACAACGAACCCTTATAGTTTCACCTTGTCCGTATGTCTATCTGTCTGTCCGTCCGCGGTTTAGCTCAGAGGCGCTTAAAAATCCTAATAATTCCATCGAAAATGACTTAAAACCATTTGTAACTTTGTAATCTAATCATAGTGAGGTACATTTTACTATTTTTCTGACATGGTTTAGGAGACGGGTAACTACGGAACCCTACACTGTGCGAGGTCCAACACGCACATGGCCGGTTTAGTACCTATGACTCATTCATCATTTTGTGTCGACAGCCTATAACGAGTCAAGAGAAGCCAGTAGACCCCGCACTACTACAAAAGCGGCTCTCGGACAGGCTGGCGCAACTCAACGCAGCTGTGGCTGCACTCACCGCCGCCACCGCAGGTTAGTTGGTTTCTGGCAATAATAGAACATAAACCGGCAAAAAAGAGTCGGACGAGATGGATGTATCTTAAAAAAACGTAGTCCAGAGAGATTTTCTGTAACCACATTAATAAAGGAGACCATTTTTAACCGACTACAAAAAAGGACGAGGTTCTCAATTCGGTTGTATTTTTTTATGTGTGTTACTTCATATCTGCGTCATTTATGAACCGATTTTAAAAATTCTATCTTCATGTAAAAGGGTATAAACAATCCGATTAGTCCCATAGAAATGTTATCAAAATCGATTCAGTATTTTTGTTTTTAAATCAATGTGACTTTCCAGCGGTGTTGTTGGTAGGTACCAGTTAAAAGTGTAAAAAACACTTAAAAAGAAAATAATACAACCGACTTCCAATTAATTTCGGAAGCCGGTGTTTTCGGTTTCTTCGTATTTTAACACCGACTTCTAAAATTAAAGTTATTTTATATTTTGTAGTGTTTTTTTTATTTGGAGGTCTAAGAATAAGATAAATTTTTAAATATTTTTTCTGGTATCAGTAACTTTACCTAAATATAATCATCAAATTATCCTCAGCAACTGCATTGAATTACGGTATACACAATCTCCTTTATTTTAAAGGATATATGTAGAATATGTAGAGTATTTAACGCAATGAATGCTTATCATGAAATTTTCAAAATAATGATTGGTTTCGCTCCAACTTCTTAAGAAAGAAGACATCACATCTCACATGTTCTTTCCCATCAGATCGCGAGCATCCCGACTATGCGACTGCGCATCAAGCGGTGGAATCTATTCCTAAACTGCTGCGAGAAGTTATACACGGTAAGTGATTCGTATAGTGCTCTACGCTTCAATGTAAGGCGAGCGTTTAAAGAGGTGTGCTTGAAAAAACGATAAAAACAAAGATGTTTGAGTTGAGGAATAACTTTAAATCATTTGTTTCTTTACTCTTTTATTGTACAAAATGACAAACAATGCACTCCTTGCCATAAGTATGGCTTCCCACTCTACTTTCAAACAACAAAGAACAAGGTACTATCGTAAGCTTATTATGTATTCAAACTGTTTATCCTTAATCGCCAATTTAATTTGGTTTCGAATTTCATAAATAATGAGGTAGTTGCCATACAATATAAAAACAATTCCATAATAAATCACATCTAATCATCGGGTGTATTATCAAGTATCAAATAGGTTTGGATCTATTATAATAGGTTTGTCCTGATGATTGTATAAATGATTAAATTAATTGAAAATGATAATTCAACGAAGCACCCAACGGGGCTCCTATTTCTGTCTGCAAGGTTTAAAGGAACCTACCTAATTCCGTGTCGGGGTGCCCTAAGCGTCCTGTAACCTATGGTCATGATAATATTCAAATATTTGACGATAGATATACCTACCTACCATTCTGAGTATGAAGCTACTATTTAAACTATTATTTAATGTTTTTATTCAAATGTTTTCTGGAAGGAAGTTCAGCACAGCAGAGGAATGATTAAAGAAAATGCTGCTGAATTTGAGGTTGTTAAAACCTGTATTATTCCAGATTCTCGCGCACTCTCTGCTAACAAGACCGGCCCCGGTGCGGTGGCCGTGACAAAGGATTTGACAGCCTTGTGCGAAGCAAGTCGAGAACTGTGTGAGAACGTTGGACAGCCAGACGTAAGTAGAACAGAAAGAGTGGAATGCACGTACACACATTTTTTTATCTTAGGGAATTTCTCCAATAAAAAAATTACGCGATCAGTACATCTAAATCGCGTTCATGAGCTGGTAAATCGCAGGTATTGTGTCAATATTCCACACTGCGCCCTGCGCGAATCCAAGGTGTCAGCTTCCTGCATACCAAATTCTATCAAAGTTACTTCTTCACGCGCAAACGGCTGGCCCGTTTGCGCGTGAAGAAGTAACAAGCATACACACACACTCACAAACTTTCGCCTTTATAATATTATAGTAGGCGCCAGATAATCGTGGAATAACGGTCATTGACCCACCTACAATTATTGACATTTTTAATTTGAAAAACGGAATTAATGACACAAAGCTGTCCCGAATCATCATCTCTCGTGATCCTTAACATTGTCTAATAATGAAAAACGATTCATATTTAATTGTTCAGGTACCTATGAACAGTTATTAGGGAAAGGTCAATATACTTTATTCCACATTTATCTGGCGCATACTATAGTGTGATGTGCGCATTCAGTTTAATTGTTGAAAGTCGCGTTACACATTAGAAGAACACTAGCGCCTTGCACAGAACAAAATAAATACTCTTTATAAAACTCAGTCGGACTGATTAAGGCCGCCACTAGCTTTTAATTAATTCGGCTACATTGGTATTTAATTTCACCAACTAAAGATGATATCTTTAGTCTAGAAAATATAAGTATAAGAATCCTCGAGTTGTTATTAACTGGAAGTATGTTTCAGGGTCTGGGAGATGCTGCAGCCAAGTTCTCAGCTGCATCTGGCAAGATGATGGTCCTAGCTGGACCTAAGACGCATAGCGCAGAAGAGAAGCAGGTCAGTTTAGCTAATATTATTATGTTGGCTCTGTATGTTATCATCATTTCAGTTTGAACACACTTGTGCTGAAGTAAGGTCTTCCTCTCAAAATGCTATAACCGGTTGTCGAAAAAAAATTATGAGAAATAGCCTTCCTAGATAAATGGGCTATCCAACACTAAAATATTTTTTCAATTCTTACGAGTAGTTCTTGAGATTAGCGCGTTCGACCACACAAACAAACTCTTCAGTTTTAAAATATTAGTATAGAGGTAGATGAATTTAGTTCTGAAGCATTTCAGACTGGAATGCTGATCAAATTAATGTTTTTTTTGTTTACTGCGATATAAGTAAAATTTCAGACGGATACTTATTTGGCTTATCGTAATTTATTTTTGTAATTATTATCTTCTAGCATAATTAATGTTCTACAAGTCTGTTGGCTCACGATTCTGTTTTTTTTTCGAATTACATAACTTACGATAAACATGTGTAGGTGATAAATCTATCATCGATATCGTGCGGCAAAGCTTCCGAACTGTTGACGCAAGTGCAACGCCTGACGGAGTTGGTACCGGATGCTACTGCTGCAGCCGAGCTCGACCACCGCGGCGCACGCGCAGCCGACGCCGCGCAGTCGCTGCTCACTGTTGCACAGGTCAGTCTGACGGGGAAAACGCGACGAAAGAAGCTATATCTTATTAGCTGTCTATGTTATATCCCACTGCTGGGCAAAAGCGTCGTTCTCCCTTTTCTACACACGTCTGTCCTCTGCCATTGCGTGCTAGTCCTTCCATAATGAGTCAAGTTCATCTCTCCACCTTAGTCGTGGTCTGCTGCTATTAATCCTAGCTTTGAATGGGACCAAGATACAATAGTAAAAAGAAAAACTACTGAATTCTCACGAGAAATAACATGTGAAATGTATTTTACAACAATGACAGCAATCTATTTGTGTACTGACTCGTGATCAATTACCAACAAAAGTACTACATAACATTTAATTTGGTCTTTGATGAACTTTTTCGACCGTCTCATGGTACAATGTTTTGAGTAAAGGCAAAACACTGTGAAGTCACAATTAATATTTTACTTTTATACAACATAAAATAGGTCACAGCTTCAAGCATATCAGACCCAACTTGCGCTGACCAGCTGGTATCAGCGGCTGAGAAGCTGCGCAGCACAGCTTCTGATCTGACGTCATCGTGTGCGCCGCATCTGCAGCAGAGGCCGGAGATGAAGCAGCCAGTGCTCACCTCGCAGCGGGAGCTGGCTGACAGCCTCGACAAGCTCATACAGGCCTGCAAGGCTGCTTCACAGGGTAAGGTTTTTGACTAAATTCTACTATTTTTTATTTGTGAATGTTTTATTTTGTACGTGTTCGTGACGATCATATTATACAGAAAGATCGATTTATACAGGTTAATCTAATTACACAGATTATCCATTTTCTAGATGATTGTATGATCATCTAGAAAATGGATAATCTTACCCTGTATAATAACTATAAGAGAAGCCATATTTTACTCGAGAATTATAAACAAAAATATTCTTGACACACGCGTGAGTTCACTGAAAATGTCCAAGACACTATTATACATATATAACTCATTATATACACAAAACAAAGTATTTCAAACATCTTCCGATTCATGTAAAAGTATTACTGTGTACATTATTAAAACAACTTTACAGGTATAAAAGAATAAATATCATATCACGATTTTAATTCTGGTACAGATGTAGTATTGTCGCCACAACAAGAGAAGCAGCGCATCAACTTCGTGAGCAACGTATCCGGAGCTAAGAAACACCTGGACACCGCCGAGCAGCAGATGAAGAAGGTATTGTTACGTCTAGAATATATTCTTCTCCATCAGTAGTGACTCAACTTTGAACGTAGAATGTTTACAGTGCCATCTATATCGCCACATATGAACTACAAAAGATATGTCATCACACGAATCCTACATCGCGATATTAAAGTTCTCCGCGCGATTTGAACGTACAACAGTTCGACACCAACCATCACGCTCTGGGCATTGAGCCACTAGACACAACATCCGTCTGGTCGGAGGATCCTCTCTTTTCAATAATGTATGCAGGGCTTTCCACTCCTGCCAGGGTTGCGGAATTTGTTCGAAAGAGTCACCGCCGCCCTGGAACGCAAAGTGCATTAGGAGGAACACGGATGGGCTTAGTCAGTAAGAGTCTGACACTCCCTTCCGCTTTACACTAGAGATGCTACGAGATATAGAGATTTTGCCAAATACCGAATATTAAATATTCGGCTAGGCTCTCGGCCGAAACGCAGAATATTCGGCGTCAATTCGTACATTTCGCAGGTGACAGGTTCCGGACATGCATTATTGAACTGTGTGCAGGAACTAAGCCGTATGCGTATAATGTCAGCGATAAGACCGCCAGTGTTTTCAGTAGGAGAGATGAGTTGTAGCCAGCCGGTCGATTCTGTAAACATGTCGAAGTGATGGCTTGGGTGAAGTGATCACGAGGTGAGCTGTCAATCCATATAATCAAGATGGAATGACAGCTAACTTCGTGATCACGTGACATCTCCACCCAATCCTTCACTTCGATATGTTTACAGAATCGACCGGCAGTTTTGGTTTTCTTTTTTAATATGTCTCTTATTATTTGCCAGCCGGTAGTGCCTCAGAAGGTAAAGCAAGCTGATGGAGCCGCACTCCAGCACCAGCTGTCCCGTCGCCTGGCGCAGCTCAACGCGGCCATTGCTGCTCTCGCCGCTGCCACTCAAGGTAAGGGTCCCTTCTTGCCTGGGTTACGGAATAATTCGAAGGAGTTACTGCGGCTCTGGATCACAAATTTGTAGGAACACGGGTGGGTTTTAGACACTAAGAGTCTGATACTGCCTCCCGCTCTGCCCAGAGCGGGAGTCTTTTGATGATTTCCCATTCACGATAAAAAAGCAAGGATCTCTTACCCTTGGTTATCATAACCATTATCATCGTCCCGCCCTTGTCCCATGTTACTTGTGTTCAGCGCAACATGTGTATTCTTCTATTCTCCCCTGTCAACCGTCACTCTATATACATTCTCTTTACTTTTATGTCATTCCTCACACAACCAAGCAGACTGGCCTTTTCCCAGCTGGATGCAGCTAAATACCAGTATTATTAATCGACTTCAAAAAGGAGGGGTTAACGTAAAAATAAATTATATATTTCAGATTTATCTTACGATTACATCCATATTTGTTAGTACATTTGCGAGCTTACAAAGTACATAGTATTATTATAATAAATAAAACATCGGATTAAACAATCCGATGTTTTATTTTTGTTACGTATGTTCGGGGTTCAGGCATAACTCCGTTATATATTAAAAGATTCGCAAGATTATTTTATTCGAAAGAGTTTTATTCCGAAATTCCATTTAAATTTCGTAAAGATCAGATGAAGACCTACGGCGATAGACAGCTGAATAGATAAGAACTGGTTGAAATTTTCGAAGTTAATTTGTAGGTAATTTGCATTGATTTTTATTTGGAAGTCGGTTGTATTTTTTTGTAAAAAAAGTTTTTATTTACCTCACACACATGTCCATTTTTTGTTCGCCTTCCTCTCCCTCTTCGTCCATCTCCATGTATATTCATCACTCTTTCACAATGTTCCATCCGTCATCATCACTAGGGGTAGAAAAAAAACTGTTGCTATGAAATCAATATAGAAAACAAACTGCCATTCCATATAATAATAATAATATATAATATAATAACTTGGGACAACTCACACACGGTCATCCGATCCCAAACTAGGCAGAGCCTGTACTATGGCAACCAGACAACTGATAAACATACTTATATATTTCTAAATACATACATATTATACAAATTACACCCAGACACAGAACAAATGATCATGCTCATCACACAAAGATTTGTCCTGGGTGGGAATCGAACCCACGACCTCTGATTTAGCAGTCAGGGTCACTAACCACTCGACCAACAGGCCAGCCAATATAGAACTTAACTAGTGCTGATTTTCATTCCCCAGAAGAATTCGATGCAATAGGTGATACCCTACTTTTTTGATCATACATACATAGTTTATCACACAATTTGATTAATATAAACCATGTGTCCAGATGGCAAGAACCCCGACTACCCGGCGGCGGAGCGCGCCGTCATCACCATCACTGAGCTGATGCCGCAAGTTGTGCAAGGTAAACCCATAGTCTTATTAAGACCTGTGAATTAAGTATTACGAAATGTCTTTATAATATGGAATAACCACATTAATATCAATAACACCTATTAAAAACAAGAAATTACAAGGCATAAAATATTGAAAAACATTTATCATTATTTCAACTTGAAAATTAATTGTCATTGCAAGAAGAAAATGTTTAGTTTTTGAAACACCTTTTTTGAAAATTTATTTGTTCGCTTTCCACGCTTACAAGCATGCAGCAAAATTCCAGTTTTTTTTTCAACTGAAACTGCTAACGGACTGCGCAGTTCGTCTAGTATATTACAATCTCTTCTACCACTTCGATGCTGTAACACTCATGTTCCCACAGACTCGCATGCAGTCTGCAGCTCGCAGGACGCCGCAGGACAAGCCGCCACGTTGCAGCACCTGCGCGACTTGTGTGACGCCAGTCGCGCCATCTGTGATAGTGCCGGACAACCCAGGGTGAGATTTTATCTTCTTAGAATAGAATAACTTAGTTGGCAATTATATTTTCAAAACGTTTGGAGTTGAAACTCTAGGAGCGCGGGGTCCGAGTGCTCATGCGTTATTTAAGAACTTGCTAAACGCTTAGTTGACACTTCGCGTGACCCAAGGGCTGGCTTTAATCTCGGACAGACGATAAGCATTGCCATACAACATGGAAATGCCGCCAGTCTTTTGGGCTCACTTGCAGTCGATAGCGATGCGGACGAATTTTTTGACGGCATTAATTTGGAGTTTTTATTTGTATGTTGATTAGATAATATAGTATTTAAAATATTAACTTTAAATAGAATAGAAACACAACAAAAACAACAACAAATGCATTCTCCTTTTCTATTAATAACTTGTAGTGGCGTCAATACCTACCATCATAGGTTTCTTGAAAAGTACGAACAATGGTAAATAGGTAATGGTCAAATCATAATTATAAAATCTGAGGTAACCTTTTGAGGCAAGGACCACACAGATTCGAGTGGACCTAGCCAGACAGTGCAAGCATTTGCCAGTAATCGTGTAACTCCACTTAGAACTTTAAGGAGCTCAAGTATAGTTATCCAACCACGTTTCGCCCTTAGCAAGAGTCCCCTTGATCAATCGACTTTAGTCGGTTGTTATTATCGAGCCACGAGCACCTCAAAGCTGTGTGAACTTTGAATTGAGGTTCTCGTGGCTAGTTTAACCTTTTGAATACCAATACCACGTAAACATGACAAGCAATCACCTGCCCTGTACGCCTAACATCACAAATATGAGAAAAAAGTACGGCTAATTTGTGGCTTGGCGTCGGCTGCACGGCGAGGCATTGAAAAGGTTAAGCTTTATTAACACAGGAGTACTGTAATAGTCTGTTTGTTGTAGAAACTGCACGAGGCTTCCGCCAAGCTGGCCGACGCATCAGGCAAACTGATATTCATCGTGAGTCCTGAAGGTGCGCAAGGTAAGTCTTCTGGGAAGGTCGCATACCTTGCGAAAAGCAAGATGCCAAACAAATATCGACCTTGGGTTAACTGTATAAAGTTCAGTGCATGGAATGTTCATTATTTGGCATACTATTGTATTCTTCCCAGCTAACTAGAACAGGGACTGTCTTTTTGTAAAACGTTGACGTTCAAAAAGTGCTGGCTATCGTCTTCATTTAAATAAATGAGCTTTGATCAAAATCATTTATTCAAACAACTTAGTTAATCTGAGTAGTGAGAAAGCGCATCAAAACGGATAGGTGTGTGTGGTTTAGTCAAGCTATTTATATATATTTGCTATTTCAAGCTGTATTCTCTGCTCTTTTTAGGGTTCCAAACCACTGTATGGAAAAATAGAACCCTTATAGGATCACTCGGTTGTCTGTCTGTTTGTCCGTCTGTAACAGCCAATTTCCTCTGAATCCACTGGACCATTTCAGTTGAAATTTGGCACACATATATTCTTCTGTGATCCTAACATGGTCGTGTTACGAAATCAAATAAATTTTGGGAAATGGGGTCACTTTTTGTGGCCAAATTAGAAAATTGGTAAAAGTAGTTTTTTCTACTGTACCTTGTGACTGTATGAAAGGGCTCATTAAAAGGGTTTCAAAAGTATTTCTTTTTATTATTTTTAAATATTTCATTCCGAAGTTGTTAAAGAAAATAATTGAAAATTGACTATTCCTCCATCTATCTCCAAAACTACTTAAATATTGTAAAAAATACAGATTTTCTTTAACGAAATGTTACATGAAAACCTATGAGAAATATATTATTTGAGTAACATGTTAAAAAAATATTATTCATTCGAAACCCTTTGCGCGCGAGCACAACTCGCACTTGGCTGGTTTTTATGTTATCGAGCTATGATATATATGTTTTAATTTATATAATTAACTTTGAGGAAGTAGCAAAGTCGATACTTGTCTGGCAGTACCATGCGCATTTTCCAAGAACTTACAAGTTAAATATCTTCCTATGTTAGGTTTAAAACCTGCAGTGCCAGTTCGCAAGGCCCCTCCGCCCACCCCGGCGCGGGGTGCCGTGCGGGCCTCCTCTCTTGCGGACCAAACAAAGGACTTCCTTGACACACTGCGCGGGGAAGAGAGCCAGGGTAAGGGAATAATATACCAGTATTGTATAGAATTCATTGAATTAATCAAGACCCTAAATACAGTAACGTGATTAAACTTGAATTGGCACGTTGAAAACGTAATCTTGACGTTAAGTCAATTTAACCTCCTACCAGGGTTGCGGAATTTGTCCGAAAGAGTCATCGCGGCCCTGGAACGCTGGCTTTAGAAGGAACACGGATGGGTTTTAGTCAGTAAGAGTCTGACACGTCCTTCCGCTCCACCCAGAGCGGAAGAAGTCATTTGATGATTTCCCATCCTTAAAAAAAGTCAACTTAACCTCGGGTATTTTTATGCTGATAGAATTTATTTTTATATCAATCTTTGCCAACAACGACAGTCCAAAACAGTATTTTCTAACGCCTTTTGGACCTGCATTATCCGTGCGTGACACTTAATAAAATACATAAAAGTTTTTTTGGTTTCTAATGTGTTCAAATCAGTATTAAAATAAATAAACAGACTTCGACTCCACACTTCTCCAATTTGGCCAATTAATAATATTATTTTGTGAACTTACTTTAAAATCTATAAGTCCATGATAAGACCTGTCGTACTGTCAGAATGTCTATCAGAATGTTGGGCTGTGAAAAAGACGGATGAGAAAAGATTGCATGTAGCGGAGATGAGAATGTTGAGATGGATGTGTGGAGTATCGAGAATGGATAAAGTGAGGAATGAGTTCATTAGAGGTAGCTTAAAAGTGGCGCCAATAACGGAAAGATTGAAAGGGAACCGCTTATCTTGGTATGGTCATGTGAAGAGGAGGGATGAAATGCACGTAACTAAAAGAGTTATGAATATAAATGTGGATGGATGGACAGGAGAGGGAGGCCAAAGAAAAGATGGATTGATTTTGTTAGGAGTGATATGAAAGAAAAGGGAGTTAGTGATAGCGTGACGGTTGACAGGACAGAATGGAAGAAAAAAACGTGTTGCGCCGACCCCAAGTAACATGGGATAAGGGCAGGAAGATGATGATAACTTTAAAACGAGTCTTCCAACGCTCTTCTTAACTTTACAGCCAAAGCGGGAAAAGTGGTCGATGGCGCCAAGAACTTGAAAGCTATACAAGAAGAGAAGAAGGCATACAAGCATTTCGTAGAGATGATCGACAGCGCTGAGAAGGGGCTGAAGTCTGCGCAGGACGGGCTCAAAGTGGTAAGCAGCCTAGAAATGTTCAAAACCGACTTCAAAAAAAGAAGGAAGTTCCTCAATTCGGTTGTATTTTTTTGTAAGACAGTTTCTTATTTACACTTTTTAGTGGCACACACCCACACTCACCCACACAAAGAAAGGCACAGGGAAGCAAAAATCGCTAAAATACGAAGAAGCGTTACAATACGAAGAAACAACCAAAAACACAGACTTCCGAAATTATAGTAATTTTAAACTTTGTAGTTTTTTATTTGGAAGTAGGTTGTGTTTAAAAAAAAAGTTTTTAAGTAACAAAACTACAATAGCTTTTCTTTTGTTTTTAAATTATTCAAAAGATTTTTTTTTAAATCATTAAATCGTTTAAAATATTTCAAACCAAAAATGGTATGTACTAACAACGTACATCTTGACAAAATATATAGGTTTATTTTCTATACAAAATTATCAAATATCAAAATATTTTTTTTACTAAATGCATGTAAAAATATATATTAAATATAAAAACATCTGCCTAGCCTTGTCTCAACTATATCGTAGTCTGCTACCACTCACACCGGAGCAGAAACCAGTCCTTTGGAAGTAAACAAATTATTATTTTAATTAAATTGTAGCTGCACAACTCGAAGACCGCCGCAGCCTGCCTGCCTGCCGTGGAGGTAGCTCGCAGGGAGCAGCACATGGAAGACTCGCTCGCCAAGGCAGGAGTGCAAGTGGCTGCCCTGGTGGCTGCCAACTGTAAGTATAACATTGTAGAAGACCGCCGCAGCCTGCCTGCCTTCCGTGGAGGTAGCTCGCAGGGAGCAGCACATGGAAGACTCGCTCGCCAAGGCAGAAGTGCAAGTGGCTGCCAACTGTAAGTATAACATTGTAGAAGACCGCCGCAGCCTGCCTGCCCGCCGTGGAGGTAGCTCGCAGGGAGCAGCACATGGAAGACTCGCTACTGGGTACATGCTCCCTCTTTCTCTTTCCATAACTCTCCATCCTGAGCGACCTCTGACCAAGTTTGACCCAAAAACATCCTGAGATCGTCACACTACCTTCTCTCCGATTATTGCGGGGTTTTTTAGCAAGACCATACAGCATTCTAATGCTATAGTAGTAAAGTCGATGAAGATAAATTGTGCACACATGGCCTCAGTAAAAAATCCCTCCCCCCTCCAAAAAAATAAACCTTGCACACATTAAAATAAAGTCGATAACAGCTTAACCTAACTGCATGCATGACTCGTTCGATGTGATACGGACTACATACGTGCGCTACTTGATACCTCTATGGTTGAGATGGTCATAAACTATTTTCGTAAAAAATTGTTTTTGCTATTCGAACTTCATGTACGATATTATATTGTTATATCATTTCAGATGCAGATAGATTGGATTACAAGGCTGCGGTGGAACCTACTTTGTCTCTGACTGAATCTGTCAAGAGCGTTGTTATTGGTAAATATACTTATATTGCGTCTGGCTGGCGGTTTACAGAACCCAACTCAATACGCACTCAAAAATTACTTAGAAGTAGTTCAAATCAATCATAATATGAGACTTTAAAGGAGGTTTAAGTAATAGCCTTAAAAGCCGCAAAGTCGTAACATGGTATTTAACTGAAACTAGGTCAACGGGAAGTACCCTGTAGGTTTTGATTCCCTTGAGAGTGTCGAAATATACGTATTTTTGCGGCATAAGCGGCCGTATTTTTCTTTTACGTTAACTTAGAAGTTTGATATTTTCACAACTTCAAGGACTGTAGACTTGAGTATATGGTTTATTTTCAACTCGATACCTCCATGCGTTCCCGGGAAAAAGGGTCTTGACAGACAGACCGACGAACAACAAAGTGATCCTATAAGGGTTCCGTTTTTTCCTGTTGACGTACGGAACCCTAAAAATGTAATTAGTCCGTCCGATACACGGACGGACTAATTACATTTTTCCGATACACGGACACGTAACGTCACGTCGCTGGTAAAAAATATACCATCATAGTGACGTCACGCGTGTCAGTAAAATATCCTATTATTTGTTTTTGGAATTAACAAAAAAAAATTGTATAGAAATTTTTCGAGCAAGAGTTTAGTTTATTAAGTTTTCGTTCAAAAATGTATAATTTTTCCACTCAACTCATTTTAGGGAAACTTTATAACTATATTTTTAGGCTCTCTTATTTTGCGTATGCTTTTCAAGTTTAATTAAAATCGGTTCATTCATTCCCAAGAATGAAGGCTTAAAAGTTTGTATGAAACTCCGTGAAGAAAAAAAAAATCGCAGTACTGTCTTAAAGATGGCTTTATGAAGTTGCAATCAGCTCCTTGCTTAAAGAAAACTTCTGAAACATTTTCCTTGTGTTGTCACAGATGGCAGTGCCATCTACAGCTCACTGCCGGAGCAGGCTCGCAAGCCGTTCGTGGACGACATGGCGGGTCTCTGCCAGGCCACCAAGAGCATCTGTGACGCCGCCAAGAGCAAGGAGGAAGTCAAGGTATGTGCTCATAGGTGGATAGGTTCTACTGCTTCTGTCATCATCTTCGAATATATGTCCTGGTATCCTTCTGTCAGATAAAATGCGACAGATTGTGGATAAGGAAAGGAGTGGAACTCTTTGCCTGCGTCTGTGTTTCCGAACGCATACAACCCTAATCTCTTCAAAATTAGAGTGAACAGGCTTCTTCTGGGTAAGCTCGCTCCATCGTCGACTTTGTCTCTGTCATCTATGACCTAGACTAGAGTCAAGAGCAAACCCATATTAAATAAAAAAAAAAAATAATAAATAAACTAATTATGATGTTTATTTAAATGTCTGGCATAATGTCACCGGGTTATTGCATTCGTATTAATATTCACATGTGTATTCCACAGAAGCTGAACGACGCGGCTATATCGTTTGCTGACCAGTCGATCAAACTGCTCCGAGTGGTCAGCTGCGAGATCGATCCTAGCTTGGAAAAACAGGTATGTGTTTGTAATACACAATAGTAACATTTGGGAGTAACCCTATCAATGTTACTTTACCACATGAAGTTGCTTATGTACGAGTATGTCTTATTGATTGAAAAAAAAAAAACTTTTTTTTAAATATTTTTTTTCCTCCTTTACCTGACTTACTAACTTATATATTAAAAAAAAAATATATTAACTTATTCTTTTTACAAACACACAGACAAAATTCAAACCAACTATTTTTCTGCATTCTATTGCGTTAATAAAGCCCCTCAATTATAGTAATAAATTCCCAAATATCTTCTATGTACAGACAGCAATCAATTACTCTTATATAACATGTATAGAGCGTGTGTATAACGTATACAGATAGATGTGCTTGTAAAAAAAAAAAAATCTAGTTATATTTTCTTACTTTTTGCATCTATGTGAAAAAGAGGCGACTAAGAGTTATACGAGAGTAGGAACTGTGCAAGAACCGGGTTTCAGTGAAGAAACATGTTTCCTTTTGACACTTGTTCATTCGAACTTCGACCGTTCTTCTGTTATCCAGGTGATATCCCGAGCAAAGTCAATCGGCGACACGGCTTCGAGGCTAGCACTGGAGGCGAGTAACGTGGCCAGTAGCGCGGACAGCAGCACTCCTGAAGGAAAGGCCTGCGTCGAAGACATCTGCACAGCCGGCGCCAGCTGCGTCGATACTGCGGGCAAGCTGGTGTACACTGCCAAGGTATAATAATAATATCTTGGGACAACACACACGGTCATCTGATCCCAAACTAGGCAGAGCCTGTGCTATGGCAACCAGACAACTGAAAAACATACTTATATATTTCTAAATACATACATATTATAGAAAAATTACACCCAGACACAGAACAAATGATCATGCTCATCACACAAAGATTTATCCTGGGTGGGAATCGAACCCACGACCTCCGGTTTAGCAGTCAGGGTCACTAACCACTCGACCAACAGGCCAGTTAATTATGTGTTACCAGTACATACTATAGGTGTTTCTAATCGGCGTCACTGCGTCCAGACTAGCACTGAAGCTGAGTAACCAGGCATGTACTGGAAGCGAGTACTGGGAGCGAGCCACCTAAATAGTACTGGATGCGAGAAAGCTGGCTGGTCCTGGAGGCCAGGGGGTCTTGCTGGCAACAAGATGGTGGGACACAAGAAAGGCGCACACAGTTTTAACATTCATAGCGCCAAATCCATAGCAAATATTCAATTCCAATTGCATATCTGCAACAAATACAACCATCGTATCGTTACTCTGCAATTATTAAGGGGACAAGATTCTGGATATTGTCCGGTTCATGGTAACAGTCTTGCCAACTAGTCTGGTGTAATAGGCTTATCAATTCTTGTTTCTTGCAATTTAAGTCAAAAGTTATAAAGTTAGATTTATGATCCGTAGTCCCTTTCATTTAATTTATTGATGTCAGCTTAGGATATTAATAATAATATCTAGGGACAACTCACACACGGTCATCCGATCCCAAACTAGGCAGAGCCTGTGCTATGGCAACCAGACAATTGATAAACATACTTATATATTTCTAAATACATACATATTATAGACAAATTACACCCAGACACAGAACAAATGATCATGCTCATCACACAAAGATTTGTCCTGGATGGGAATCGAACCCACGACCTCCGGTTTAGCAGTCAGGGTCACTAACCACTCGACCAACAGGCCAGTCTAATAATATTTTATGTAATGTTTTAGTGTTTTACGTAATTGAATTCAAGTTTTGTAATTTAATATTCGTTTTAATTTTATAATTTAACTGTTTAAAGCCTATTAATTCTCAATTTGTTAATGTCAATTATTTTTTTACTATTTTTCTTTAAACCATTTTTAATATTTACAATGTACCACTCGCTCTAAGAAAGTTGTGCATGCCTGTAAGTGGCTTATTTACACAGGACCCTCGATGCCATAACTTTTACTATGATTTATTTTGTAAATAAGCTGTTGGTGTACCTTATTAAATAAAAAAATTAAATAGGGTTTCTCGTCGCTAAAAAGCGACAAACAACTTCATTGTTACCGTGCACCCAAAACGAACTACTAAAACACTGTTTTCTCTCCACAGCTAATCGCCCCAACGATCCACCACGTGACCTCCCAGGACACCCTCGTATCCTCAGCCGATAGCCTCTCCTCCTCTCTCACCAAGTTCTCCAAGACCTGGGCTCCTCTAGCCTCCTCGCAGCAACCGAACGTCCAAAAACTGACCCAGGAAGCTGTCCATCTTGAAAACCTGGTGGAAAAGCTGAGGAAGGATATCAAGTCAGGGAGACTTGGGAAGAAAAAGGAAGTGGAACATATTGTTAATCTGGATTCTCCGTTGAGGAAGATGACTGTGCAGATCATTGAAACGGCTAAGGTTTTTATTTCAAAACATTTTGAATGTGTTGAGGGCCTTAATGATGCTTTACAAATGTGACTAATATGCTTTTGTTTATCTTTATATATATCGTAATTAATAACAAAAATGTGCTTTATGTTAATTTCCGACATCCAATAGCCTACTGCGGTGCTACTTCTGCGCAGGCGCAACTTAGAATTTGGGTAAGTTTTTATAAAGTACAGAGAATTTGCTGGTTTTATGTGCTGGCGTAGAATTAGTGTTCGATTTCATTTGCCTTGCTGTACTGTTTTATATATTTCGTGCATGTATTGTGTTATACATTTTAAAAGTTTCAATAAGACGCATTATTGACTTTGTGTATCATCTTTACATAAAATACATATAGTATGTCACCTCAGGAGTTCAGTGACTACGTTTATGCCGCTGAACTCCTTTTGAATGGCCGGACCGGTTTTGATTTATGATTGTGTGAGTGGGTCCTGGGGATCTTACGATATCGCTTCGGGCATTACTGCCGGTCGATTCTGTAAACATGTCGAAGTGAAGGCTTGGGTGAATTGATCACAAGGTGAGCTCATGAGCTGTCAATCCACGCCTGATAATAAATAATTATATTTATTTATTTATTTAATATGGGTTTGCTCTTGACTCTAGTCTAGGTCATAGAGAGATCAAAAGAACTAATGGATTACCAGTAATCTTTAGCCAACAATTATAAAAATGCTGGATTGTCCCAGCGTGTACCTCTATTGCTGAGCTGCCGCACGCTGCTTGCTCTGGACAGATGACTTCTGTTGAGCTGCGCCTGTCTGGGGCTTGCGAGTTGCTGGGGCAGTCCTCCTTGGCCCTCCCCTCCCCCCTCTGTTCGATGAGAAGCGAGAAGGGCCTCCCCAGTTTCCCTGGGAGCGCGGCCGGTTCGATGTTGGCTGGTATGAAGTAGAAGGTGTTTTGGGAATCGGTGCGGGCTTCTTAATTTGCAAGCCATGTTTTTCAATAACTTTCGTGGCCTTTATCTTTTCCGAAAGTTTTCTGCCAAAAAGCAATTCGTCACGATCACTTAAAAAAAATAAAAAATATATATAAAATAATATATGATATTTAAAAAAGATTTATCCAGGCCCGGAGTGACAAACTTCTTTCTGGCCTCCGTTTATTCAAAGTGCAGATCACCAGTTAACATTTAATGGCCTGAACTTTGTCCTTACCATCGTCAAGCAGCAAGTCTAAACCTTTCTTAAGAGCGGCTATTCCGTGACCTAATTGCTGCTGTACTCCTTCTACTCTTTTGTCACGAACACGGTTACCTTCATTTACTGCGGCCGAAATTTCTGGGTTTAATTTAGGCGCTTGTAATAATGGGCAATTCTCCGGAATTAGGTACTCATTGTGAAGTCTCTCCTTTGTCTCCTTATTTATTCCTTTGCGGAGAATAGGTAGCCAAAGCCGCGATAGGTTTTCATGAACTTTAGGGCCAAACTTTGGCGTCTCTTCCATGGTCTCACCTAAGGCGGAGAGAATATCAGGATCCAATTCCGGTACTGGGGTTGATTCCTGTTCGCCATCAGGTTTGGTGTCCTCATCGGGTGACATGTCGTTCATGACAGTCTGATCTATTAACACTATGGGGTCTGGATCGGCATCATTACGACGTGTGTCGTCTAAAACAATTGAATAATAAAAGTTAAAAATTGAGGGTAGACGTAATTTTTATTTCTACCTTGTATTAACACGCGGTTAATCTCTAAGGTAACATTACAACGCTAAGGCGGTACAATAAATAACCGTCGTGAGGACACGATCCACCTCCAGGCATTTTATATGTTTTAACGTAATCGTCATTCAAACAATTACAGATTACCTTTGTGCTAACACGCAGTTAACCTCTGGGTATAGTGAGTTACCTTCGTGATGACACACGGTCATCCTCCAGGCATTATAAGTTCTGAGAGATAATTTCTCTTAAATATTTTGCAACCATTGCACATTTCACTTAATAAATAATGATTTACTAACCTGAATTTTCATCGGAGTCTTCCGAATGATAAATAATTCTTTGCTGATCTTCCAGTTTTTTTTATTTTACGTTGATAACGTTCAATTCTATCCTCATTTCTTCTTTTCGGCATTATAAATAATGACGATTGTTGAGCACGAAATATTCACTAGTTGTAAGGCACGTGCGAACGATGCCTCGCAAGAAAAAGGAATGAAGTTCACAGCACGAACATCCCGCCACACTAGTGAGGTCGACAAAAAAAAAAGTGACAATCGACTAAAAGTCGATTGTTTAAACGTGCGAATAGAGCCTTGTAGAATAAAGGCACTACATGGTTATTTGTATCTGAAGAATGAAGCGACGAAATATAATTATTATATTAACTAATTTTAAGTTTTATTTATTTTTTCTAGTCATAAATATTTGTAATCAACCATTAATGTATGTACACTACTATTTACATCTACTAAACCTAAGTATGTACATATACAAAAACAAAATACACTCAGGCGTCGAAGTATTCCTCCGCATCGCTGTCATCCGGAAACGTGCCCAGAAGACTGGCAGCATTGCCACGTTGAATGGCAATGCTAATTCTTTGAGAAAGATAAAAAGTTGTCTAATAATAGAAAAAATACTTGTGGCATTGCAGAGCATGGCAGAATACGCTGAAATACCAGCAGAACAGAAGGAAGAGTACGTCAACTACACTGAACGGTTGGAAGAGGCTCTCCGTACGTATGACCTGGCGAATGCTAGGCACCAGAGAGCTCCTCAAGTAAGTAACCAGAGTTAACTTTACTTTGGTTGATGATTTCGGAAGTTCTGGGCTTCAAAAACAAATAAAACAACGGCAAAATAACTTTCGCGTTACCTGTATATAATAATTATTTTATTTTTTATATGTACAAGGTGGAAACCTAATGCAGAAGTTTCCATTTTTTATGAATTAATTATAAACATAGTAAAATATTACAGAAATGTGTAATAATTACTATAAAATCTCACCAAACAAAAAAATTTGAACTTGAAAGTTGCAAAGTCATAATCCAAGCCAAGTTAGGTCATTAAACAGCACTTTCGAACGTCATCATTTACAGTTAAAATAGTTTAAAATTAATAAAACTGATACTCCATAGTTACTCTTTTCAAATAATGGTTTTACAATATTTGGTATACAAAAATTAATTTAATATTATGTGAGGACGATGCACCCAGAGTATGCTACTTAAAGCAACAAGGTATTACCAGTAGTATTATTAATTTTCTTAAAAAATATAATAGGTAAATGGTCGGATCATTCATTTCCCTTCAAACTGGTTGAGCTGAATGGTGCTGATGCACGCGTCATGTTCGTGAACGGGCGCCGTCAGTGGAGACTGGTCACCCCTAAGTTGCCACTGGCTTATTTTAATATTTGATACTATAAATTGTGTTTTCTTTCTTTACTTTTTTTCATATATAGAAGCAACAAGGTTAATGTAACCAGGATTTTTGTAAACATAAAATGATTTAAAAGAGTGTCTGTGCAGTTTCATGCACGTTCTTCTCCATAGAGATCTACGCTTTGTAACGTGCAAATAGCTTCATGTTTTTGACGGACTGACTTTGACAATTCAAAAGTACCTAATAATGGTTTATTTGAAATAAATGCTTTGACTTTGACTCACATATTTACAAATAATTTAATTTATTCAATTCAATAATAATTTACATTGTCTGAATGTGTTAAGAAAAAGGTTAAATACACAAAAAAAATAAAAACAACCGAAATAATAAAAAATAGAAGAAAAAAAACCTTCACAATCACAAATTTGATTTAAAAAAAACAACAATAAAACAATGTCAACATAATAAAATACAAAAACCATTCACTGATATACTAATGTTTCATATAATAGATCAACACAAAACAATGTTCTTTTGAAAAATAAAATCACAACTACTTTTCAATTCAATTGGTGTCAAAAATTTAAATCATTTATCATAAACTCAAAAAATATTTGAACATGTCATACCAAAACTTTATGTCAAAATGTCGAAATGTAATCATATTACACAAAACGCTTTTAAATTAAATTTTTATTCTATTGAGTTATTGCTAATTTGCTAATAACAACATCGTGAAACTTGTCCAGCTGGTATGAATGTAAGAACTAGTCATCAACATTATGTTGTTGCAGGACAACAACAAGCACAACGAGCTGGAGATAGCGAGCCAGGACCTGCAGGTGACGCTGCTGCAGACCAGGCCCTCGCGCGCCGGCCAGGAGCAGAACAATATCGTGGACTTCAGGGTATGGCAACAGAATCATTTTTTTCCATTTTAAATTTGACTTCGAAAAGACTATTTTGTTATAAATGATGCAAGGTGTTTCAGAAATAAAGCGTGGTCATACTTTAAGGGTGATTTTCGACGTTCAGTTAATACCGGACCCCAAAAAACTTCTAAAAAGTTCTAAAAAAATTACTTTTCCACAAGTCTGATGCAGTTGGTAGCATTTATTTTAGTCCAATCACAGATTTCATGTCACCAACTGCACCAGACTACTGGAAAAGTAATTAATTTAAAAACTTCCGGAGGTAAGATATCCGGAGGAAGGAACCCTTTTCTCATTACGAGCCTCATCGAGTACCAAGGACGACTGTCTTCTGTATCCGCGCGTTAATATGCAGGTGGGATCTTGGACGAATGGTTTTCGAGCCTTTTGACCATCAAGCCGTTGGCGGTCAGCTAAATAGCTAGAATTATTATCATGCTAAAACAAAATGTTCGGCAGTTCGGTTGAATTTGGAAGAGATGCCGAAGTGGGAAACTTTTGAAACCTCGACGGCAGCTCGCCTGCTACGCCGTAGCTCGCTTGCTACGCCGTAGAACAGCACTTGCTACGCCGCAGCACATTAGCCTAGTAAATCATCTGCCTAGCCTTCTCCCAATTATATTGGGGTCGGCTTCCAGTCAAACCGGATTCAGCTGAACACCAGTATTTTACGTGAAGCGGCTGCCTACCAGACCTCCACTACTTCTTGGCAAAACTGGAGTTAGATTTACTGGCTTCTGACAATCCGTAACGACTGCCAAAGATCTACAAATGACAGCCTTGACCAATGGCTTAACGTACTGTCCGAGGCACGAAGGAAACTCGGTATGTTAAGATGGCCACCCATCCGCAGACCAACCTTGGTCAGCGTTGCGTACCTTACCTTACCTTTATCGACTTGTGCGGCAAATATTCTTTAGCCACGAGCTCCTCACAGTAGCCTAGTGGAATAATTAACTGATCAAGTGTTTGTAACCCTAGGACTTCTTACAAGACCTGGTGAAGGAAGCCGGTGAACTGCAGTCGTCTGCCAAGAAGAACGAAGGTCCCGCTGGCAAGAGAACTATTGGTGTAAGTTTTTTTTCTAACCTTTGTATTAAGGCCGAATGATAAAAAGAAAGAAACATTCTTTGCCAACACTGCACAATCCTAAACGTAGAGTCCTTATAACAAGCCGTTGCGGCATATTTTAACAAGCTTTTATTTCACTGGCACTGTTCGTATATGTAAGTTGTCCGTCAAAATTTACAAACCATTTTTTCGATAATTTTTTGGTTTCTGATTGTGCTGCAATTTTGCATACACCTTTAGTTCTGGTGACAATACAATGTGCAAAACTCAATCACACTAATATTATAAAGGCGAAAGTTTGTGAGTGTGTGTGTATGTTTGTTACTTCTTCACGCGCAAACGGCTAGACCGATTTAGATGAAATTTGGTATGCAGGAAGGATAGTTTTTATCCCGGGAGTATGTTCCCTTGGGATAATTTTCGACATTCACGCGGTTGGAGCCGCGGGCAGCAACAAGTATTGTAATAATTTCAATATGGCCACCGCTCCAATATGGCGCAGATTACGTTTTTTTTTTTAACTCCTTTAGTATGGGTACCAAATAAAAGGGCTTGAAGAGTAAAAAACAATTGAAAGCATGTTTAAAAAAAAATAAGGGCCTTTTTTCAACGAATTCACAACGTTGAAATCGATTTCGTCGAAGAAAATTCTCGAATTACAAATTCTAGTATACTAACCAATTATTTCCCCCCACAGGACATCAAACTGCTCTGCAGTAAGATCAGTGAAGACGCCACCAAGTTGTTGAACCCGCCTGACAACTTCGGAGACGGAGTGACCGTCATGAACAGTGCTGAAGATATCATGGACATCGATATGTTTGGACAGGTAACGATACCAGGGGGCCTATTGAAGCCTGTGTACAGTCGTCTCGGCTCTTGTGCTTTGCGTCTTCAATTTTTATGTCTCCTGTAAAATCCTTTTTCATATTGATAATGCGCACAGCAAAGGAGTGGAAGTCTCTGCCTGCGTCTGTGTTTCCGAACGCATACAACCCTAATCTCTTCAAAATTAGAGTGAACAGGCTTCTTCTGGGTAAGCTCGCTCCATCGTCGACTTTGTCTCTGTCATCTATGACCTAAACTAGAGTCAACAGCAAACCCATATTAAATAAAAGAAAAAAAAAGAAAGTGATTTCGCAGACCCAGGTGTATGATAAACATGCATCATACAATTACTAACTCTGTTCTTGCAGGAATGCGATACCATGGTGAAGGAGATAAACAGCGCGATACAAGGCATCCACGACCAGAAGGCCAAGCAAGCGCTCCGGGCGAAGGCTTTGCCGCTCACAGAGAGCTGCCATTTGCTCAGGTAACACTTCGTTTGACGCTATCATGTAAGTACAGTCAACAAAGCTATTTGGTATACAGGCAAAAATATTATTTTTTCCACTACACTGCTAATATTAATTTCTAATGTGTGCATAATCACTTTTTAAGCTGATGCCATACTTACGAGTGTGGTGTACAATAATTGTCTACTCAGCACACTTAAAACATTGTTTATAAGTAGTAGCAAGTTAGCTGCCTGCATACCAAATAGCTTTGTTGACTGTACATGGGTGTGTACTTACCATTGTTTTTAAATAGTTTAACAAATATTAATGTTTATAACACATAATAAATATGAAGAAAACATAATAGGTAAAACGCAATTCGCTGATATTTTTTTATTTATTTTTTTATTTTAATGCAACGTCACCGGAAACTAGCAAACTCCGTAAGATTACAAAATAACTTGAGAGATTGTAAACTCTCGATAAATTCTCAAGTGAACATTTGGAATGCTATTTTACGCATCATAATTTGAAAGTAAACCTGGAAACAAAGCTCTCATTGGTCTTTTCAGAGAATACTAAGACCAATGAGGGACCTAGTTTTCAATTTAAGTATCACACAAAAACAGATCGTCAGTAGTCAGTTTATGTTAGTCCACAAATTCTCGGAATGACTTCGGAGATTATAGACTGTCAAATTTTGATGCGTAAAATAGTATTCCAAATGTTCAGTTGACAATTTATCGAGAGTTTACAATCTCTCAAGTCATTTTATAATCTTACGGAGTTTGCTAGTTTCCGGTGACATATACACACAGGTGGTAGATATTAATAAAGATAAACAATTATAGACCCTGTTGGGCACAGCAAATGTTTTAATAAGTAGGAGGGAGGAAGAGCGTTTAAGAATTTGTTGGTTTGTCTATAAACTATTTATATATTTTTCTAGCTTTTAGCATTTTGTACTTCAAATATGTTTGGCTAAACGCCTGTTCAGACCTACGCGGTTTCCATTATAGTAGGCGCCAGATAATCGTGGAATAACGGTCATTGACCCACCTACAATTATTGACATTTTTAATTTGAAAAACGGAATTAATGACACAAAGCTGTCCCGAATCATCATCTCTCGTGATCCTTAACATTGTCTAATAATGAAAAACGATTCATATTTAATTGTTCAGGTACCTATGAACAGTTATTAGGAAAAGGTCAATATACTTTATTCCACATTTATCTGGCGCCTACTATACCCAGAGCGGTAGCTATTACATTCGTTCGGTATCCCATCCGATGTTTTATAATATGGAGTTCCGCACCTCTAGCCAAACGGGCGAATCCAGTCTCTTTTAGAATGCTTGGTTCCGCCACGGCGGGAGCGCATTAAATAGTTTCGCTACCCATATATGTATATATATATATATTTTTTTTTTGTGAGGGGCGTCTTGCAGTTCAACCTATTAGGTTGTCGACTGCTGAACCGGGCTTGCCTGTGGTGGCCTTAATATAATATTAAAGCCTCCAGCCAGGGCTTCGCTACCCATAGCCGTAGCAATATCAGCTTAGGTTTGATCAGGAGGTAGAAGCGAATACCGCGTATGTCTGAACAAGCCTTAACATAACACCCTGTGTTACCCTAGGTTTGCGACGAACTCCCACATTATGATGACAAAGAACTTGGCGTTCGATGAAACGCTGAGGAGTTTGGACGAGATCAAGACGTCAGTCGTGTCGCCGCTGGCTAAAGAAGCGGTCAGGAAGAGCCAGAAGGAGAAGAAGGTAAGAAAAGAGAGCAAACTATTCATTCCGCACAAAATTATAAGCTTAATAGAAAAATCCATAGGTACTTTATTAATATTATAAATGCAAAAGTGTGTATGTCTGTTACCTCTTCACGCTTAAACCGCTGAACCGATTTAGATGTAATTTGATACAGAGATAGATTAGACCTCTGAGAAAGAGATAGGCTACCTTTAGTTGCGAGAAAAGGGCTTGGGGTTGAAAGTTTGTATGCAAGTCCGTCATTATTGAAGATAAAACCATGAATCATTGTATTTAGGCATTCGATGAAAAATATATAAACATAAATAAAATAGTACATATTTTTAAAATAAAAATGGCTCCCAAAGTAACTATTCCACGCGGATGTAGTTGCGAGCAAAAGTGTGTAACTTATAAACTAAACTCAATACAAACTATATCACGGCTCAGCCATGCCAGGGACGGACATTCACCACTTCATCTCTGAGATCACATCATAGTCAGAACAGAATACACTATAACAGGCATTGTGGGTAAAAAAATATCTACTTGGTCCGTTACTTGTATAATCAAAAAATATTGGTCTCATGTTTTATTGCATTATCAAATCACACAAAGGGAATTTTGACATCACGTCTAGGTACTAAGTGTACAAGGCGTGACATTAAGCGTAACGCACTGTATCATCTTCAGTGTACTTAAAACGAATATTGGAGGGAACGTGCACGGCGAAGACTGCGCGATCTAATGTTGGAAATCCAGAACTTTTATCGTATAAATAATTGACATTGAAACTTCTGTGCTGCCACCTATAGATCCTGCACGCTCCATTCACAATGAGGAGGCATCGATACGACAATAAATGAAAAAACTGGCTATACTGGTTCATAGGAATATTTTGAAGCTATTAAAAATACTGTCACCGATATTAAAAATAATCTTTCAAATTTCATAAAACGTCAAAAATGCTCAAACTAGAGTCCGTCCAACGAAAGAAGTTCCGTAGACGCGGCCGGCGCTAGTTTCCATGCGACTGTACGCTAACAAATTCTAACAAATCTGGTTAGTTCCATTTATTTCCGCGGGACTTCTTTCGTTGGACGGACTCTATAGTAGGCGCCAGATAATCGTGGAATAACGGTCATTGACCCACCTACAATTATTGACATTTTTAATTTGAAAAACGGAATTAATGACACAAAGCTGTCCCGAATCATCATCTCTCGTGATCCTTAACATTGTCTAATAATGAAAAACGATTCATATTTAATTGTTCAGGTACCTATGAACAGTTATTAGGGAAAGGTCAATATACTTTATTCCACATTTATCTGGCGCCTACTATAGTCAAGGATGACGCAGTCTAGTGACTACTATCCTGACGAAATATTCCAAGCAGTTTGTTGCAGTTAGTGACATCAAATTTGTGATATCTACTGTATTACCAGTGTTTTAATTTATCATCGTACCTTCGTCTCCACCTTGTAGACGCTAAAATGATACATCTATTCTAATATAATAAAGCCGAAAAGTTTGTTTGTTTGAACGCGCTAATCTCTGAAACTACCAGTCGGATTTGGAAAATATTTTTTGTATACGATAGCCACATTCATGAGGAAGGCTGTACGGGAACGAGAAAAAACGGATTATGCACGTACGAAGTCGCGGGCAAAAGCTAATTAATAAAGAAATTTTATTGAAAAAACGCTTATTTCTGAGGACCAAATTAGGATATAAAAGAGAACTTGAAGTAGTATTTCCGGATTTTAAGCTTTAAGGAAAATTCAGCAGTTTTGATGACAAGGGGACAACGTTCTAGAGTTTCGTTTTGTTTTGTTAATATTTATATGGGCACAATCTCACTTGATGGAAAGCGATGATGTGGTCGAGAATAGAGCATGCTTAACCTATTGTGAACCGTACTGGTTCAATATTCAGAATTAAGGACTTTGAATTTAAACACTCTTTATAAAATTTAGAGATCAGCTTTATTACTTTAGTTACGGCGGTACAGTAACACAGTTTGATTTAGAGATACAGTGTAAGTGACTAGCACCGATGTCGAAGCAAGAATGGCCGATGCATGGCGGTCATACCACTTAAATGCCCGCCGATTACTTTATTATTCCCACAATTATTTTTTTATACTGTTTAGTTTTTAATTTTATTTTACTAGTTTGTTAGTCTTGTGCGAGTCCCAAATAAACATTTTTCTTTCTTTCTATTTTACTTGCTTATGATTGGTCGATATCTGTCAGTCTTGACCAATCACATGAAGTCAATACAACTACTTTTGATCATACAAGTTCATAGACATGCTTATAATTAGTCAAAATGAACATAAATAATTATAGGCATAATTTAAATATTTATAACACTATTCACTTTAGACCTAAAGATTGAAGCTACCAGGAAACAGATTTCGTCCGGAAATTGCACCCTTTAGTTGTACGCAAGATTTCATTTCATTCATTTGACGTTCCTTGTCACCAGGCATACTCTCACCCGCTGGGCTCTGATTGCTGTGCTCGCCGAGCCTCCTCAGCGCTCCTACACGCTCGCCAGCGCGCCGTGATGGGCGACCCCACGCCGCTGTGCAAGGCCGTCACGTACTACGCCGCAGCCTCCGCCGCGCAGTCGCATCTGCACCAGCATAGTATGTTGGACGACGAGCTGGAGGAGACACAGCAGGCAACAGTTGGTAAAAGGTCAGTCATACTTGTCGTGCTGGGCGACCCCACGCCGCTGTGATTGTCACTGTGGTGGTTTGGTTTTGGGTGTTTTCTATGTTGTGTTTGAAATGCCTTATTCTAATGTCCATCTCAGACAGAGAGTCATAATTATCATTTATTTTGGTACCCATTTGAATGGACATCATTAATTATGGATTTAATTATGAAAGTCGAGAAAGAAAACAAAAAAAAAGACATCATTATGTTTTAAAGCTTTTAAGTCGGTCGGTCGGAATTATAGTAATCTAATTATACACTTCTCATCAAAAAAATCGAAACACTTTCGTTTTTATTGTTTTTGTCCTAATTTTTTACAAAAGAGAATTAATTCCATGAAAAAAAAAACATTATTGTGTAGCTGGCAGTTTGGTCATTACAGTAAGAAGAAAAAAATCAAAATTCGAAATTAGAATTTCATTTGTTTATCCTATAAATGAAATTAATCACTGTTTTGAGACAAATGTGTATTTAGGGTTGGAGTACGTTTCTCGTTTAAAAACTAAAATTAGCGCTTGTCTTTAAACTTTTTGTTTCTTATTTCATTTACTGTGACTTTGGGACGTCTGAAAAAACTTTTTTTTCTAAAACATATGGATACTTCGCCCGCAGAAGCCGCCCAAGTGGTGGCATTGCTGGATTCTGGACTTAGTCAGCGTGTTGTGGCTGCAAGATTGCATCTAAGCTTATCATCTGTTCATAGAGTCTACAAACGCTATCGGGAGACTGGTTCGTTCACGCGCCGTTCAGGATCTGGCAGGAATCGGGTCACTTCTGAGCGAGATGATCGATTTATTGTAACAACCTCTTTACGAAATCGACGCCTTAACGCTTTTCAACTGCAGCAGCAGCTTCGCGTTGTACGAAGAGTAGCTGTAAGTGACTCTACAATAAGAAGAAGGTTGAAGGAACGCGGATTGGCACCGCATAAGCCAGCGAATGGGCCGAAATTAACTGCAGACCATCGAAGAGCGCGCCTTAACTTTGCACGCGAGCACCTAACTTGGTCATACCTTCAGTGGAGCAAAGTACTGTTTTCTGATGAGTGTAAAATTATGCTGTATGGTAACGACGGAAGGAACAAGGTCTACAGAAGAGATGGAGAACGCTTTGCACAATGCTGCATTGAAGAAAAGGTCAGCTATGGTGGCGGTTCGTGGACGGTTTGGGGAGGAATCAGCGCCGACGGTAAGACAGAACTTGCCTTTGTATCTGGGCCACGGCTGCCTGCACTAAACTCTCATCGGTACATCGAACAGTGTCTTGAACCTCATGTGATGCCCTATGCACATTTTATTGGCAACGACTTCATATTCATGCACGACAATGCTAGAGCTCACACCGCGGGCGTCGTACGAGATTATCTTACCGAAGTCGGTATCTCCATTATGGTATGGCCAGCAAGAAGCCCGGACATGAATCCCATTGAACATCTATGGGATGAATTAAAGAGACGAATTCGAGCAAGAGATCCAGCCCCAGAAACACTTAGCCAGCTGCAAAATGCAATCCAAGAGGAATGGGATAATATACCACAACATGTGATCGTGACTCTCATCCGATCGATGAAGAACCGTATGGAAGCAGTAATAAGAGCTCGCGGAGGGAATACAAGTTATTAAATAAACGTTTCTTACATTTTTTTTCATTTACGCGTGTTGTTTTACCCATTTCCTTCATATTCCATACAGGGTAAAAATTACTCATTATACAAAATACGAAACCTATGAAGACTTAATTTGAATTTAGAACATTAACATTAGGATTTAAAAACCTCATACTACTCACTATTAAATGACATTTTACATTTATTCCTAAATATACACATTTTTCTGATAATCCTTATCAAATCATAAACTGCGAGGTGTTTCGATTTTTTTGATGAGAAGTGTAGTAATAGCTTTCATGCCAGTAAATATCTTTTGTAATTTGCCGGAGAAAAACCATACAAAGTTGGCCCCATAGTAAAAAAAAACCGGCCAAGTGCGTGTCGAACTTTCACACGAAGGGTTCCGTACCATAAGCCGAATTAACACGTTTCTTGTATAGGAGACCCACTTCATTTTTGCAATAAAAAAGTTCTGGAGTGTCGACCGCTTACCGGAAGACGCAGCGTTGGAAGGCCTCCCACAAGGTGGATCGATGACCTGATAAGGGTCGCGGGTAGCCGATGGATGCAAAGCGCACAGGACCGGTTGTTGTGGCAACACTTGGGGGAGGCCTATGTCCAGCAGTGGACGTTTTTCGGCTGATATGTGTGTGCCAATACAAATACACCCTCTATGAAAATTTCAACTGTCTATCTATTACGGTTCTTGAGGTACAGCCCGCTGACCGACAGACAGACGGACGGACAGACAACGGAGGCTTAGTAATAAAATTCCGTTGGTAACCCTTCGGGTACGGAAGCCTTAAAAAAAAAAAAACGTTTTCTTGCGTAACATAACGATTATATTCAGCCCCAAAATGTATGGACGATGAATGATATTCTTGTTATGTGCGTTTTGTCTACGCAGAATAATACATTTTACTATTCTTCATTTTCTGCGCAGGTTTACGAGGTCCATGGAATACGTGGTGGACCAGACAAATCAGTTCACTAAAGCGTGCAGGAGGGGAGAGTCTGGACACCACTCGGCGTCCGTCTGCCACCCCGACTCACAAGCACACGGCTTACTGAAGGTCGGTATTTACAAAATAAAGATTAATTCTGAAAGACTTTGTTACATCATCTGGGGATGATACAAGATTTTTTTTATCAATTCGTCCCTTTCTTTTTAAAAATGCCATAAAATTTTCAGGAACTAAATGCCATGGACTACAAGGTTGCTTCTCATAAGATAAAGTCTCCTATGTTGAACTCAGAGGATATCAACAAGTTGCTACTGTGTAAGAAAACGCCGGTTGATGGAACTCCCAAGTAAGTCGTTTATTTAATTACTTTCTTCTACCAGTCGCATATAGCCCGAAGGAGCGCCAAACTGAAGTAGCAGTGGGCAGGACACATTGCTCGCAGAACAGATGGTCGATGGGGCCGAACAGTTCTGGAGTGGCGACCGCGTACCGGAAGGCCACCCACAAGGTGACCTGGTGAGGGTCGCGGGTAGCCGACGGATGCGAGACCCACTGTATCGGTGGTTGTGGTGACACGTAAGAGAGCCATAGGGCTCCCTTACGTGTCGCCACAACCACTGCTGGTCATAGGACCAGCAGTGGACGTCTGCAGGCTAATATGATGACAAGCCGCATAGACAAGGCGACGGCAATCGTATAAGGATGAAGAACGAATTAAAAAACCTGTTATCGAAACTATTGTCAGGTTGTCAGTCAGGAAGGCTTACGGTCAAGTTAACTGGAAATATTGAGCGACGCCAGATCTGATTAAATCATGTCCAAATGGACTGCTAATGGCTGCTCCAATTTTTATTCAACTGCCCTGTTGGTCCTTTCGTCGAGAGCGGGACTCCCAGGTCGGGCTCAAAGTATTATCAGGTTTTTTTTAGTAGGAAATTGACAGTAACAGTTATTGACACATATTACCCATAGACAAGAACTTTCATAGAAACCTTTTGTTCAAAACTTGGTAAAATAAGAACTAAAGTTCGCTGCAGCGCTTAATCTTTACATATGTTACTGGATAATTGCAAACTACGTAAGATTACAAAATATCTTGAGAGATTGTAAACTCCTGTGAGCGTTAAAAAATGCGCAATAATCGAAGCATAAACTGCCGTATCTTTTTTTTACGTTGACTTAGAATATTGATTTCACAGCTTCAAGGGACTGTAGACTTCAGTATATGGTTTTAATTTCAACTCGATACTTCCACGCGTTTCCGAGATAATGAGTCTAGGCAGACAGACAGACGGACACCAAAGTGATCCTATAAGGGTTCGGTATTTCCTTTTGAGGTACGGAACCCTAAAAAATTAAAACACTTCATGAAATCACCACGAAAAACTCATTTTACCTACAACCGATTTTGTAATGGTTACATCTGTTTACATTTCCTTCTACGTCATAGACAACTAGAAGAGAAGCTCCACCAGCTGTCGACCAAGCTGTCGTCCATGAGCGGCACAGTGGTGCTGAGCGTGAAGAAGCCGGAGTCACTCGCGCGCAGCCTGCACGCTGCTGCTGACGTAGCCGTGCAGCTCAGTAACACTGCGCGTGCGCTGGAGAACAGCAAGGTAAGTCCTTTGCAATAACCTTCACCCTTAATCCCCTTCTTTCTTCCCATTGTTTCTTCTCGACCTACTGCCACTTTCATCAGCTGATAAATCAATCAATCAATCATTTATTTATTTGCAAACATGGGTATTGGTACATAGATGTTCTATTTTACATAGTATAGTTCTCCGTATTTTACCGTCGCAAGGGCATGCAAATAATATTGAATTCACAAATTAAAATCAAATAAAAAATAACTATAGAAATTAAAATTACAAAAATTATAAATGTCAGATTTAGTTAAATAAATGTCATGTTAGGGTCACAATAAAAGAATAAAAATGTCGAACTGGTTACGCTAATAAAAATTGTAAATGTCAAATTTTGTTTAATAAATGTCATGTTTACATTACATTAAAAAAAATAGATATCTGAAAAATGTCGGAGTGAGATGATACAAAATAAAATAATAAGTAAGGCAATTGGAATAAAGGTATGTCAATCAGGTTATGCAGCTAGAATAATAACAAATAAGTCAATCAGTCAGCGATTCATCATTAAGGAAGTCGTCAATCGCGTAATATCCTTTCTCAATTAATATTTCGTTAAGCGCCCTTTTAAATTTTATTACAGTCATATTTTTTATTACATCAGGTACTTTATTATAAATGCGCGGGGCAATACCAAAAAAACTTTTCTTCATTAGCGCGGTTTTACATTTTACATGACATACCTGGTTTAAATATTGAGTCCGTATCGGATTAATTCTGACTTCCGACAGTTTTTGAAATAATTGTGGATTGTTTTTTACAAACAATGCTGTTTCCAATATATATAACGACGGAAAAGTTAAAATTTTTAAAGATTTGAAATAGGGAAGACAGCTATCTGTTGTTTTTAGACCCAACATTGACCGTATACATCTCTTTTGCATTCTCAATACTAGTTCCTTATCAGTAGACTGCCCCCAGAAAATAATACCATAGGTACCGCAGAACAGAGGCAACTAATCCATGGTAGGCTGTTAAAAGAGCCTGACTGTTGACTTTTTTTGAAAGTTGAAAGAGAGCATATGCAGATTTACTAAGTTTTTTGCAAAGGACTTCAATATGAGGTTTCCAAGTGAGCTTGCTGTCGATCACTATACCTAAAAACTTAGCCTTATTTGTTTCCTCAATAATACAGCCATGGTAATCAATACGAACATTCGGGTATTCACTACGTTGATGAAAGTGCATTATTTTTGTCTTATTTAGGTTTATTACTAAATTATTATTATGTAACCAATTAATTATATTTTGTAAAGTAGTATTGATGTCTTGCTTGTAATCATTTTTATTTGTACATTTGATTACAGCTGTACTGTCATCTGCAAAAAGAACCATTTTGTTTGTTGTTACTTTTGGGAGATCGTTGATGTATATCAAAAGCATGCTTATATTATGAAGTACTTCTTCCAGGAATTTCCACAACGCCGCAATATTCTACCAGTATTCCCCAACTTTCTCCAGGTCACTCATCCTGCTATATTTCACCATTCCTTCCCTAAAGTCCGCTATCCTTCTTCCAACCCCCGTTTCTTTAATTATTGGTCCTTATTTACATGTTATCTGTGTCCCCCACTCTGTGCATATATTTTATTAGTACACTGTGTGATCATTACCAGAAACCGGTTCAATGCAAGAAGATCGAAGAAGCGTCGCAAGAGATGTGCCTCGCTACATACACCCTGCTGAAAACTTCAGAACTCGTCAGTCAGGTAAATTATAAAGGCTTGTTAAATTTGTGTTAGTAGTAATAATAGATTTCTAAAAATAGAATAGAATGGAATGGAATGGAATAGTATAGAATAGAATAGAATACTATAATACTATAGAATACAATAGAAAACGTATATTTGACTCTGACAGTAAAAAAAAGAGAAGTTTAATATTACATTGCAACGATACAGTAAAAATCTCAGCGAAAGAAATTTATGTAAGTGTGGAATTACAAGCACATTAAAACAAATTATGTAAATTAATTACTTAGTTTGCATTTTCGCCAGTTTTAGAAGACTTTAGACGTAATAATAGTTCTTATAACATCCTACATCCTGCATGCTTAACTTTATACATGGTGTTTCAGAAGTGCGGTGTCAAATTTAAGAGTGATGTTCTGTATCTTATAGACTCTAAAGAATCAGTAGAAAAAAAACTTAAAAAATCGTCTACAAAAAGATACTAAACAGTTCTCCAAATAAATTACTACCTATACAAGCAGTTCAATGCAGTTTATAGTATTTATTTCAGTCCAATAACAGATTTGATGAAGAGTATCTAAATAAAGACTTTTAATATTTCAGGATCCCAACCATCACGACTCGAGACGAAAACTTTTGGATGCGTGCCGTCTCCTCAACGATTCCATCAACAAATTGGTTTGTATTTTATTAAAAACGCTTACTTTGACTTTTTATACGCCATTGTCACGTACACATGACAAGTAAGCGCGTGCCCTTTACGCCAAACGTCACATATGTGACAAAAAGTACGAGGAATTTGTGGCATGGCGTCGGGGGCACGCCGATGCGTTTATGCTCTGGCGTTAAAAACGTGGACGACAGGAACTTTAAAATCTAAACATATAGATGAAGCACCAAAACTTTTTAGGTTCTGGCTGCATGGTAACCAGTCATCCAAAATATTATCAGGACGCGAGTAAATAACTCGTAGCTATATGAGCTTTTTAGCAAACGGGTCTGTGTGCAAAATTAAATACCTACAAAATTACTTTGACTGTTAATTAAAAAACGACGTCTCGAGGGATATATGTATATATTGTCTTTTGTCGTCATGAAGTATTGTTGAGTTTGGGGTTTAAGTGGATGGGTGGCCATCATATGAAAAAAACAGAAAAAGGATGCACGTACTGAAATGTGACGTCACCAAAATAGATTACACGCGTACAGAAGAAATGGCGAGATTTTCCACCACACACCCACTGTTCCTAAAACGGATATTAGAAATGTTTCTGCTTAATTTTATAAACAATTAAGACGCTGTTTTTGTAAACAGATTTCTTCTTAGTGTAGTTTCGCCCATCATAAAGCTGATTTCCCACTTCCCCAGGTACGTACCGTAAACCCGAAAGGGCGCGTGAACCAAGAGTGTGGTGAAGTACACCGCTCGCTGCAGCTCCAGCGTAGCCTGCTGCAGGCGTCGCCGCAGCCTTGCGGAGCCCTGCCCTACGCGCACTGTGTGGACACCCTGCAGTCGCAGAGAGATGTGTTGCGTAAGTACTACCTAGCTAGTTTAAACATTGCAGATCACCTTCTTCTTCCTCTTTTCGATTATTAACTCTAAGATTATTTGATTCCAGTAGGTGGGCACGTCAATTGCAGCATCAATTAAAAACCCCAAATTACAGATGTATGGGCACTTATGGCACTCCATCGTGTGGCTCATATTCTGTTTAGGAGCCCGAACTCATATTGTATCGTAGACCCGCCGGATGGGTCTGTAAAACTTAAGAGAGCACCTTCAAATCATAACTGCTTCCGCGCCAGTATTTCCCGAAGAGAATATAGTATAAGTCTATAGTAATAGTCACATTCCGCCAGTCATGTCTTTCGTGTGTAATAATCTCATGTTATAAGGGGTGAGCTATAAACCGAGCATAAATGTAATGTAT
Organism: Mamestra configurata; assembly: GCA_002192655.3. Classification (NCBI taxonomy): domain Eukaryota; kingdom Metazoa; phylum Arthropoda; class Insecta; order Lepidoptera; family Noctuidae; genus Mamestra; species Mamestra configurata. The sequence continues at coordinate 297,955 of NDFZ01005349.1, read as the reverse complement.
GTGTATGTAATTTTATGTTTGATTGTCCTGTTCTTATTATGAGGTGTACAATAAAGTAAATAATAAATACATAAATGCTCAACTCTAAAACTGAATGAAACCGACTTGAAATGTTATATTTATTATAACTTTAGTGGTTGCAGTACAAATGAATAATTGGTTCTCCAGCACCCTATTTTAAATGGGAGTCATAATTCGAATGTTTGAAATATTGCTTGCCACACAAAGTAAATAACTCTTTTAAAATCGCTGGCAAAGATCTCATGCTCCCTCAAAGCTGGATACATCCTCTGGCTTTTATCAAATTCCCATCGATCTTACTAAATCACCCATATTGTTGTTACAGAGAAACTGAACAGCGATCAGCCCATGTCCCGCGAGGAATTCCTCAAGAGCTTGAACTACATCGCCTCAGCCGTCAGCAACAGTACCGAGTGCGCCGCGCAAGCAGCTTATCTGGTCAGTTGCTTACCTTGATGATTTATTAGTATGCTCTTCAGTATCCACTAACATGAGTTAGAAACTGTCTACTTTTGTTTAATTTCAATATTGTGTATTTAATGAACCAAAAAAGTGATCACCAGTATCAATCGGAATTGGGCGAGAATATTTACCTAAACTTCACTGTGGGATGTAACAGTGGGTATCTCCTCTGAAAGACCGCAGTAAAAACATGACAATAATTGTTAAATCCCGGGAGAAATTTTCTCGTCACGATTCATATTACGGGATTTCAGAGGAGAGAGATTTCATCACCTTTGCTACTTACGTTTTTCTAGCTTAGAGAAATGTGCTCTGCCTATTCCATTGATTACACTCGCGTTTCCGTTTTAGTGCAGTTACTAAAAGGTTGACTGGTAGAGAATGCCTTGATGCATTAAGTCCGCCCATGTACCACTATTGTACATAAAGTTTAAATAAATAAAATTATATTTTAAAAGAATCAACTGGCAAGTGAAGTATTCAGTTTTTGCCTTTGAATTGATAAACGCATCTGCGATTTCTCAGCTAGTGTATGTTTGATAAGCGTTAACCACCACTTACTGCTTGCTTACCAACAAATTTCAAACAACATTTATTTTTTCCACAGTTATCAGTATCAGAGAAAGACGAAACAATTGGCAAAGAAGGCATCGTGGATACGGCTAAGATCCACAAGGCTGTGGCAGCCATCGAGGACACATGCGTGTCCATCATTATGGCTAACTATGAGGAACAGGTAACTGCTACTATTTATCATCATCATCATTTCAGCCGCAATGCGTCTACTGTTACTGGAGATAGGTCTCCCCAAGCTTCGCCACAAGTGACACCGGTCCCTTGCCTTTTGCAGTTATCGCTCCACCTTGTGTCTCGGCTGCGCCAATGCTTCGTCTTCTAGTGCGCGGTTGCAACTCCAAAACCTTTCGACCCCATTAACAGTTAGATTGTTTTGATAAGCGACACTGGCTCTTGGCTAAGCTATTATTGCTGTGCGGGTGAGCGAAGATGCTAAGCTTGCAGACGTCAGTTTGTATACCCTAATACCCTTCCCCCCAATCCCAACAACCCCTCTGTGCTTCGGAAGGGCATGTTGAGCAATCGTACCTGGCTGTCTTTAGACAAAAGCCCGAAAATTTTGACAGTAACTCCCACCAAATACTTTATGGTCAGATTTAGAATACTGATATTCAGGTGCATCCTGTTACTGGAAACCAACCGGATACTTATCGTGACAAGATAAAATCTAATTTAATATCACGCCTAATCTTTACTGCAGGTGAAAGAAGAGACAGACATCCTGAAACCCCAGGTGCAAGACCTGCTGCACGGTCTCGACGACGGCATCAAGAAGACCAAGCCAGGAGAGCTGCAGGACATGCTGAAGCAGTGCAAGCAGGAAGTCGAGCGCTCCAGTAAGGCTCTGTTCTTGGGTGTGAAAGAAAACGCCAGTGATAAGGTATGTAGGGGGAGACTCTGCCAGGGTTGCGGAATTTGTTCGAAAGAGTCACCGCGGCCCTGGAACGCAAATTAGAAGGAACACGGATGGGTTTTAGTCAGTACGAGTCTGACACGACCTTCCGCTCCACCCAGAGCGGAAGAAGTCATTTGATAATTTCCCAAAATTAAAAAAAAGGGGGAGACTATTATGTGTGATTATGGGTTTTGAATAATATTAATTGTTGCTAAATTAAATAAATAATAGACAATCTGCTATATATTTTGTTCAGCAGAGATAGGACTATACTAGGTCTCATAATTGAGATAATTTCAATTTATACTGAAATAGGTACACAAATCTAAAGCCGAAAACTTTAGAATGGTGTACCTATTTCTGTATTTTTTTAAGTGACTGTTTAATATTAAAAATCCAAAGCAAAAGTTGTAATAGAATTTGAACTTTGTTATTTAGTCAGAGTGTTTTTGTTGAAGTGGCTCCGTCGCCTCGACCCTTGCTCGAGCCAGCCCGCGCCGCTGAGCCTGTAGTCTTAAATTCGCCCCTCAATAATAATTCTAGTTCTCACCAGCCCGTCCATAGCTGTCCCCTCCCCCCAGCGACGCCCTAAGCCGAGGCCCGTACCCCACAGGGGGTGCCCGCGAGCATGTAGTCGCTTAGTTTGTAAGTTTTTATAAGCCCTGGCTGGAGGCTTTAATATTATATTAAAGCCACCACAGGCAAGCCCGGTTAAGCAGTTAGGTTGAACTGCGAGACGCCACTCACAAAAAAAAGTGGCTACGTTCAACAGCCACGGATGAGACATTCGTCTGGTCATTCTTCTTTTACAATTTTGATGACAGCTACTAAAATATTCTCTGAATATTTCAGGAAGCAATAATATCGAAGGTGATGGATCTGATGGACGACGTCAACGACGCCTCCAACCTGACCGAGCACCCTGACCTCGTGCCCTCAGTGGGCGAAGTCTCTGCTGACACGCAGCAGCAAGTTGACGAGGTTGTGAAGAGTTCTCTGTGAGTACTATTCGAAGAATTTTTTGCCATTAAAAAAACGTTCTCATGCCGTGCAGTTTACCCTGTCAAACCAATACCAACCTTGTCTTTTGAGATAAAGATGAAAATTAAATAACTTAATCGTTATCCACTGTCCGCTTTGGTGATCTCGAGAAATATGGCAGTATAAGCTTAATTATTTTAGACTTTATTTCATCGGTTTCAAAGTTTTTGGTTGGCAGTCTAAAACGTGCGTTTGAATTCGGAGTACAAAACTGTTTTATTGTTTGATAAGTACCAGAAAGCCCCAGTTTTCGGTTTAATTTTTATTTCTACGAAAAAACTTTTTAATCCTAACTCAAGTGAAAAAAGCTGATTGTCTTTGCTTAGCTTGTATTTATTACTAACTAGCTTTTGCCCGCGTCCGCGTGGAATAATTATTTGGGCATCCATTTTTATTTTTCAAAAACGCTTAAACATATGTATGCTTATTTATTTTTTAACCAAGTGCCTAAACACAAAGGTTCACGGTTTTATCTTCAATAATGATGGATTCCCATCAAAACTTCCACCCCCCCTTTCACCCTCTTACGGAATGATTTCTGGGATAAAAACTATCCTATGTCCTTTCCTGGGACTTCAAGTATCTCTATGCCAAATTTCATCTAAATCGGTTCAGTGGTTTAAGCGTGAAGAGGTAACCGACAGACAGACAGAATTTCGCATTCATAATATTAGAATGGATTATTGTAATGTGTCATCTTTTCAGAGCTCTCTTAACAAACACAGAAGAGTTAATAAAGCAAGTGAAGTCAGCTCCGGAGGAACCGGAAGTCATGACATGGGTGATGTTCAACAAGCGGAAGGACGTGCTCGACGCCTTCGAGAACATGCTCAAGAATATCAAGTAAGAATCATCCTCCTCACCCCCATTATAGGTTCTTCTTTCCAACATATTTGAATTCGGAATCCGAGATAATCATCAGATTTTGGAACAACAAACTCTGTCAAACATTAGTTCTAGTTCCTGTTACCTGGTTATTTTTTTTTAGATAGTGAGATAATATTAAATTTTATTTTCTAGGACCACTGGTCAACGTGCCAAACTTATAGAAGGCTCCACTGAGGATTCCGAGGTATATTTATCATTACTCTTCTGTCTTGGTTCTGTATGGTGTCGGACGTAAAATAATAGCACCATCCCATCACTTCCCGTGGGTGTCGTAAGAGGCGACTAAGGGACTCACCAAAGAATGGGTAGCAGCATTCTCTGTGCATTTCAACAGCTACACTGCGATCGCCAACCCGCCTGCCAAGCGTGGCGATCATGTCCAGTGGATGTTTTCCGGATGGTATGATGATGTAGATAGCTGGCGCGTGTGAAGAGGTAGATAGTATGATCTCACTAAGCGACTTTCGGCAACGTGTGAGAAGAAGATCAGGCAACTTCTCATGCATGAAGAGTTGGGTGAATCGGCAATGGAAACTTTTCGTGTGGGTGTGCGTGTACCATCGTTCTACCCGGAAAAGCCGGGATTATGGTTGGTTGGTTAGCGCAGTTCATCCTGGCGAATATCACGTCGGGGTCACCAGTATAGAGGTATGCGGTACAGAGAGTAAAGTCCCGCACACCTCCACTGTAAATGGGCAGTTGCCCACCAGACACAACAACCGTCTGGTCGGAGGATCCTCCTATTTTCAGTGGAGGTGTGCGGGACTTTACTCTCTGTACCGCATACTTCTATAATGATGATAATGACTCTATTTTCTAACTTAGATATTATCTGTATGATTTCGAGGAGCTTACTTTCAGAGGTATCTAAGATAATGGCTAATTTTGCTATAGGTTTTCTTAATCAAGCGACTAAAACAATTATTTTTAATATTACAGGAAGAAAAGAAGAGCTTTGTGCAAAAACAGTGAGTAATTTGTTTTAAATACGATATGGAATCGAAGTTCTGTTGCCTTTGAAAAGAGTAAACACGTAAACTAAAAAATACGGTAAAATCTGTACTGTTCGAGCAAAATAAACAATTTTAATTTCTTTCTTTTAAATAATAGTATGAATTTCGTGTGGCAGGTTTGATGCTGCGTCTAAATGGCTTTCGAAGCCCGTGTCCAAAGCTGAGGTGAAAACAAACGGTCAGCAAGCAGTGCGCAATCTTATTGAAGTTGCTAACAAGGTAAGAACTTGCTACAGGCACTGTGCCGTGTTGTGAGTTGTGACCAATCATGCGACTCTGTTCGAACTGATGTTAGACCACAACACACATTTTGTTAATCTAAATATACTTAGTCTACTTCTAAGTAACTGGGCCAAACATATATGTAACCGGAAAATTGCAAAAACCGTAAAATATCGCGTGAAATTGTTTACTTTTTTTTCTTAACAAGACACGCATATATTGGAAACTATTGAATTTGGGTGGGATTTATTGTTTACAAAACGAGTTTTTCATAATATATCGACAAATTATAAAGACTTATCACAATCTTAAGGAGTCTGTATTTTTTCGGTGACATTACATGAATATGAGATTAGAAGAATGAGAGATTAGAGAAGGTTAAGGGAAGGCAAGACATTATACGTAACAAGGTACAGCCTAACTTGAATATTGTGAGGCAGTCACAGATATCAATCGGTTATTTATAATATAATAAGTTACCTCTTGATATAAAAAGTGCTATCTACTCAAGCTATTTTAGGCCCGGCGTCATTATCGGCATCGGCAAGAAATGGGATCCTTCGGCATTCCTACATGCAAGCGCGCACTGTCGGAAACTATGTCTTGGCATGCTGCAACGTTCTTAGGGATGACGAGGCGTCCTCAAGCATGCCGCACCGTCCTCAAGCTTGCAAGCTACCCCCGAGTGTTGCCTCGGCGCCGGCGGCGCGGCGGGCGACGGCATACCGAAGGATCCCGAAGTATCTCGAAGCAGCCTCAAAGCTGCCGATGCAGTAGCCTCAAGCATACCGAAGCGGTATTTTTGTTACTACGATCATATATCATGGAAATTTATACTGTATTGCCATGAAGTTAATGTATAATGCTTTTTATCACCTAAAATCCTCAGCCGTGCCGATGCTGATATTGGGCGCCGGGCCTTAGAAAGCAACTTAATAGTTTCCTGTTGAATAATTGTATTTGAAGATCTAAAACGAAATTCTAAGATTTTGTTGTATTTATGCTGTATTTATACCATGTAATTTCAGATACAATTTATAGTTCGTGAATAAATGACCAATAACAAGTTTTCTAAGGCAAAGGCGCCACAATACAATTATGTGAACCAGGCTTAATTATTTGAAGTCTCAGATTTGAGACAGTAATTTGGTGCATATTAACGGGTTGAAAACCTGAAAAGTTTTTAGAGTTTGAAAATTGGTGCTTTTATAGATTTATCTTTGTCACTTCGTATATTTTCTGCTCGTGTCGCTATATTAGAAAATGGCTTTCAAAACCAGTTAAATATGACAATGATATCTTCTTTGCGACTACTCCATTTAAAATCTCTTTTTTATAACGGAACATCTACAATGACATAAAAATTTATGGATATTCGATTTTAATGTTAATGCTGCTATTATAGGTAACAGAAGACTTGAAGGGCAGTGACAAGGATGACATGAGGAGCCTGGTGATGGAGACGGAACAGCTGCTGACCGAGTGCAGCAAGAAGTATGACCACGAGCAGTACAGGTGTGTACACGAGCAGTTTTGAATGTTTTTGTATTCCTAACCTCGCCATTATGATAATTTAATATGACCCTGTATGTAATGAATCTGACATAACGACATTCCATGATAATTCAATATGACCTTGTATGTATACTAAATCTACATTTCAATTTGTTATTTAGATGGTGTAATTTAGCTTCAATTTATTATAACATTACTGAAATTATTAATTTGTGAGTCTTAAAGTCGTAATATTTGCACACCATCAGGTAATAGTACAGTGTATCTATCGAACATTATTTGTAACACCTTTATCAACCTGTATTATGCAAATAAAATATTTGATTGATTGATGGATCGCTGGAGTGCCACCTGAACACCAGCGCTGGCTGTTTGACTCCCAGCAAATGCTGAGATGGTAACACTTTCGGTATGGGCACGTTCAGCGCAATTCTGTACTATTGGCTCTTTTACTTTGTGTTTATGCCGTTTTTTTGTGTCTGTGTCGAATATGTGTTTTTCTATTCTATAATAACGAGTGCGAGATATTTATCAAGTTTTGAAACAACAAACTTTATGTTATACAAGGCAAAGTTCAAATTCCTTTGCAACCAATGTTTTTTGGGGCCTTTTTAATACGAATGGTCACATGAAAATCAACTTAAAATACAAATTGATAAAGTCGATATTTGAGTTAGCGATGTATTTTAGTTATCTCGAATTATGAATTTAAGCTCAGACGTTTTACTAATTAAATTAAGGGAATCAGCTGGGTTAGTCTCTGAACAAGACGTCATTTTCGTTTTTCAAAATAGATATTATAATTTAATCGAAGTGTATTGTTTATTTACTTGAGAGCATATAAACTATAAATAAATAAACTAAACTAAAACTTACAACAAACTAAAATATAGCATCAAAAAATTCGTCCTCAACGCTGTCAGCTGATAATGTGCCCAAGAGACTGGCGGCATTGCCACGTTGAATGGCAATACTTGGCCTCTGGCCAAATTAAAAAAAAAGCTCTTGGGTCACGGGAAGTGTCAACCAGTCGTTTTCAAAACATAATAAGTCTGACACTTCGTTGCATTTGATTCCTCACACTTAACACGGGCTAAATTAGTAGAAAATCAATTCTCTTTTCACCTCAATTATTACTGAATATAGCTCAATTTGAGCAACATGGCTACCGCAAGTTGAGTCGTAGAAAATGATATTTGTTTTGGAAGTAAACATAACATTTTTAAACTAGATGAGGCCGGTGTTTCCTAGCTGACAACTCTGAGAAGAAACACCGAAACGAAATCAGAGGTCAAAGTCTATTTAGTGTATCGTCTTGTCACATGTACAGGGTGAAGTACGCGGTCATATTTCGCAGTAAAGCAGTCTGGTGTCATCAAATCTAAATGCCACCAACTGTAACAAACCGCTTGAAAAGTCATTTTTTCGGCATTTTTAAGGCGCTTATTCTGGCCTTTTTTTTTTTTTTTTGTCATTTTTTGAAGTGAAATCTTGTTTAGGCGCGTTGGACATTTTTGAGGTGGGTTAAAACCATCTAATCCGCGGCACTGTTACTGTAACCATCACTATTTGTGTATAGTGTTTTAATTTTTTTTTATATAAATGTGTGTGATAGTCTGTAAGGTATTTATTTAATGGGTCTTTGTTACCTGAATTAAATGATATATTATTATTATTTATTTATTATAACGTAGTATTCTACTAGTAGTGGGGGAATGGGAATCGTGGGTTAATTTAAGTTTTTTTTTAATGAATTTAGGTCTTATGGATCTTTCTACGAGGTTTCCTAAATGGGAGCCCAAATTTTGGTAATTTTTGCGATTGGACTTACCGTTTTCGAGATATTTAAGATTCACTACGATACGACGCAGCGCGCATTCGGCGATGGTAGCGAATAGCGAGGCGCCTTGGGCATTTTTGTTCATGTTTTCATTTCTGTCGGCACTTCTAGAGTGCCACTGTTTTTCTTTTTGTTTTGCTATTTTTTCCTTAATGTATATCAGCTACCCAACATCATCCTTAAACATGAAATGAAAATGAAAAATGAAATGAAAAAGTGTTTGTTACAGTAATACATTGCTAACAATATAATTATTACCTCTGTTAAACTGCAAAGCATTTTGTTGGCAGATGTAGCTCCTTTTCTTTATTTATTTATTTATTTGGAAACTCAACAGCTTATTATTAACATGCATGAGTTATGAATGTTCAGTTCACCTCCCCATCAATGAATAGCCAAATGCATTTGCAACACAGTTACTGGCATCTTAGAGCCTGCATACACTGAACATTGATGGAAAATTGAACATAGCACACATATAAACAAATACACACACAAATACAAGTTTTTTATTTATAATATTAATTATTTATCTTCTCAACATCGCTATATGCGGATGTAAACAGACACAACAGTATATTTATTTTTTATTTTTTAAATATTCTCAACCATGACCACGCCCTTCTAAAACACCCTGTATTTCTGTAATCTAGCAATATAATATATCATATTATAATAGAATTGACTTAAATTAATACAATGAATTGAGCAAGAAAATTCCTGCAATATAGTCTTCTTAAGTTGTAGAAAGTTCTTGAACATATATCGTTACTTCCAGTGCGCTGATGGAACATGTTCGTGAACTGAAGAAGGGCATCGAGCGCGGTGTGGTGACGAGGGTGGTGCAGGACTTCATGGATGCTGAGGCACCCCTTGCGGACCTGGATCTAGTCGCCGACCATGAGAAAGGTAGGGTCTACCATAGACTACACACTATAGATGTTTTTGTAACCATTTTTGGGCAAAGACCTCTCCTTCCAAACCTCTCTGTCTTCCGCGAACGCGAAGTTTGATATTTTTCGCAGTTATAAAATAAATCTTATTATTATTAGTTCCTTTATTCGTTGTATAAACACATAAATTACATTTTTAAATATTAAAATACAAAGACATAAAAGTATTTAAAAATATAAAACAAATAATAGCCCACCGGTATCGGGAACAGGGTCCAAGCTACCGGTGGTCCCCTGAGAGAGGAACCTCCTAACTATGCGCGCCAAAAAAAGCCAAGCCATAAAATATTATTATTATTTCCTCTATTCATAGTATATTATTATTATTATTAGTTATAAGTGGGTAAAAGTAGAGATATTTCATACGTAATACGTATGAAATACATATCGCACCTTTAAAGTAAAACCGTTACTAAACGAAATTATGTAATTTTATAGGGGAGCCAATATTAAAAAATAGTCACTATTTTAGATAGATGGCATTGATACCTCAATTCATGAAAATTTTCGTTTAGTAACGGTTTTACTTTAAAGGTGCGATATCGTCGAATATATATAAAGTGTATGCAAATTGACGGCGTTCGCGTAGTGGCGGTTCGTGTATTACATTTGATCGATACTAACCAGTAACTTGATTGATAGCCAGGGTACTTCAGTCACTCAGTCGTTTTTCTACCACATCAATGTTAGATTTTCTAATAAAAAAGAAAAGAAAGAAAAATGTTTATTTGGGACTCGCACAAGACAAACAAACCAGTAAAATAAAATTAATAACTAAACAGTATAATAAAATAATTATCTGTGCGATGCCAAAATGGTCCCTATCTCAGCTTATGCTGCGATATCTAAAAAATAAATAACGCAGCGCTGGTATTCTGATAGGGCCAGTCAGTGGTGCCACGGATACATTCACGGAGCATATATAACAGAAATATAAAAATAAAATAATAAGTATAAATATGGGTAAAAATGCAACAATTATTAATAACTAATAAACTAACTAATACTTTCTAACATTCATCATAATTTTCCCAGACGAATCAAAACGCAAGTTCCACTTGGAGAAAAAGATAGCCGAGCTGCTGGCCCAGCTCAGCCGCGTCACGAAGACGGCGCGGCTCATCGCGGACACTGACAAGGACGCGGGCACTACCGTCAGCACACAGCTCAACAACTGTAGTGAACAGGTTGGTATTGTACTTGCAGAATAAGATATTTCCTGGATAAAACAATACTAAAATTCTATTTAATAATAATATTTCATTTGTAAAAAGACAACTTTTGGTTCACAGTAGGTGTTAATAGTACTACTATGTTGTTGATACTATGTATTGTATATGTCACCGGAAAATTGCAGACTCCGTAAGATTGTAATAAATCTTAGTTAGATTATTATTTCGCGATATATGAGGATGAAATTGTTTTGTGTAAAATAAATCCCATCCAAATTCAATAGTTTCCAATATATCCGTGTCTTATTTACAAAAAAATAGATTACAATTTCACGCGATATTTTACAATCTTACGGCGTTTGCCATTTTCCGGTGATATATACATGGTATGCTACTATGTATACAATACTATGTTAGTTAATTTAATAAATATGAAACACAGTCTCTTCTCTCTATCAGTTTAAAATTGTATTTTTGAAATGATTTTTGATGATTACCTACTTGGTATGCCAGTTACATTCGCCGAAACTATTCCTTGTACAAATCAATACAATTGACTAAGATAAAATCGTATTAAAGTTCAGCAGACCGTGACGTTTTTAATTAGTAAAAAGTGTTGAAAATCAGCGACAAATATCACATCGAGTCGTAGAAAATACGTTATTGTGGTGTTAATGTTAATTCTGAGGCTGGATAAAGTCCTCTCCTTCTCGCGTTAAAACATTTTCTTTACTGTTTCAGGCGGAGTTGTTGGCTCCCATGTTGGTGAAAGCTGCACAACAGAGAGTGGCCACTCCAGACGACAAGGTAAACTAAATGTTTCCATTCTAAAAAATACTGCGGATAGCAAAATTTACTTATTTGGATCTTCAACAAAGGATACACAGAATAACATAAGTCACAGTGATACAGTTCATTTACGTGTGCTCCTTCAGTTATAGGAGACCACAGTATGCACATATAACTAGGTTTACAAAACAGAATAATATTACATACGCAGAATGAAATTAAAAATAGAGTAAAATCATTCCTTTACATTAAATTAAATTAAAAAAAAAAACATTTAATTAAATTAGATCAAATTATTCCAGTAGATTAAATTAAGATTATTCCAGTTAATTAAATTGAATTAAATTGCTTCACTGAATTATTGTGTCATGTCAAATTTAAAATTAAAATTAATTTGAGATGGTAATAAAGTCAGGTTACAAATATTAAATTAAAAAGAAAAAGTATATACTTCGTTATCTCGCTGCGGCTAAGGTATTTTTGTATTTTGAGATCGGGACGGTTATGTCCCAAATTTATCATTGCCTGTGTTAGTTACTAATTATACACTATTGTTTATTCTCTAGGCTGTAATAGAGAACTACAAGGCTCTGCTCGCAAGATATGCAGAGTCCTTGTCCAAGATTCGGGACCTGTGTGACCAGTCGGTGGATCCTATGGACTTCGTGCAGACTGCAGGTAAGAAAAAAAAAATCCTAGCAGGAACCATTTTGTGTCTATGTCACCGGAAAATTGCTAACCCCGTAAGATTGTAAAATATCGCGTGAAATTGTAAACTATATTTTCTCAATTAGACACGGATATATTGGAAACTATTTAATTTGGATGAGATTTATTGTTTACAAAATGATTTTTATTGAGGAATTATAATCTAATAAAGATTTATTACAATCTTACGGAGTCTACAAATCTAATTATATTTTCTCGATATAATGTAAACAGATAGATAATTTTATAAACAATAAATCCTACCCAAATTCAATAGTTAGTTTCCAAAATTAGTTTACAATTTCACGCGATATTTTACAATCTTACTGCGTCTGAAATGATCCGGGGACATATATAAACAATAGAAGGACTACCTCAGGACCTTTTTCTTCAGAGTGGTTAACATTACAGTTATTCAAATTATGCTTGTCTAAAGCCTCGTCACTTCCAAGGCGTCCGCGGCGTCACTTAGGTTTACAACAAGTGACATATAGCGATACAATAACTGTGTAATAAAGTAACACTTACTTTATTAACTACTTACAAAGGTACATATTTCAGTGACAAACTCGAATTTAAATTCCGCTGAAACACCCCGCGTCTCGATATGAGCTGATTCTTGGATAACGCAACATGAATACTGACATAAAATTTACGGCCTGTTTCACTGCTTTTTTTAATGGGTGAGAAATCATCAAATGACTTCTTTCGCCCTGGGTGGAGCGGAAGGGCGTGTCAGACTCTTACTAACTAAAACCCATCCGGGTTCCGTCTAAAGCCCTTTGCGTTCCAGGGCCGCGGTAACTCTTTCGAACAAATTCCGCAACCCTGTACTGTTTCACCTCCTACGATTTCCTAAGTTCCCGTTAATTTACTTGGAAGATAATTCCATACAAATTATGTTCCACTTTCGAATTGATTTATTTATTTGGCTCACCAACAATTATTGTTAACACTAAAAATACTACAAAATACTAAGCTTAACAGAAAGAAAATGTAGTGTAACATTTTTTACAGGCAAGCACCACATGTGCCAAAATGATAATGGGCTTAACTTAATTATACTACTACTTACTTATTCAGTGATTGGTGGCTATTCGGAGGACGTAAAACAGGCCCATAGTCTTTCAAGGTACTCGTTTTTATTCCCCGCCCCTTAGACTACAGGTCACCAAGAGGCCTGTTCTAAATCTACAATTTTTTTTTCTCCCTTCCGCTCTGGTTGCAGTGTGGAAGGGCGTGTCAGACTCTTACTGACTACAAACCCATCCGTGTTCCTTCTAAAGCCCTTTGCGTTCCAGGGCCGCGGTAACTCTTTCGAACAAATTCCTGTACCCTGGCAGGCTCTGGCCCTAGCGGGCCCCGTCTCCTATGTTGACATCTCTTTGAGGCGTGCGTGGAACACAACGCGCCATCGACCCGGGCCTGGTGGTGATCGGACAGCGAGCCACCCAACGCTCGCCGTCCGCAGGCCCGCGCCTACGGTGGCCGGGGATCGCCCTGCGACTTCCGACGCCCGGGGCGTCTCTAAATCTACAGTTACCATGATAATTTATCCATGTATACTTGCAGGCGAGACGATGGAGCGCATGCGCGCGGAGTCCTCCAAACACAACGACCCCATGCAGTGCGCGCACACCTCTGCTGCCATCACCAAGTGAGTATACCTTCATTATACTTATCTCTAGCTCAGCTCCATGTACCAGTATCAAGAGTTCCTGTCAACCTGTGTTGCCCAGACAGGTACAACAGCCCGAAGGCTGCCTGGTTGCCAGTGGGTTGTGATAGGTTTCTCAGTGACATCCAATTACAATTTTGAGACAAGGGTAGGCTGATGTTGGTAGTTGCTTAACCCACTTGCGCTGTTTTGCTTAGCACTGGGCTGGATGCGGAATGAGTGTAAAGTCCCGCACATCTTCATTGAAAAGGGAGGATCCTCCGACCAGACGGTTGTTGTGTCCGGTGGGCAACTGCCCGATTGTTGATGTATGGACTGTTGTACATGTTCAAATCGCACCGAGAACTTTGCTTGCGCGATTCAGGAATTCATTGGTAGTTCCTCGCTGACAGGATAGATGGCGTTGAGGTTCTTTTTGTTGCCGTATAAATTTTGCTTCTTAGTTTTTTATGTGGCAGCATTGATGCCGCTACCGGCAAACGGTCTAGTCCAGGGTTAACTTTATTTTGCAGAATGGTCTAGCACAAATACGAAAACTTAGTTAGCCTTGGCTAAAACTGTATGATTTTGTCATTTCTCTAGCCCCTTTAAAAACAGTTATGTCAAATCGGCACAACTTCTAATGGACTAAGATTCGAGAGCCCCCAATCCTTACTTATTTTCACATTAAAATTAACATTAACATTAATGTGTGGGATAGAGTAGTGTTATTATGTACTTTGTATGAGAGTAGTGTTAGCATATGTTAGTGTGTATGTACGTTCCTGCTAGCTTGGGCCGATGGCCTTATATACAGCAAATGGTAATGTTTTCCTGTAAGCAGGTACATTTCCAACATAAAATATATTTAATTCAGAGGCATGTGTAGTGTAATGCGTAAAAATACGTAGACGAAAAGCTAAATAGTACCTACCTAAATTGTTATGAACAAGAAGTTAGTAGTATCGTCTAATATAAATCAAGTATTTTGCACTTTGAGCTGCAGAATTATTCAAAGGGCAGTTAACTTGTGGAGATGTAATTCGTGTTCAAGAGTTAACAGCCTGACATAATATTATAAACCGAGTCACAAAACCACACAGCTTCGTATCAGACATTTAGAAAGAACCCGATAATGCAGAACTAACTAGGTCTTCTGTAGATTTTAATAAAATGCGGATACATTCATAAAATGCGTTTTGAACATTCATTTTTGGTGATAAATAATAATAGCACAAGGTTAGAAAAATCATAGACGACTTGTATGTTAAGTCATGTCTCTGGGACTAACCCAATACTTAACCCGGACAAACTAGTCTGCATTTGAAATAGCGCTGTGCAAAACAAAACTCTTAGTTAATAAGTTAATTAGTTAGCCCAAACTATCAAGTTGGCACAACTTATAAAAATAACTCAAACAATTTTTTTTTTTGGTTTGAATTCTGAATTTTAATGGGTATAGAAAGATCTTCACTGAAGATAATTCAAGAGAGTTTAATAAAATCTATGTGTGTCCAGGTTAGCCAACCGCGTGATACACGTGGGCATGTCATCAAGCACAGCCAAGAGCGACCCCGAGCTGCAGAAGGCTCTGTCGGAAGCTCAACAGCAGCTCACCGCCGCCACGCCTACTTCCGACACCCGCGCCAGCAGGATGCCTGACTGGAAGGATACCACTGCCAAGGTAACACTTACAGCTCAACAGTAGCTCAACAACTGCAGCTCAATGTGGCCAAGCCTGACGCTGATAACCGCACCAGCAGGATGCTTGACTGAAAGGATACCACTGCCAAGGTAACACTCACAGCTCAACAGTAGCTCAACAACAACTCACCGCCGCCATGCCTACTTCCGACACCCGCGCCAGCAGGATGCCTGAATGGAAGAATACCACTGGCAAGGTAACACTCACAGTTCAACAGTAGCTCAACAACAGCTCATCGTGGCTACGCCTGACGCTGACAGCCGTGCGAGCCCTTAGGTCGGCAACAATAAAGTCAACCCCTTCAGGCGGAGGTTCTCGGGTGGCTCAGATCTTCAGTGTTTGTGTAGCGTCTCTCCGCAGTTCATGGCCCATATCTCGCCTTGCGTCGCATGCCTTGCCATCTGTGCATGTGAGGACTTTATGGATGCGTAAGCGAATTGTTTTACCGTTGCTGAGTATTGAGACAAACATAAAATTTAGACACACTATTGCCATTGACACGAAGCAGAAGAAGGATTCTGCATTGTACAAGAAGTGATTAACCACCTCGATCATATACCAAATTGACTGTTCGTTGGATAGTTGCCTATAAAGTGGAGAATCTTGCGACCAGGAAGGAAACATCCTTCCTGGTCGCAAGATTTTTCACTTTCAATAGGGGAACATTCTCCCTCGTTCCTCCACCTAGATACTGGTGACTCTGAGCACGACGACGGACTGCCGTATCATGGTGTTTTTTTAGTTTTATTTCACATGTCAAAACTTTTTATCAACAGATCCTACAAGCGACGGAGGAAGTGGAATCACTTTTGTGCGGAGAGAATGTCTTCAAGACCCAGCCGGGACCGAACCAGCCAATTTATGTAAGTATTCTCTTTGTTGTATCCCTCCAATCTCATCTTACCAGCGTGTTAGTTATGCTGCTAGCCACGTTATCAATCATTTATTGTATCGTCACAGCCAATTTGCTCTGAATCTTCTCGATCGATTCAGTTAAAATTGTGTGGTGTTTTTATTTATTGTAGGAACCATTGTTTTGTTATCCAGAAAGTTGTCTGCCTAGATAATATTTAAAGTATTTTATATCCACAGAACGAGGCACTGAACCTGCACGTGGCCATCCGCGACTGGTCGTCGCGCGACAACGAGATCGTGGCCGTCGCCAAGCGCATGGCCGTGCTCATGGCCAAGCTGTCTAACTTCATGAGCAACGGTAACGAAGAAGATATTCCGATTCACTATTATAACTGTCACTACCATCACAACATCACTACAAATTACATAAACAAAGTCCCTCGCCGTGTCCGGGGGGCTACTCTCTAAACCCGAAGTCCGTAGTTTCGGGCTTAGTTGCTGTTGTATTCTACTCCGTATCACCTACGGACTTACGATTAGTTCCGAACCCGAACTAAGAATGAATGACAACACGATTTGACGTTAACTGTCAAATCGTGTTGTCATTAATTCTTAGTGGTTAGGTGATACGGAGTAGAATACGCCCGCAACTAAGCCCGAAACTACGAATTTTGGGCTTTGAGAGTAGCCCCCCTGTATCGATAAAATTAAAAAAATACCTAACAGATTTTCATCCGGTCTTCAACAATAGACAAAGTGGTTCATGAATCAGGTTTAGGTGTTTATATAATTAATGTTTTGTATAAATTGACTGAAATATAATAATGATTATTGAAGATATCCAAAAAATCATCATATTGGTACTGTGCTGCCCGTGTGAGGCCGGTAAAGGCGGTCTAACGAGCATTTTATTCCACAAAATAATGTTGCCCATTTTATGCCCGGTTTCGGAGGTACTTTTATCGGTAGTTTATCTATTCATAAGCGCTTTTGATTCGATAATCGTTCAATAGTCCAATGTTATTTCATTATTTATCTCCGAGTATAACCTAGTTTTGTATTTCAGACAAGCAGCGTGAAGTCCTGACGACTTCAAAGTCGATAGTGACGGAGTCGCACGAAGTCGCGCGACTCGCCAAGAAACTTGCGCACGAGTGCACCGACCACAGGATCAAGACGGTGAGTATCTACTGAGGGCGAGTTTCTTGATCCGGAGTTACCCATGGGGTTACAAATAATAATTATGGGCACCTAAATTTCGTTAGAGGGCGTTTTTTGAGCTTCACCAGTCAAATAAATAAATTTATTGGTACCTTATTTTGGTCGAAAAACGCATTTTAACGCCCAATATTTTTAACCAATGACTAATATCATCAAAATATACGGTGGAAAGAAAAAATAGAATAAAAAAACATAAAAAGAGGTCACTAAAACACGCCGTACAACTCCATATTTTTTTTAAATATTCAATCATTTCTTTTACTGCGTTTTGTCTTTTCTCTAGGTTTTATGAAATGTTATTAAATTTGGTTACCCTCACTAAGAGGGTGCAGTGTTTAACTGGGTTTGTTCTCTGTATAAGAAGTTTTTAGAAATACCTTCATCATAACAGACTGATTAGTTACACAACTGCTCCAGAAGGAAGGTTATGTTTTTACGGATTATTTATTTTTGTAGAACTTGCTACAAGCTTGCGAGAGAATCCCGACTATCAGCGGTCAGCTCAAGATGTTGACGACTGTCAAAGGATCCTCACTCGGACGACATGGTAATACAGTTCATTTTCCTTATTTACGTCACGTTACTTACGGAGTTGCTATTTTTAGTAGTTATTATTTTTTACTTAAACTCTCGATAAATTGTCAACAGAACATTTGGAATACTTTTTTACGCATCTCAATTTGATAGTCTATAATCTCGCGCAGTCATTCCGAGAGATTGTGGATTATAATAAAATGACGACAAATGTTCAGTTGACAATTTATCGAGAGTTTACAATCTCTCATGTTATTTTATAATCTTACGGAGTTTTCTATTTTTCGGTGACATATACAAGGTGGAGACGACGAAACGACATTAAATCAAAACACTAGCAATACTGGTTCATTCAAATATGTTGTCTTTTATCACAGATATGATGTCACTAACTACAACAGATTGCTTGGAATATTTCTTCAGAATAGTAGTCACTAGTGACCGTCAAAATGGAGGGACCAAGTCTCTAATGTCTGTCATACACATATAAAAACATAATACCATTAATCTACTATTTCCTACCTTTGCTTTAATTTTAGCTACCTCGTCATATACATAATATTTTAACAAAATGCTTGGTCCCGCCATCATGATATCAAGATGGAGGGACCAAACTGATAGACTACTCCCTGGAATGTTCTACCTACTTAGTGTTATAATACCTTAATTCTACCTTAATATTATCGATTTTGGCTGCCCAAAACATATCTCGTTTTAAAGATATCGATTATACAAGTTGGTCCCTCCAAATTGACGATTCAATTTTTTAGTGCAACAGGTAAATGGGCGGTTTATTTTCGATCTTCGAAGGATAAATATTTAATACCTATTTACTACCTTCAAATCATACAAAATTTCTCACAGTAACATTAATGGGATCCTGTGAATTGTCGTAATAAAATATATTTTGTATTATTATTCC
>NDFZ01005349.1:117457-277904 GCA_002192655.3 Mamestra configurata | reverse complement strand
GGTTTATTTTCGATCTTCGAAGGATAAATATTTAATACCTATTTACTACCTTCAAATCATACAAAATTTCTCACAGTAACATTAATGGGATCCTGTGAATTGTCGTAATAAAATATATTTTGTATTATTATTCCCGTTATATTTATTTTAATTAACAAACTTACACATAAATATTCTTAATCTACATATAACACGACACAGATTCGTCCGGTTTTACATGCGTTGAGCGAAATCGCCAAGTGTAGGGTTTTTTAGTTTTCTCCCATAATTCTTTTTTTAATAATTCAGCCCATTGGTAACTTGGCAACGTCCACTTTTTCCTGTATTTTGATCTTGTGTCATTGGATCATTTCTCTTCACAAACTTTTGAATGGGTTGTATTTTTTTCCAAGAATGTATATTTAAGTAAAACTGTATTTTTTCCTGACTTACTATCCTTGACAAGTTTGAGGGTTTTTGACGTTTTATGCAATTGGAAAGTTTATTTTTAATTTCGGTGACAGGGTTTATAATAGTTTCAAAATATTCCTATGAACCAGTATTGTCAGTGTTTTCATTTATCGTCGTATCGATGTCTCCACATTGTATAAATTTTGAATGTTTGACACCACTCTTCAGATTTTTTCATTTGATTTTCTGCGACCGATTCAGATTCTCTAATCCTATTATTATTATAATTTCAGGTACACAAGAAGACAAAGAGGCGTTGGACATGTTGGTCGGCAACGCTCAGAGTTTGATGATGAGTGTAAGTATTATAATGTTTACTATTTGCCTGCAAAAGTCATGTATTAACTCTCGACTTTGTTTCATGTGACGCCACTAATACGAGCAGTGCTGGAATAAGCTACCGTTGCGCCATGAGTACATTCTACTTAGGGACCTTTAAACCTTAAGGCACACAAACCTTTGTAAAAGCATAGGTTTTTGACTACTATGACAAATCCATATAAATCAATACTAAATTTGATAGATGGTATTAAAACAGTAGGATTGGTGAAAAATAAATAAAATTAATGGAAAAACAGAGAAGTAAAACGTTTTTTAAGTTATTCTTCTATCCTTGTCAAACAAAATGTCGTCTGTACCGTATGGCTTCATGTCAATATGGCGGGACTTGTTAGTGACGTCACACGCAATTTGTGCTGTCTTTGTTTATCACAGATTTTAAAACCGTCGACCATTAAAATATAAGCTCCTGCATTGTATTCAAAGTACAACTTGCTTGATATGTAGTCGAAACATATCGATAATACTTCAATACCAGCCAACTACTACGGAATAAATTATAGAAGTACCTACTTATCCAAAGGAAAAAAAAATACGACGAAATCCCTAGTTATAAGCACTATTGTGTTGTATTTCTCATGTAAGTGACTGTCTTTTATGGCAAAAAAATCTTTAAACACGAAACGCTGACAACACCGCCATTTTTTTAGATTTTTAAGCAAATTTTTAACTTCGTCATGTCTACTCTTTGGGCTGTGAGAAATGTTATAAAAAGTCCAGTCATATGGACTGGATCCGGGACTGGTTAGATTTCATATGGCAAAGGTATTGTACGTCCAAGCACGGCCAAGCCCGGCTACGTAACTGATCCAGCACTGATTGCATCATCATATCAACCAACTGTTGAACGTAAGCCCCCCCCAAAGAGCGCCAACCATCCTAGTCTTGAGCAGTCCGCATCCATCCGCTGCCAACCACCTTCTTCAAATCATCGATCCATCGTGCCGCAGGGCGTTTGACCACGTTTGCCCATACGCGGTCTCCACTCTAACACATGACTGCTCCATCAACCATCTGTCCGTCTACAGACATGGCTGGCCCACTTCCACTTCAGCATGACGATTCAACGCGCAATGTCGGTGACTTCAATGTCGGTGTCAGCTTTGAATTAAAAATATAAATTGTATACTGTTGGTAGCTCTCTTAGGAGTTGGTATTACTGGAAATATTAAAAGAACCTCCATGAGTATTTTCTCTGTGCCCTAATCGCTCAAATCTACTACCAGATCAGATGGTCCATGGGGCCGAAAAGTTCTGGAGTGGCGACCGCGGTCCGGAAGTTGTAGCGTTGGGAGGCCTCCCACAAGGTGAACCGATGACCTGGTGAGGGTCGTTGGTAGCCAATGGATGCGAGACGCATAGGACCGGTTGTTGTGGCGACACACGCGGGGAGGCCTATGTCCAGCTGCTGGCTGTCCTGGCTGCCTTTCGGCTGATATGATGACTACCAGAACTAGAAGAACCCTTTCACTAAGCATAAACCGTTTTATTTCAGATCCAAGACGTGGTGAAAGGCGCAGCCAGTGCCTCCGTCAAGATCATGTCCCAGCGCGGTCCCCGGATGAAGTGGGTGCGCAAGAATTACTACTAACTGCTCAACTATACAGCATAACGTACTCCTTACATTCCATTCACAGTTGTTTTACCTCCGACGGCGAGAATAAAGATCACTTTATCACTCATTAGCAACCTTAGTGTAAAGAGAATAAAGATACTACTAAGACGCCATTGTCAAAACTTCAGTCAAGTCAGTCTCTATTCTGACTTAAGGCTTTGACAGCTGAAATTTGTGCTCAGTTATGGCCTTCTAGTCGTTGCTGGTGTTTTGGTGTAATTTTATCCGT
This sequence comes from Mamestra configurata, assembly GCA_002192655.3. Taxonomy (NCBI): domain Eukaryota; kingdom Metazoa; phylum Arthropoda; class Insecta; order Lepidoptera; family Noctuidae; genus Mamestra; species Mamestra configurata. Next base: position 275,271 of record NDFZ01005349.1, on the reverse strand, counting down.
TTTCCGTGTCAGGTACTTTTTAAAACTGTGTTTAGTTAAGAATGTATAGTTTTAAGTTCTTACATTCCGTAATGATTGTATGCCAAAGTTAAATGTATTGTCTTGCGTCTATTTTTGTAATAAAGAGCTGATTTTAACTTGGTGTTTTTATTTTTATACCTACCCGCTTTAATAATAATAATAATAATAATAAACGTTTATTTCGACCAACATGGATCATAGCACACACATTACACATAATAATTACACATAACAAAATAATAACAAAAACACACATACATAAAAACACGTAAAAATCCAAATATACATATTACTTATTACTGGTTTCGATTGCTCAGTAAGTGAACCATACAGCAATGGTTCAGGTACTGACAATCGAACCTCTGCGCGAATGCCCTCAGGATGCCGTTGAAACTAGTCCGAACCCTGCGCACCAGGGATGTGCACCGTTTTCGCATAGTAGAGTAGAAACAGTCTACTTGTGACTCGGCGAACATCCCTGATGCGCTACAGAATCGGGGCAGCCCCATCAGCACTCTGAATGCATTATTATATTGCACACGCAAGGCGCTGTACTGTCCGCGCGTGTACGTGACCCACAGGCTGCTCGTGTAGAAGGATGTACAAAATGCCTTGAACAATGTGGTTTTCACTTCAGTGGTACAACGAGCAAACCTGCGGGCAATCATATTCGCCCTTACAGACAACGCCCTGCGTTCTCGCTCTATGTCTGCATCGTCTCTCAGATCAGAGGACAACATATGTCCAAGGTATCTAAAATTTTCCACCCTCTTCAGAGGTATTCCACCTAGTTTTATGGTAGGTATTGATGTCGGACATTTTCCTCTGGCCCGAAAGACCATGCATTCACTTTTCTTAACGTTATAAGTCAAGCCATGGTTGTGAGCGTACTTTTCACAGATGCCCAATAATTTTGAAAGGCCACAAACAGAAGCACTCAACAGCACCATGTCGTCCGCGTAACTGATATTATTTAGACATACATCATCAATATGGCAGCCGACGCGGGTGCTGCTTAGCTCCTCTATCAATGCGTTGACATAGAGATTGAAAAGTTTGGGTGAGGATAGTCCCCCCTGCCTCACCCCACATTCCAACCTGTACGGCTCTGAATATGCACTCGACCATCGCACGACATTGACCTGGTTATTGTACCAAAATTTAAAAATCCTGGTGAGTTCTGCAGGCAGGGATATATCTTTAAATTTTTGCCACAGGATATCGTAATTAACCAGGTCAAATGCCCTCGATAAATCGAGAAAACACGCATAAACGGGTGTTCGTCTTTCAGTGTAGTACTTAATAGTTTGCTTCACACACAAGATAGCTGTTTCCGTGGAGAGTCTCGGCCTGAAACCAAACTGATTATCGCTAATGTTCAGGTATTTATCCAGTTGTTTGTTAAGCAAACTATCAAGCACTTTCGCTACCGTAGTGGCAAGAGAAATCGGCCTGTAGTTGGATTTATCAGCAACATCACCAGTCTTATTTTTCACAATTGGCACCACCACAGTTTTCATAAGTGCAGAAGGTAAATACGAATGTCCCATACATAGGGTATAGAACATTGCCAGCACTCTAGGCAGGTGAGGGCCTGCATTTTTGAGATGTTCGATACTGATGCCGTCATGGCCAGGAGACTTCCCACGCGACATTGCTTTTATAGCTTGTTTTACATTTTTAGCTGTAATTATAGCTCCAATCTCCTGACCATGTGACTCAACATCGTTCACCAGCTGTGATGGTCCCAACGGTGATTTGATAGTGAAGTGATCCTTAAACATATCAGCTATACAAGTATGATCATTGATACCGTTAACGCTCACAGGGAGGCTAGGCTTGCCACTGAATTTCTTGGTGGACTTCCAAAAGTGTTTAAAATTATGTTTCGAATGGTGCGATGCCAAAATGTCCATTTTTATTTGTTCACTATGATTTTGACACCATTTTAAGCGAGACTTAAAAACGTTTCGAGTAACTTGCATTTCCTCAAAAACACGGCCCGATTTTGGTTTTCCACACCATACCCACAACTGAAATTTACTTCTAGCCTCCCTATGAGAATCACTAACATGTCTGTTCCATCCAACCACAGGCTTCTTACAGTTACGCCGTATTGCGACAGCAAAACTGTCAGTGGCAGCCTTGCTTAAAATAAAAATTAACTCAGCATAAAGTTTATCAATGTGTTTTTTGTGATCCACATTATTGCAAACATAGTCACTACAGTCGCGAAACACACTAGGAAAATCAAAAAGTCTCAACCTCTCATGACAGATCTCAGTATATAGTAAAATCTGGTCTGGTTTTCTATCACCCCATATTACCTTATTAACCAACGACTGCGAGCTACAAGATATTTTTGGCCTTATCACATCAAAATCACATTCTACAATTAGAGGGTAATGATCCGACCACAAGACGTCATACTTTATATAAACATTTACTACGGATTGCAAGGCGGCATCAGTTGTCACACAGTGGTCTAGCCAGCGTCTAGACCCATTTGCCTCACTTACAAAGCTAAACGTGTTTGACTCCAGTCCTAATATCTCAACGTCCGCACATGCCCACTCTAATTCACTACAAAAACAAGTTAGCTCGTTGTAAAATAATTCATTTGGATGAGCGTTAAAATCACCCATTACGTACACCGACTCAGTATCCTCATTAGTAACAATAGCACTCACCAAACTGAGACAATCCGTGAAATCCGTTAAGTTTATCAACTTATCTGTAGGCATGTAAACACTGAACACTAAGAACGACTTTAGACCCAAAGTTATTTTAATCGCACACACTCGCGGATTATTACACTGTAAGACCGACACATTTTGAAAAACTCCTTTGTTCCAAAGAAGTGCAACTCCTCCATAGGGCCGGCCGCGAAGCATGCCGGCGGTGGTATCCACTGCAGATGTACCGGTGAACCCGAAGTTGTCGTCGATTCCACTCAGAAACTGTAAGTCGCTGGGCAACAACCACGTTTCTTGTAATGCAATTATGTCCGAGGACTGGCATAGTTCTTGAATACCTTGTACTGCTCGTTTCACACTCCTACAGTTGAAGCTGACTAATTTGTATCTATTTTGACTGTTTACTATCATAATGTTTGGCAGGGCCGCCTACAGTGATGCTACCACTGTTCGCATTCTTTTGCTTAAAGTTTGTGAATCGCCTGAATATAACGCCCTGGGGCCAAAGATTGTCATCCAAGAATGTAGGTAACTTATGCTCCGAGACAAAAAACTTGTACGCATTATGATATTTATCTCGTAGGAAAGATATTTTCTCTAATTTAATCATTTCGTTTGTTTTTCGATAAACGTAGTCTGTTATATCTGCTTCCGTTGTATCTTTATGCACTTTGGTAATAAACATTGGAACTTGCCTGTCTGCGGCTTTGAACTTACAGTCCGTATCGTTTGAACTTCCCATCTTGCCAAGATATCGATAGTTTGCCTTATGTTTGCGATGCTCGACCAATTTCCAGTCACTCTCCACACCGGTTTTCACCGTCTCAGCAAACGATCTCTTTTCAGTTTGATTGTCGGAAATCCCACTCTCACACTTATCTCGACTCGCGGGCCCTGGCTGCAGCGCCCCTGCCTCTAGCGTCGTAGCTTCTCCGCTGACACCACTCACTTTTATAACTTGCGGGTACTTTCGTGCTGATCGCGCGCCTTTCTGCGATGAGGTTTCTTTAGGTGAAGACAATATCGAATCAATATTCATGTTATTAGGATCCGTAACTGTCGCGTCTAGATGTGAAAGTCCCATAGGGCCACTATCCAGATATGCACCACGCTTAGTATTTATCCTCATATTCCGATATTGATATTCATTCGGGGTTGACTGGTCCGATGTAGAAATCACATTTTCTATCACCAGCTTAAGTTCGTCTAGCTGATGCGACGTAACATACTTAGCTTTTATGTCTTTCAGTTCTGTTTGAAGGGTTAAAATATCCTTTAACAACTTCGTGACATCTAGATGGTCGAAAGTCACCGGTGGAAGTTTTTCTAAGTCACGGGCCACAAACACTGGCATCACTTCTGGATCAGTTCCCTTGAAAAGAGATATTATATCCTCAACATCGCGGTTTTCCTTCCCTTGCCGTTTACGTGAGATTTTTCGCTTGCCCGTCGGCAGCGATTCAAAAAGTAACGATTTTGATCGGTTTATTTCTTCACTTTTAAACGCCGACACACATATTCTGGTCAAACTGTCTTCATCAATAATCGATATTTTGTTTTGCACATAAGCTAACAACTCGTCTATCACAATATTGCACGAAATGCACTTCACCGTCGAAGTCATTTTACGAAAGATTATGCTCCGCGATTCGAAAGTACACCCACACCGAGCTTTGTCTGCGTGAATTTTAGAACGGCCTCCAGAGAGAAATGAAAAAACTGGCAAGTGCGAGTCGGACTCGCGTGGAAAGGGTTCCGATCGAATTTCATTTTTGTAACATTTTATTTGAACACTATAAATTTCTTATAGGGTTTCCTGTAATTTTGGCCGGAAATGGTCATTTATCGTCTAATTTCCTGAACAACTTCAAAACAATTTATTTTAAAATTATGAATAAATTAAATTAAAACCCTCACAGTACCTAAGCCCTTTTGATATGTCACACGGAACAAACTGAAACTTAAAAAAAAAAAAATTTCTTCCCCAAGAGTGAGTGCGTACTCAAAATATATTTAGTTAGGTAGGTACGTAATGCGTCTGTGTTTGGGTCCTAGAAATTCAAATGTGTACGAAATTTTAAAAATGTATGACAAAAATTGCCAGAATTCAGTTCACGCATATTAATTTACAAGACCTTATTTATAACCATACAGTCTACGTCATGATTAAATTTAATTGAATTGGCTGATATCGGCCTTGCAATGTAAATTTCCTGAGGTGCCCGTTTTTTTTGCAAAGAAGTGTATTGGGTCGGCTGCCAGTCTAACCATCAGGCAGCGTCAGGATCTGTTTGTAGTAAGTTAGGAGAGCAAAATAAGAATCAAAAATTAAATAACATATTTTATTAGATCTAATACAGAGTCGATCATGATCACTCAATACCTCATGGTACGCGGTAATTCATAAATACAACAGAGTCTGCGGATGACATTATAATGAATAATTAATTACCTCTACCACAGAAACATGAAACACGACAAAACTATCTAACATCCATCGCTGGTCTACTACTAAATGACGTTAAATTATTGAATGCCGAAGCGGCAATGGACACTACAGAATGCTTCATGTTTCCGTGGTAGGTTATTTGATGAAAGCGTGCAAGAGAGACGCGCTTACAATTGTGTATGTGCGTCTCGCTCGCACGCGACTACGTAAGGCTAGAGTATTTGGCATTTGGCACGATTCGATCACAGTTTCGGGTGCAGCGCTTACTTCCGTCTGCGAGCCTGTGGACAAGGAACGAGAATGTTAGAAAAGACATGTGACTGACATATTAAGGAGAATTTTACTGAACATGTTAAAATTTCCACATCTGCTTGGCGATTGTGATATCACTGCTGGTCGATCTGGGAATCGGTCTTTCGACCAACGAGGCAGTTTATGCATTACTAGGGGAAACAAGTTGCCCCCAGTAGTGTCATCGTGTCGCATTAGTTAGAGACTTTATTTATTTGTTAATAAATGGTAACCTACAGCTTTTATTTAAAAACATATCAAGTGAAAGTATCATTCTATCAGCGAAAGAGATTGTAGTTAACTCGTAAAATCAAAATGGGTATAATGATATTTCAGTAGCGCATGAGTATCCCATACATTTTTGACATTTAGACAATCTTGCTAGCCAAACAAATGTTACTTTGTCAAGAAAATCAGGCAACAACAATTTGACTCGATAGATTTATTAAATGCTACATATGGACAAATCAATTTCAATTTTGGAACATTCCTTTGCCCAGTAAAAGTAAAAAGCTAGATCCTTACCACTTCCTTCTTGTCCTTGGAGACGCACACGGAGCGCACGCGGAAGGGGTCGGCGTACACGCAGGTGCAGTCCTGCACTGCGCTCTCATGCAGCAGGCGCTGGGTGATGGCGGCTGCCGCCGTCGTCAGGAACTGCTTCTGCCTGCCGCCGTCCAGCGCGTGGAAGTTAGTCGCCGAGAACACGATGCCATCGGTCTGGGGAGGAGAGTAACGTTAGAATCTGGTTATGCACAGCGAAGTCGTTCCATTGTTCAAATCCGGTGATAGTCAAGAACGCTAGAAAAATTTACAAGTCGCCATCGCAATGTATAGCGACCTCTTGAAGGCGTTCGACTGCTTTAACCAAGAGACGATATTGTTGAAGTTCGAGCACTATGGGATTAGAAATACAATGAATCTGTGTGTTTCAGATATGATCAAATCAATCAGTAGAAACAGGTAAACGGCGTAATTTCACCACACGGTCTGAGAACACAATGGGGGTCCCTCAAGGCTCAACATTGGGACCATTCTTTTTTAGTTCGCACAGATGATTTGCACCAATTACATCAAAATCAAGCAAGTAACAGACTAAACATAGACCTACAGTCACTAAATATTTGCTGATACTGAACTTTATTCTTCAGGTCTAAAATTGGGTTTTGTGTATTGTATACCAATTTGTTTGCCGCAGTAAACCCGTCAGTTTTTTTTAATAAGATGGGAAGCGGACTTACCGACTCAACGAAGTCCCTGCACGCATCATTGGACTTGATGAGTGTACTCCTGAGGTTCTCGGCATCTTTGCCGACCTTCCTGTCTCCGAGCATGATGACAGCCTTCTCGGTGTAGCCTGCAAAAATCATTTACAATTTAGTTTCGAAAGAAAAGTACTTTTTGAGGTTTGCTTGCTCTCCAGCTTATATTTTTAGCACAGCATGATTTGTTGAAATTTTGCAACCGTTTGTCGTACTATCGACTAATAAGACAGCTAGCGACCTTAGCAGCATAAGCTAATATAATAACGCTGAAGAGTTTGTTTGCAAGACGTGCTAACTGATTAAACCCTTTTTAAAAAATAACCCCACGATTTTTAACTTTAACAAGCAAACTTTCAAAAATCTCGTGCTGATACGATTGAAATAATAGTAGAAATAAAGATAAAATAGGTACTGACCGACAATCTGTGCGGCGTTCTTGCCATTTCCGATAGTGAGCGCTCCGGCCGGAGTGACGGTAACGATGGAGTGTGAGTACGCCATGTTGTCGAACGCCACGCTATACGCCAAGGAGCGGGCTACCTCCAGCTATAGACAGAAATAAGCAGTTAGTAACGAATAAAACCAACAGACGATTTACATGCGACGGCGACACAAATAAATTGGGATAAGAACAGTTGCATAATGAGATGAAAAGTCTAATGAGGTAGATGCTGAAATCAACTAATTGCTTTCTTTTAGCAGTGATCGCCAGGATTTAAGATTTAACGTAATTTTCAGTTGCAGAATATTTCATTACTAAGAAAACTAGTCTATAATATCCTCAAACAGGCTAATGGTAGGTTTCTAAAGTAAGTATTTGGAGTTCAGAACGTGTCAAACTCTACTTTAAGGGTTAAAGACTATTGACATGTCGTCAAAAAGAGATGTACGGAAAAAGGAGACTTGCTACGCCAACGTCGCCCCTAAATAAATGTAGAAACGCAAGAAGGCGATGATGAGATAGAATTGAAAGGCACAGTCTGGTCAAACTTCGCAACTTACCAAGAAGAACTGGCTGATGCATTCCTCTCCCACGACGCTGATGGTGTGCTTGACAGCTCCGGCGCGAAGCGGCAGGTCGAAGAGGGACTGGTAGCCGGCGACAACGTTGGTGAGACCTGGCAGGTGAAGGAGGAACGTTAGTGTCTGCATATGAAACAGTGCTAGCAGGTACTATTTGTTTCATGATGAACTTGTTTCTGCTAGCAGCTTCGCATGAAAGTCGAAAATTATCAAAATCAATAGTAATTGTAGTAGTTGAAGTAGGCTGAGAATTAGCAGTTTCTAAATGTCAACAATTAAATGAAGATAGTTCCTCTTTAGTGTTTTATATGGGAAGAAAAAAAGCTTAAAACAATTACCGAATTCAATCCTGAGGGCATCGATGATGGATAGCACTTCGTTGATGTAGGGGTTGTAAGCTCCATTCTTGTTGCGCGCGGGGTCGGCCAGGCGGTAGTAGCGGCCCTTGTCGTCGAACACGGGCTTCGGGCTCTTCAGCCTCACTGGAATTAGGAGATAGAGGTTAATGCTGTGCTGGTAAAGAAGCTTTAGAAAAATTATGAGCTTATTTGCGCTAAATACAAGATTGGTGAGGTGGCGAGATTCTAAAATATTGAAGGAGAATCAATGATGTTGTATATCATCTGGTAGAATGATGCGTTTAAGTTCATTGATATAAGGTTCAAATTGCAAATAAAAGCATCTTTAAGGAATGCTTCGTAATTTTACAAAAGGTAAAAATTAAAAGAAAAGCCCTTCGAGCAAAAAAGATCTTATTTTTTTTAAGATTTTATTCTAGTGTGAAATTCCATTCGTTTGACAGAATAATCACAGTCTCATACTCACAGTCAGAATCGTAGAGGATGGGGTAGGGGAACTTGGGCGTGATGCCCACGAGGTAGACCTTCACGTCAGTGATGCGCTTGCTCTTCAGCGCGTCTAGCACCTGTCCCACCAGCGGCACCACGATGCTCTTGTAGTTCTTCTCGTTATCCTGTAAGGTGTGGTTGGAACATTAGTTTTAAAGTTGAGAGACAAAACTTTGGGCATCAATGTGTGTGTGCAACGGGATTCAAAATTAAAAGGTACCGGTTGTAAAATTAATTGATTTTAAGTTTACAAACGCCTCCTTAATTTTCGAAAACAGTAAAAGCAGTCAAAGCTGTCCCAAACATTAGATAGGAAGATAGAAAAGGACTCTTCCATCTTCTTTCTTTCTTCTCTCTAGAAGGAAAGAGAAGAGAGAGAGCAGAAAGATTATTAATATTAGGATAATTGATAAAGGAAAACTAAAGTAGGAAACGCTGGCGTGACGCCTTAGAGGCGTTCATGATGAATTGGGAGAAGAAAACACACCGGGAAGAGTAGATGGCTATAAGGAGACCTTGATAGGTTGATTAAAAAATATAAAGACACTTACAGCAGTAGTTTCAAAAGCCACAATGATGTCAGCTTGCTTGTTGGGCACCTTCAGCTCGTAGCTCTCGCCGACCTTCCGGGGCTTGTCGGCATCAGTACACTGGACGCACACTTCGGGCATGACGGCAGGCAGCATGCCGGTGAGCGCTAGGGCGGCGTACCCGCGGGCGAGGTCGCAGGCCTGGTGCAGGGCTGCGGCGGAGTCGCCGGAGCACGCGTGAATGCAGGCTTGTCTGAAGAAGGAGGGGTTGTGTTAGCTGATTGTGATCCAGTTTTGATCAAGAAGAGAATATCTTCTCCGGTTGTAATAGTCTTTATTTAAATGAGAGGATTCGGCGTTATTATCCATCAAAACTTAGATTATAATAAATTTCTAGAATTTGGCTCAAAACATGTATTTTCTTTGAACCGCTCATGCATTTATTCTAGGCACAAGATGAATAATTAGCCCTAGAATCTGATGGTGACAAACACTGTTAATACCAATTTTGTTTTGATTTTAATTTGTTAAAAACAATATATGTTGGTAGTCAATTCATTAGATTTTTGAAAGTTGTCAATTGCTGACTTCCTTATATTCTTGCAGATAAATATTCTAGTATTAATCTAATATTTATACCTGAACGGTGCAAGGTCCAGGAACAGGCTGAGAGGCCTGAGCGGCGAGGCTCCACCGAAGACCTCCTCACACGCAGGGGGGAGGGCCATGTGGTGCATCTGGTGGTGGCTGTGTTCAGGAGCCTTCACCTCGGGGCAGCTCTTGACGAGGCGGTACGCGTTGCCGAATTCGCTCTCTGATGTGCAGACCTGGAGAAAGATGGTTGCTTAGTAGGGATGGGATGGAATGTTTTGGCTACAAAACGGAGTTGTGACGTCAAGAATAGTGTTTTAAAATAAAGTTTTCATATTGACATTAACATTATTATGTGTGTGGTTATAGCCACCAATGCAAGTGCCTTTATTACTGTTTGAGAGGTTAAAAAAACTCTGGATGTGGTCAAACACTATTGGGACAATTCATTTGCAGTATTAGGTAAGAATAATTGAACCATATATTTCTTATAAATCATTCAGTGAGTCAAAACCAAGCCCAAAAATCTGGCGGCATTGCCACGTTGTATGGTAATGGTTAACCCCTGTGACCAAGGTTAAAGCCAGGCGAAGCGTCAACAAGGCGTTTGGATAATTCTTTAAATATATTATTAGCCCTCGGAACCCAAGAGTTTTAACCCTAACGGCTCGAAAACGTAATTGCCAATTAGGTTGTTATATTTCTGCTGTGGTGATGAAGTTGTTGCTTCTGGGTGGGAGCTTTGTATCGTGTTTTTGAGTAGTTGTCGCGTAAAGACATACCTTTCCATTAGGTAGGCGGAAGTCGTCATAGGGCTCGTTGTTGCCGTCTCCGAGCAGACCGCGCAGCTTGCCGAGGTAGAAGCCGTTCACTTCGATGTAGCACACCTGAGGGGACAACGGTATTGTAGCACTGTGATCTCTAGACACTTCTTATTTATCGAGAAAGATGTTTTAGAACTTATTTTTTTAAGATAATTGAGATATTTATAAAAGAAAATGATTTAAAACTAAATAAACTGGAATAAAGAAATAAGTACTGAACAGCATTTTTTTGTTCTTTTTTAGGGGTTGATTTTTGAATAAATTGTGATTGATACCTTCAAAACGTGATGAATTTTGAAAAATATCACAATGTACAAAACACTATTAGACAAGGTAAACTATTATTATTAATCTAAATAAGTTAAAAATGATGTTAATCATATTGGGAGTTTGAATACAAAAAACTCGTCTAGATTAAATTCAAGATTCGAAGGTTTAACGAGTTGATTCCAAAAGTTTTTTTAACTTTTAACATTAAAAGATGTGTTTGAAACATACCTCAAGCTTGGTGGTACAGTAAGCCATGAGTCCGTACTGCGTGCCGAGCCCGATGCGGCCGTTAGCCTCGCGGAACGCGAACGAGTCCTTTTCCATAACCGGGAAGCCGTGTGTGGCTCCGTTCAGGGTCACCTGAGGAAGAAAGGGTTTCGTTAGATACATTTGTTTAAGGATATTAAGAAAAAAAACCTGACTCTGCAAAGAAGCTATCTTGATGGTTTGGGTGTAGGAGGCCTGGTTCTGAAGATTCCATCAATAAAAATCTAGGAGTTTAGAAAAAGTGAAGTTTTGAACTTTCGGTAGGACAAGGCATAATTGTAGTTATTTTTTGGCAATTGTGTCCTTGTGTTTGGAATTCACTACGTAGCATTTCCAGACACACCAATGCATTTTTGTCTTTTTGACAATCGCGTCACTTTGTCCAGAGGGCCCAAATGCGAGTAAATTTAGAATTGGCCCTCAGAGGCTCTGATCAGTTGATGTACGCTAAAATCACCAACTACTACCACCAAATTAGCAACTGTGGTGGGCAATGATCGTGTCATCTCTGTCGAAGACACCTAGCTAATAAATAATACAGGTCTATAGAAGACATGACCTTGCTTTTGGGGCACTCAAGTAAAGTGCTAATCTAGCTTACCTGTCCATTATCCTTGAGCTCAATAACAGTTCCGCTCTTGTCTTCGAGGACGAGCGCTTTAGGCTGTCCGTTGGCGAGCTGCATGAGCAGCGTGAAGTTCCTGTCGACGTGGTCGTGCGCGAGGATGTAGCGACAGTTGCCCGGGAACGTCAGGTGGCGTCCGTCGAAGCTGAAGATGTGCTGACCGTTCACTACCACGGCGCGGACTGGAGGGAAACGGGTGAACTTAAACATCATGTTGTTGAATATACGTGGATTGGGTTGCAAAATACAGGTATATAAAACAGTAGAAGAAAAGAACTTAATTAGTTCAGTAATGAATCAGTATCAGTATCAGTATGTAGAATCAGTATGTTTTTTTAATGTAATAGGTACATTCCTTCCAGGCCTTCTGGCTGGCGGTCTATTTAAAATTAAGCAACGCTGGCCGAGGTCGGTTGGTGGATGGGTGACCATCTTATCATACTGAGATTCCTTCGTGTTTCAGACAGCTCATTAGGCAGGCCTGTTCGTCATTTGATAGTCATTATGGTAGTCAAAGCCAAGAAACCTCACTCCAGTGTAACGAAGTGGGTTGTCGAGGTCAACTAGGCAGACGATCCTTGTAAAATACTGTTAAGAACAAAAAATACTCACGTTTAGCGGGCACCTCGTCCAGTGGGTTGAAGCTCCTGGGCCTGTAGGCCTTCACCAGCGCGATGACGTCAGGAACATCACCAGTCAGCAACTTGCTCAGCAAGCTGGCGGAGGGAGGGGTGCCCAGTGACGGAGCCGACATAGAGCCGGGGGAGAATGACAGCTGGGGGGGGAACGAAAAGATTAGTATTATGCTATAGTGTGGGAAGAAGACAGACAGGTGACTTGAAAGTGAGCAGTCACCACAGCCTATATTGTAAAAGTCACAGATAAGTAAGTTAATCTGTAGCAAAACTTCAGGCAGTTAGACATTGCTACAAGCTCGTACTTTGTCATCTTAGAGGCAAAGCTGAAATGAAATTTGCCTAGCGCCTGTCATTATATCGGCACCCTTCAATGAATTTAGCTATACTGGTACTGTTTCAATGCTTCCCTAATGTTTCTCTGTACTTTCCTGATTAATTTCGTTGTGGGATCTAAGACGATTAAATCGTTTCGCCGGGTCTTTACGAGTTTCTGCGACTGCGCTGTTGATTCTGGTTCTCAGGAGGTGCAGTGGTTGGGAGTGTTCTGTCACTTCAACTAAATAGAAGTATGTCGTTGAAGACCTAAAGCTATACCACATGTAGGTAAAGTCCAATATGTTTGTCTACTCACAGGGTTGAAGCTGGTGGGTGCGACGCCCACGCCCAGCTGGCCGAGCTGGGCGCGGATGAACTGCACCAGAGAGGTGACGGCGGTGGACAGCTTCTGGTAGATGACGCGCAGCTCCTTGTCGTCGTCCACCTTCTCCTGCTTCAGTTTCTAGAGGACAAGAGAAGAGATTTTCCTCTCAGTTTATATCAGAAGAATAGTGCATGTTGATGTAAGTGATCAAACTTTATCATTGCAGCCGAGGTAAAATAGATGCCAGAGCTTAAGGCAAGGCAGTTAAGAAGCCGAGAGACTGCAATGACAAATGTGTATGAAACGACGTTATTCAACACAGTAATTCGAAAAATGAATAAACTTAATTGTTTTTTTTGTAATTTAGTAACAAATTATTGTGAAATTGGCAAACGGTTTGCAATGGAATTTGAACTTTGTTTTGTATGACATTTTGATTTAGAAAACGATTCCGAATTCAAAAATGTACAGCGCAGTTGAAAAGAGAGATTGTACAAAATAATAAATATGATTCAGAATGACAGTTTTTACCTTGGTGATGTAGGCGTGCAGAGCGTCGGTGAAGTCGCGGATCTCCTGCGTGGGGATGAGCGCGCGGATAGTGTTGTAGGCGTCGCCCAGCAGAGCCACCGCCTGCTCGGGTACTGCCAGCTCCTGGTACTGCAATGTTAAGGATATATTAACTCCCGATGTTCGTTCGTGTCTTAGACGATTTAGGATGAAGAATCACTAGATCTACAAGGTGTCTGGAAATGGAATGTTCCAGAGCTAATTTGCTGAGATTCTGACCGCGAAAACTTGGGGTCCAAATTAGTTTGTTTTTAAACTTTCCAATTACTATATTAACTTGCCAACAGACTAGGTTTTCTTATCTCTTAATTTTTTACCTACTACGAAAGCAACAACTCTTAGTTTACAAATTTATGCTTAGTTTTGGCTGAGAAATTGTCGTGATAACACCAAAATTAGTTTTCACCATTTTTCCAGTATTTTTGTCAATGTACTTTTTTTTCGCTTAGTCACATTTATAGCTGTTCTTACCCTTACAAATGGTCCTTCTAATTATTCAATTATGATAACTTTGTGTTGCTTACCTTCTCCTTAATGAGAGCGAAGAGAGGCAGTTCCTTGACGGTGGTGGTGAGTTCCTTGGCCAGAGCGTCGAAGCGAGCGCGGAACTCCTTCAGTTGGGCCACCAGGAGACGGGTCAGGTCTACAGTAAATTAAACAATATATCATTTAGTGATAAGAATAACTTAAGACATCCTCTTCGATGGTCTGTGCTTATAATTGTTTTTAACGGGGTTTTTACATTGTATTTGTAGGAAATATTCTACTTGTACTTTGGTGATACATTCGGGAAATAATTAATTCTTCTGGTTGATAGTAAATATTAGTTACTGGTAGCTTGTAATTTCTTCTGGTAGATAATAAATATTACTGGCAATTTAGATAGTCTACTAGTAGTTAGTAAATACTACTATTAGATAGTATCCTTAACCTTGCCGGAGAGTATCCCTAATTCTCCAGTTTTCAACATGGCCCACTTGTTGGGATGCCCCATGCGCTCTTTCACCTGCACCACTGAGGAACTAATGAATGCCACTGATACCGCTTTATACGTGGTTTCCTTTTGTATATAGTCCCTCGTTTGTATATAGTTTAAGGGTCACCATCGACTAGAAACGAAAAAGAGCAGTCGATCGATTCTGTTAAAAAAAACTCACCAGTGTAACTTAAGTGAAGTGAGCATGAAGTGAGCTGTCATTCCAACTGATGCTAGGGACTGAAGATTTACTTTAAGCTCACTTCACCGTAGTTATCCCAGTGAGATCTTTACAGAATAGCATTCTAGCAGTATTACTCACCCTTGAAGATAGCAGTGAGCGTGTTGGTGAGCTCTTCGAGTTCGGGCTTGTGCTTCTCGTAGAAGTTGCTGACGAGCGCGGCGTAGTGCGCTACGATATCCAGAACAGAGTCCAGCACCTCCTTGAAGTACTTAGCGAGCGTCTCGTAGAACTGCTTGATGACGGGCTCGAACTGAGGAAAGAGATTTTAATTAGAAATTAGAACTTAGAACTTTAGTGATATTTTACGTGGAGTGTCAGCATATTTGGCCTCCCCAAGCCAGTAATTAGGTAACACGGTACTTCTTGGCAAGACTGGTGTCAGATTTCCAAGCTTCGGACAGTTAATATTAAAAAATAATCAAAGCAGAATGTTTCTGTTATATAGATCGTCAGACTCCAGAGGCAATACCAAGTTTTTAAAGTATGTTTGTAAAATAATCCCAGTCTCATTCGGTCAAAAATACTTTATTTTTTTAGGCCAGATTTTATTTAATTTGTATTATCTAAAGCCACTATTATATTAAACTGCTGTGCCCGACAGGGTTTTTGTGAGCTGTTAAACTGTCATTAACATCTTGTAAAAATATGTGATTGCAATGAAGATTTGAATTGAATTCAAACGTACCTTCTTTTCATACATCTCCTGCACCTTCTTGGCGAGGTTTACGTAGGTGTTGACGATGTTATCCACGATGGGCTTGGTACCGGTCAGCACCTCGTCCAGGATCTTGGCCAGGTATTGCACGATCACGTTGCTAGAATTGAAGAGTTTATTTAGTAAAAGGGGTTTGGACGTTTCTATGGAAGCTCTAGGTCTAGGAAATTTTGTGGTGCACAATGTAACTGGTATAGATCGGATGAAAACGATTAAAAATCGGACAAAATCATTTTGTGATAATTTTAATTACAAGTATCTCAACAATGTGGCACTTTAAAGGTACTCGAAAAAAAATTTGTTTGTTGTGTTTATGTATGTCCACTGGGTATACAAAGAACATAATGTAGACCACAGCCAAATTTAATTTTAAATTAGCCACGACCGGTCCATTGGACCCCATTAAAAGGAAAAAGATAAAGGTTTAAGAAACAGAAGAAGGAAGGAGAAGGGTTTAGAAGATTATAAGAATAAAGGATATTCAGATTATAATAGATTCACGAAATAAATCAATTCAACTTACAATGCCTCAGAGAGCTCCTTCAGCACCTTATCGTCAGCAATCTCCTTGTAGAACTTGGCGAGGTCCTCGCTGTAAGCCTTCTCGATGTTCTTGAAGGTTGGCTCCACGCGCTGCAGCGTGGCCTTGAAGTCGTTGTTGGCCTTCTCGCCCAGCTGCTTGATACGGCCTTCCAGGTTCTCCAGGTCCTTGCGGACGGCATTCTGGAGGAAAGGAAGTCAAATAAAACTACTGCCGTTGTATTGCTAAGTGGTAGGAATGCAGCAAGATTTATTCCCAAGATGGGATTGACTGAGCTAGCAAAAAGAACTTTGGTTACCAATTACTTAAGTTAACTTTGTCTTTTACTTCTTATTATTTGGTTTGTGATTATTGAACATTTATTTATTTATTAATTAACACTTTACGTACACAAATGTACAGAGGCGGACTTAATGCCATAGGCATTCTCTACCAGTCAATTTATGGTTTTTAGTAGCTATGTGTATAATAATAATTCTTTAGTATCAAGCAACTAAGGCCCATATTAAAATAAACAAATTAAACATTTTCCAGTCGACAGCGATGCGGATGAATTTTTTGACGCCATATTTTAGGGTTTATTTAGTTAGGAGATTTTATTTTTATTTCTAGTGTATATATGTAGTTAGTTAAGTATTTATGGAATATAAGGTAGAATAATAAACACATTTAAAAGCTTCAGAAGTCAATTAAACATACAAAAAAAAAACTAATACATATTAATCTTAATATTAGTCCTCCTCGTCGATTTCGACTTCAACGACCTCATTAAATTATCTATTTGGCTCGCCAGACAGAATTTGGTTCTAAATAAGGCTGGCCGACGGTATTAAAGCAATTTTTTTACTTGTACCTAAATCTTCACAGTGGACAGTTTTTTTTTTAATTAATTAGCTTGACATCGGTAGTGTCCATTACTATGAGCAAAGGGCTTATCCCTCAACTTACCAAGAAGTACTTCAAGTTATCCTTAGACGCGCCGTAGTCGCTCTTCACCAGGTTGTCGTCCAGGAACAGCGCTCCGTGGAGGAGGTTCTTCTTGGTGCCTCCGAGGATGATGTCGGCGCTGATGTCGACGCGCTTCTCGGGCTGCAGGTGTCCCACCACGGACAGCTTGCGGTCAGATTCCTCTGTTGGGGGAGAGCATGTTAGATGGCTGTATTTTGGATGCTGTACTTGAATTGTTAATTCGAGATGATTTCAATCGGAAAAACTGGTAGCCAAATCAATATTGTAGCGTGTGGGAATCGAACCCACAACTTGCAAGATTTCAAGCAGTACAAAAATACATGCTGAAGTCATCATGATCAATCATTCAGTTCATAACTCCAAAAATTCTTCCCAAAAAATACGAAAGCCAATCAACGGTCACGAAAAATATCACAAGACAAAACCTCAAGACTGTTCTTAAAAAATTTGGTGATCTCCTGACACCAAACACTTTAAATATAATCACCGCTATAACCTGTGGTGAACTCGAAGTACTGGTAGTCCTTCGCTAGCACCAACGCGCGGACGGGCTTGCCCTCCAGGAGGCAGACCTTCATCTCGCCCTTCTGCAGCTGGTCGTTGATGGTGGCTGAGCCTTCCACGTCCAGGACCTTCACGAGGGGTGTGTTGATCTGGAAAGAGATCGGTAATTAGTTAAGGGAGATAGATAGGAGGAAGATAAAAGAGATGTGGTGGAAGTTCGTATTAATCGTGTTGATGGTACAATCAGTAAAATTTAATTGACTGTGAAAGAAAGCGAGTTTTTGGAGAAAACGGAAAATATTCTGCTTTTTTGAAGTTAGTTAAACTTGGTCATTATGAATTTAAATATTTCAATAACTCCAAACTGATGATTGACTTTATTGTCTGACATAGATCGACCACGACATCATTTCCCACCAGGTGAGATAGTAATAATTCATAATAAAGTAAGTAGGTTTTAAATTAGTTTTGATATTTGCAAAATAAAAAAAAGTAAAAGAGAAATACACAGGTATTGTTATTAATACTATTTTGAAGAATAATGACTTAAATAGTTATTTAGTTACAGACTTACCAAAACCTTGATGTGGGTCGGTGATCCCTCCAATAACAGTTTAGATTCGCGATCCTGTAAAAAAAATCACATTAGTTTCATATTCAACAAGACTTACTTTATAGACTAAACAGATTTGGCAGACCAGACGGAGAAAAACGTTGTCCTTGAAACCGAGTTAAAAAGGGATAGCAATAATTTCACTTACGGCTCCAAGGACTGGGTGGGAGATGGAGGCAGAGGTCTCAATCTTGACGTAGTTCTGTTGAGGACGTTGCAGGTTTCCACGGATCTTCACTACGGCCTCCTGTGGGGAGAAAATATATGTCTTAATTAAATTTTCGAAGGAATGCGATCAGAACAGTAGGTGGGAGCTGACACTAAAGTAGTTAAGCAAAAGATTGTGAAAGCAGTATGTATTTATTTCGATAGTTCTTTGATTGGGTGCAATAGCTGACTTAAAATAAAAAGAATTTAGTATTTTGATGTTTTGGTGTGGACTGGATTCCTATAATAATGATGATATAATAGTTATTCAGACTGAATAACGGCTGCGACGGAACATTTATACCAAGTTTTAATGTCAAAAGGCAGCTATAGGCAGTTACTATTGGGGCAACAATAATAGAAGTAGCCACCACTGGTCTTAAATAATCTAAGGAGTAAACCATCGATTCGAAAAGAAGAAGAATCAGGAGGAGCGTGAAGAAGACGAAGAAGAAGGAAAAGCTAAAGAAAAATAACAAACCTTGTTCAACTTAGGATGGTTAAATCCAAACTCGGCGACAGCAGACTGCTGTTTCTCATTAGCAACATCTAGGTCGACGAGGAACCTGGCGGAGGCGCGGTTTCCCTGCTTGTTCTTGTCCAGGTCCAGGCTCAGCTCTCCGCGCGCGGGGAAGGGGAGCCCCTTGTTGGTGGGGTAGCTCACCACCGACTCCAGCGCCATCACGCGCTGGGGCAGCTGTACGGTGATTCCGGACTTGGCATCTGGAAGTTGGGGTTGGTTAGTAAAGGATTTGGTTGAATTGTCTGGAGATTTTTTAGAGCAAACATTTTTTTCTGATTTTTATGCCAAAGTGAGAGTTACTCTTAGCCATGAAATTTTATCAAGATTTGGAACATTTTGTTTTGGACAACTAAGAAATCCATAAAATACTTTTCTTCCGCTGGTGTACTAGAAGGCACTGATTCAATTAAAACTGACGGGGTAAAAGTTTACTTGCACTAAATTAATGATACTTGAACAATTCTTTACAATTCATACTTCAGCAGTTGAACATAGCTGCTGATCAAGAGGGGTGAATTCTATTCAAATACTTATTTGGTGTGTTGATGTTTTGTCCACTGAAGCGAATTTCAAGTTTATGTTTTAGTAAATGTTCAAAATTATGTTATGGAGTATAAAATAATGTTTTCAACAACTCATCTTTTTTTACATGTTTCGAAATAAAACTGTCAATTTATCTGGAACATTCTTTGAAAAAAGTCATCTCACTCTGTAGCGTCTACTTACTTCCAAATTCAGGAGTGTTGTAGACATGCAGGTGGTACTTCTTGTCTTCCTTGTTGATGTGCAGGTCCAGGGTGTACTGCGGCAGCTTCTTGTCCGAAACCTCGTCGCGGATCATCAAGCCGAACTCCGGAGTGATGCCGAGCTTGCGCAGGTCGAAGCCAGCGTTCACGATGTTTGTGATGACGCCGGGTTCTGGTGGGAGGAAGATAAGGTTAGGATGTTTGATTACAGTAAGCAAAGGATTGTTTATAAAATTTTACTCTTATTCTTTTGGAATAAGGTGTACATCAGATTGATATGAAAAATTTGTATTGGAACATGTGTATTATTTTTTGTATTCTTTTAATTCTTTGAGCTTGCATGTACAAAGCAACTACTGCCAGGGATATCGAACCTCTACAATGCCTTGGGTTTAATATTTTTAGCAAGGGTAATCTTTATTCAATGATAAGTTTCCAAATAAAAATGGCTCTCTTAATTACTCATATTTTCGCTGAAATTTTCAAGTCCAGTTCGTGTCATTGGATCCGTTTTTACATTTTACACGTATTCGGAAAATTCAAAACCAAGATTTTAAGAACATCACCAATCTTTGTTAGAGTCAAAATTATGAACTTACTGGACAGGTCGATCTTGGAGTTGAGCTCGGCATGCGCACACTGCTTCTTCTCCTCGCAGTACACGTACGAGTTCTTGTACTCCATGTTGGTGACGCGTGACTCCGCCACGTAGCTGCGCTCGCCGATCGCCATGTTGAAGAACGTCTGGAGACGAGAAGGATGGGCTAAGTTAAAGTTTGTAACTAAAAAGGTTTAGAGTCTGAGATCAGCATCATATTATTGATGGCTCAAGATCGATAGACCGATATGTTTTGAATGCACAAGACCAGAAAAACAATATGGAAGATACTATTCCCTGCATTGGATTTTTCCAGGACAGGGCAATGCTACTGATACTTTGAACCAATTACAATGACATTAAAATGTACAAAATTAAAGCAAGTGTTTGTTTTATAACTTAAGTTTTACAAGAACACCCATAAATTTGGACTAAAGTCTGAGATTCATCTTATAAGCAAAAAGATAAATCTAGCCAGAGATACGCACCTCAACGCCCTTTTCGTTGCCCTCTCCGAGGATGGTGCGGATGTACTTGAAGTTGGCAGATTTCTGCTCCTCCTTCACCTTCACGGCGCCGGAGCCCTCGATGATCATTTTGGGACCTTCCTGCTTGCTGATGTATGACGTGCTGGAGAAGATGGAGAAAAGAAAAATGAATATAAGATTTATAGACATACCTAAAATTAAAAACTTTTTCTGGATAAATTGGACTGATGATAGGGTAATTGCTAGTTATGATTCTAGTCTTGTTCAAAGAGAGTTATGGTCATGATTCACGGTTCGCCTCTGAACGTTTTTGTTCGCAAAGTATTTATAAATAAAACTGGGGTAATTTTTTACGTTCAAAATTTGAAAATTTGAAATGAAACACGTCAAAAATCCTATCCTTGTTTAGATGGAAACGATTAAGAAAAAGAAGAAACATTGATGAAATGTTGAAATTTCGAAATCTAACAAAGATAAGTATCTGATTGATAACGATTGAATTAAATCAGCATAATATGGCCCAAAAACAACGGGTCAAGATAAATGCGTGGAGAGATGAGCAGAAAAGGTACAGAACGATCAAATGAGAAAGAAGAAAAAGATACAAGAGACAAAAGAGATAAATTATAACAATCCTTACCTTCCACTAAGAACGTTCTTGTTGTCATTAGTAGCGTGGAACTCCAATCGCTTGCCGTTTCCTGCGTCTTTGCTTGCGATCTCGACCTGGTAGTTCTTCATTCCGAGCTTCTCAGAGTTGGCGCTCATCTTGAAGTTTACATTGTCTTTCTGTACGTTGCCTTCGGAGACTAAGTCGAAGTTGATGTCGCGGACGTTCTCGACCTTCACTTCAAGCTTGCCTTGAGTGGAGCTGAGGGAACTGCCCTTGAGGAATAGCCTGAGGAAGATGGTGAATATATTAAAGTGTGTGATGATGAGAGTAAACAGATTGTTGGTTGTAGCTAAGAATATTATTGATTCTAAAAGAGTCGAAAATATATATAGGGTGTTTCAGAAGTGTGTGGTCATATTATATGTTATATACAGTAAAATAGCAATTGCACGCAACCAAAAATTAAAATTTGTTCATTTAACATTTCTTATACATATGCGATACTTAAATGTCGAACAAATTCCTAGGCAATCGGTCCTGCCACCAGAAGCTCTGAAGAAGTACCATTCTATCAGAGAACGCAATTATAGAAATGCCAAAATATAAGGAATTGATTGCGTGACATTTAGACAGCGTTTGTTTTGACAATCGCCTTCGCCACGCTACCACTGACAAAATGTTTTTTGTCTAGAGCTTCTTTTAACTTCTAATAAAGTTCCAATAGACCTGTTGAAGAAGAATACTAATTTACCTGCTAGTCTGAGGTGAAGAGGGGCTGGTGTACTTGACATCGACCTGAGGATGAGCCTTGGAGAAGACGAAGGTAGACTCAGTCTTGTAGACGCGTCCGTCAGCGTCCACCAGCATATTCGAGCTGTATGTGTCCGGGGACGGGTTCTGTGGGATGAAGACAAGGTATTTAGTACAGTGTTAACTAACACGAGAAAGGAAAAGAACAGTATTAAAATTGGCGTATCAATTTTTGATGCAACTGGTAGACTTAATTTTTTAAAGCAGCGTAGTTCCTTGATTTTCTGCTTATTACAGCAGAAAACACACACAAAATTTACACAATTTTTATTTTATTTTTTGTCTCATTGCAGTGACCTGTCCTTCCATTTCCCCCGTATTTGGGAAATTGTAGACCAATCATGTTAGGCATCAAGCTCTTTCCGCCATCTTCGCCTTGGTATACCGCAATGACGTGATTCACACAATATCTGAGTAAAATTTGAGTTTTTTATGGTTTTCAATATAATTTGAGTCCTAACTCACCTTCGAGTGCACAGTGAACTCGAGTTTCTTGAGTCCCTCAGCACCAGGAGCATTAGCCTTGACGCTGAGGCGATTGTCACGCGGCGCCACGGCGGCATCCACGGACACGGCAGCGGACTTGCCCTTGCCGTACTTCGCCTTCACCTCCACGTGGTTGTCGCTCTTGTCTCCTGAGAATAAAATAATACAATAGAATTGTAGAAAATGATAATAGTATACAGTAATAGAAAAGAATAGAATATAATAACAGAAAAGAATAGAAAACATTAATTCGACACAGACACAGAGTAAAACAAGAAAAATATTACTAAGGAATTCTGGCAGTTAGAAAATGGTGGTAACGAAAAAAAGCCGTTGAATTGATTTGGTAACTTGACAGGAATTAATAAAACCCTTTCTTGCATTGAATGATCTTCTGGAAATTAGAAGCCTGCAGACCAACATAAGTTATACCTACTTATATGTCCTACTATCTATAAGTCTACCTTACTAAAATACTAGATTACGAATATCTCCATAACTGATTGTAAAATTGTCTTGAGTTTTAATTCAGCAGTCTGTATAGACCAGAGTTTACTTGACTAAACTTATTTGAGTGAAGTTCAAATAAATTCAAATAATTTATTAATACTAACGAAAATAAAATAATAACTTAAAATATTTTCCTGTATCTTGGGGGTCAGAGTAGTCACATTTTTGAATCTAAGAGATGACACAACAGTGATTGGAAACAAAAATGAAATTATAACAGAAACCTTGTGGTAGCAGTTAAGAAGAGGTCCCGACTGGGTCCATAACTGGACCAGAAATCACGAAAATAACACCTATAAACTCGTACTAACCGTTCTGGGAAGTCTTGTAGTTGGCGTCCAGCACGATGGGGTCGACGTGGGGCACCAGCAGCTTGACGGTGGAGAGTCCGGTCTGCGCGCCCAGCTTGCCGTTGGCGTCGATCTTGTACACGTCGGCATTCACTTGCACGGACTCCACGACGGTGAACTATGTGAGAGAGTGTGGGTTAGCTTATGTATTTGGATCTCCAGCAAAGGAATTCAATCTACGGATCTTTTTCCCAAGTATATTGCAATCAGCTTCCAGTCTAATCGGATGCAGCTGAATACCAGTATTTTAAACAGAGCGACTGCTTATGGGACCTCCATAACCCAACTGGGTAATACGATACCCCTCTGTTATGACTGGTATCAAATTTTATTGCCTTCGGCTATCTATCAGCAACTGAGTTGAGGTCACAATCTGTCCAATATTCATTTTCATGTAAAATACAATTTGACTATTAGAGTATCTAAGCTTGGACAGCTGATTTTGAAAAGCAAACATGACGTTTCAGCTTCTGTTGGTAGCAAATTTGACAGTTGGTTCATTGAGAAATATGTAGAACTGAATAAAATTATAAACGCGTATGTTTATTTGTTACGCATTCACGCCTATATCGCTGAACCGATGTTGATGAATATTGGTGTACAGATTGATGAGTCCCTGGAGATGGCTAAAAGCTACTTTATCAGCAAAGTAATCCTTAATGAAAGGTGTGCGCACCTCGACAGTGTCCTTGTTCTCAGGCTGCAGGTACAGCACGGTGGACACCCACTTGATGTCGTGCGCCTTCTCGAACGGCAGTCTCACGTTGACGGTGAAGTCATCCAGGTATCTGCGGAAGATTTAAGGAGATCTAAAGAAACTACAACTTAGGATGAGACATTTTCTTTTAAATTAAGGAAAGCAAGGAGGACGAGAATACGAGTACAATATTTTGACAAATAATAATGAAGGATTCCGTCATATTCAAATACTGATATGCTAATTGAAATAGAAGGATTTTATTAAAAATGTTTTTAAAAGATAGACCCTTAGGGTTGACTGGTAGAAAATGCCTTGTTGCATTAAGTCCGCCCGTGTACATGTGCTCTACTGTACATAAAGTTTAAATGAACTTACTTCTTGTCTCCCTCCAGCAGCTTGGCCTCCCACACTCCGAACCACTCGAAGTTGGTGTCGTCTCCGTAGCCGCCCTTCACGCGGTACTTGTCAGCCCTCAGGGTAACGGAGTCGGCATAAGTGTAGCTGGCGTCCAGCGACAGTGGCTTGGGCAACAGGTTACCAGTCACGTCGTACTAAGGGAATTAAACATGATTACAAGTTGTCGGTATTATTGTACCTACTGCCAAACTAAAAATGGTCACATTAGAAATTTTAGGGGGCAATTTGCAATGATGTGAAACTATTGAAATATAAAACAGAAGCCCTCAGGGTAACGGAGTCGGCATAAGTGTAGCTGGCGTCCAGCGACAGTGGCTTGGGCAACAGGTTACCAGTCACGTCGTACTAAGGGAATTAAACATGATTACAAGTTGTCGGTATTATTGTACCTACTGCCAAACTAAAAATGGTCACATTAGAAATTTTAGGGGGCAATTTGCAATGATGTGAAACTATTGAAATATAAAACAGAAGCCCTCAGGGTAACGGAGTCGGCATAAGTGTAGCTGGCGTCCAGCGACAGTGGCTTGGGCAACAGGTTACCAGTCACGTCGTACTAAGGGAATTAAACATGATTACAAGTTGTCGGTATTATTGTACCTACTGCCAAACTAAAAATGGTCACATTAGAAATTTTAGGGGGCAATTTGCAATGATGTGAAACTATTGAAATATAAAACAGAAGCCCTCAGGGTAACGGAGTCGGCATAAGTGTAGCTGGCGTCCAGCGACAGTGGCTTGGGCAACAGGTTACCAGTCACGTCGTACTAAGGGAATTAAACATGATTACAAGTTGTCGGTATTATTGTACCTACTGCCAAACTAAAAATGGTCACATTAGAAATTTTAGGGGGCAATTTGCAATGATGTGAAACTATTGAAATATAAAACAGAAGCCATGAACTCATTAAAGGTATTTGAATTCGTTGTCATGTTCATGAACGGGCACCGTTAGTTGAGACTGGTCATCCCTTAACTGCTACTAGCTTATTTTATTATAAAGTTAATTTTTCTTTGCATTGTCTTCACATAGAAGCAACAATTATACGAGTAATGTAACCAAGATTTTGTGTAATTCATAACATTATTTCAAAGAGTGTCCGTGAAGTTTTTTACATGTTCTTCTCCATAGAGATCTACGCTTTGGAACGTGCAAACAGCTTCATGTTTTAACACATGACTCACTTCATGTTTCATGTTTTGGATTTTTTGAAATAAATGCTTTAAAATCTTGAATTCGGAAACCAAACTTTTTACTTGCCAAAATTTCATTGCAACCAATATTTTTCTATGTCGTCTTATGACAAAATGGTAATTGAGTCAGTGGCGATTGATTGAAAAATTATTTAAAATTATAATTATTTAAGTACAGCAAAAAAATCTCGTTAGATTTTTGCCAGCAACAGATGCAGCACACAGTTGCATTAACGAAATCCAAACTGAATAAGTTAACCGTCCTCAAAAATGGACCAAATTCCTCAGCTACCAACCTTCAGTCCAAACTTGAACTTGTCTCCTCCCTCAGGGTTGTTCCTAACGGAGAAGGTGTTGAGCAGATGCTTGCCATCCTTCAGCTTCAGTTCCACCTGACCCTCGTAGTTGACGATCTCCTTGTCCAGGTTGGTGTTGCTGATCTTGCCTTTGTAGGATACGGTGGAAGCTGGGCCTCCGCGCTTGGCGGCGTCGGAGAGAACCACTTCAGCATGGCCGTTGTATTTCTGGAGGAGGAAGAGGAACATTGTGATATTGAAGAAGTTGGTTGAAGCAATGATGGAGAAGAGTGAAATCATTTAGAACTCGATTCTAAATTATTTTCTTCGACTCTAGAATTCATTTTTTATTTTTATACATAACAAAGCTGAAGGTCTCTTAAAAAAACTTTGACACGCTTACCGTATGAGTGAATGAAAAATGACTGAAATGAGTACCATGTCTTTACCATGGTTTGTACATATATCCAGAAGGTTTTTTTTCTTTATGAATAGCCTATCGTAGTAATGTTCATGCTAAAGTTTAATGATCCAAAATGGAATCAGAATAAATTCTAAGCAACGCTAAAATCCCTACGCGCAGCCTTGATGATGATAAAAAGGTGACTTAAGTACTTACGTCATTGCTCTGCGTGACGTCGCGGTCCACCTTGAGAGTGAGGCAGCGGTCGGTGGGCAGCACCAGTTCTACGAGCCCGTGCGTCTTGCCGGTGGGGGAGTATACTCCGTCTTGGTGGAGGTTCAGCTCGAACTTCTTGCCGGCGTACACAAACTTGTTCCTGTTAAAGTAATGGTTTATAAGTTTTGGTTTTTCCAGAGAAAGATAACTAACTATAGTTCAGTTATTTGAGGTGTGTGGTTTATTATGTGAGCTGATAAAAACTTCTTAAACCATCAGATACCGAAACTTCGCTTAAGACACATTATTTGATAAGAACTTTTAAAAGTCAAGCAAATCGCGGGCCCACAACCCTGATCCTAATTTGCTACATACATTTTTATCAGGGTATAGCTAGTAATTTTAGGACAATATGCTTTAGACTAAGAGACTTTCTACAGCAATATTTTATAACGGTCGGCGAAAAGTCAAAAATTAAGGGATTTTTCACATGACATTTCGGTAGCGCATTTAATACATTTTGGAATTATGACAATCTCTCTAGCTAGGCTATGTCTGATGACCTGTCACTTTGTCTAAAGCCAAAGAAGAAAATACTTAAAAATTCGGGTCCTAAGAACAAAAATCTTTGTAGGAAAACCAAGAAAGCCTTGAATACTTACTTGGAGTCGACCATTTTGTCAGTCTTCTTGGAGTTGGTGCTGAAGTGGATCTTGTCGTTGTTGTCCTTCTCGTAGTTGAGGAAGATGTCCACATCGGCGCCATAGTTCGGAGCCTTTGCCATGAACTTGAAGTCTCCCTTGATCTTGCGCTGAGCCTAAACAAAGAAAATTTCGTTTAGAATAAGAATATTTGATTTGTATGAAAACATGAAACAAGAAACAGAAAAAGTTAGAAGTTTTGAAAAATTCGCCGATTCTAATTCAAAGTACAAACACCGCATTATAATCGGATCATCCGTTTGAAAGGTATGATGACACAGATGCTATTGACAGGCAAAAGTAAAAAACAAATTTAAAACAGCCCTCTATAAACGTTGTTTTAAAAAAATAAACCTATCCCTCACCATCTTGACCTACTTTTAGAATCGACCAGATACTCAATAATTACTTTGCATCAAAAACAATCTTAAGAAAGGCTCAAAATCTCACCTGTTTGAAATCAACGATGACCATGCCATTGCCTTTGCCGTCACTGTCGGTGACCTTGAACTGTCCGTTAGCAGAGATGGCGTTCTTGACGATGAGCTTCAGTTGTCCGTTGGCGTTGGCTCCGCGGGTGGTCTTCAGGAGGAAGTCAATGATGTCTCCTGCGTTGTCGGAGATCTTGGCGTGCGAGGAGTACAGAGCTGCAGTTTGGATGGTTCCGACGTCGAATCTGAAAGAAGAGCCAATCTTTAGAAATATGGAAAAAAAAGGCGAGAGAAATCGACTTTCTTTGATCGGCTGGCAAATCTTGTCAAACAGTAGCACTATATCTCTTTAACACTAGAATCATGGATGGAGGAGGACGAGACAGCAGCACACCTGCTACTTAGCTGCCCGGCAGTCGCTGATTACAGGGCTAAGTACTTCGGTAACCCCGGTACCCTTTGTGAGATAGTTAGTAACACCAAGGCGTTGCTGGCCTTCCTTGGGGAGCCGGGGTGGATCGAATGACACATTTATCCCAACTTTACGCAAAATACGCGCATAGTCGTGGAGTCGCGTAGCCCGAGTTACATACAACACTAGAATCACATATGTAAGAAAGAACGTCATCATTGAGCGGCCCCAGTTTGTCATGTCAAACTAATCAGTATAGTTCTTTTCGTTTCAGTTGTTATTAAGATAGGTACCTAATTATTAGACTTACTTGACATCCTGGGTCTTACTGCCAACAGTAGCCTTCAAGTGTCCAATAGCACCAACATTCATGTCATTGGGCTTAGTCTTGTGCAACAACACTCCCGACAGTTCGTATCGGCCAATGTTCTTGAACTCAATGTAGTTCTCCAAGTTAGACTTGTCAGCAGAAACGATGTCTCTTTTAGAGAAGACTTCGATTCCGTTCTTGTCGTACGCAGCCTTTATTTTCATGCTGTAGTCTCCAGGCTTCTTGATCTGCTGTCTGGCTTCCAGGTCAAAGTCAGCCTTCTTGTCCATGTACTGTCCTTCGACATCAACATCAACTTTCTTGGGGTCGATGTCGGCATCGAATCTGACTTTGAAGGGGACGGCGTGGATTTCGACTGTAAGTTGATTAAGTAAATTAATATTTTGCTAGGAACTAGCGTCTGCCAGTATCCTCTGGCCTTCTCCATGTTATAATCTATGTCAGCGCTTTAGGTGTGAAAGCGTAACAAACAGACAGACAGAGAAACTTTCATTCGTTTCAATTATAATACCTATGGATATTGTTAACAAGTTAACAAGGATTGATTATACAATTCGTATTAATCAAGTATCAGGAATCTCAATACTTGAACTTATATATTTCTAAAGGAAAAAACAGTTATTATAAACTTACACTTGTTCTTGGTGATAATGTTGAAGTCCTCAGGGGAGTTCTTGTGGTACTTCAGCATTTGTCCGAAGACAACGCGGTTGCGGTTGTTACGCAGGTCTCCACCGTAAATCAGGTCGATTTCATTGCGAAGCTATACGAATAAAAATGTTAGTGATACATCACTTAGAAACTTTTAATTTAAAAGTATTTTACATTTGTAATTGTTACTAATTATGGTCTTTATAAATATTTGTATTGAGTTCATATTTGAATAACACGTTAATCAGAAGACTTTATAAACGATTTTTAGAATTTTACTCACCACGGGTTCATATTCGAAGTGTCCCTTCAACCTAAAGTTGATGAACGGGTTCAGCCTGTTCTGGAACTCCACATTGACATCATTCTTCTTCACAGATCCCTTGAGAGAAGCCAAGTCTTTAACAGTAGTATCAAATTCAATATCTTTGTCAGCACTGGTGAAGTGTCCATCGATGCAGATTGGTTCCTTTACACTGGGCAAGGTCAGTTTGATGTTTTCAATGGAGTATTTAGTCTTTCCACCATTGATTTCCTCTACAACTTGACCGGAGACGGGAATGTTGTGCTTGTCCTTCTCTCCTGGCATTTGGTACTCCGCAATGGGTTTGTAGATCTTGCGGTTGCCGCCTCCTTGGACACTGAAGCCAAGTTTGCCGTAAACTTCATTGGCGTCGTATTTGCCCTTGACGACAACGGACATCTCGGTGGGCTTGCGGAAGAAGGTGGCTTGTCCTGACACCACCTTCAGCGGGGAGTTGAGGGACAGTTGGGCTCCTATCTCGTTCTTGTTGTTGACAAATTCGCCGTTGATTTGGGCGCGGCCGTATTTGGCACCTGCAAAGTAAATGTCTTAGTTTCAACCATCAAACCACATTATTTATAGCCAATTAAAAGATGCAAAAGGCTGTACAATTCGTTACTATTTCATTTCCTAATTATTTTTTTTGTTCTGTTTTCTGTTATCCTTGACATTGTAAAAACAAAAAAATAAATGTTTTTTTTTATATCGGAAAAAAAAACTATGATTTTTACCTTCAGCATCGAACAGCAGTTCCAAGGTGTCCCTGCCGGCAGCTGCATCTGAACGAAGCACACCCTTGATGTGATATCCTCTGAGGTTCTGCTTCTCCAGCATAACGCGGAACTTGGACTTTCCAGTCAGGGGGTAGCTTGAGAGGTATTTGGTGATGGAAGCTTGAGCATCAGGTCCTGTAAGCCAAATAATGGTTATGTTCAAGGCAAAGTCATAAAGCAATTTACCATACGTTTGAAATCTAACAAGAGAAACAGCAAAAAGATAAAAATATAATCTTACCGGAGACTGTGAAAGGCACGGTCATCTCTCCGCAGACAGTAAGTCCGAGGAAATCGGCAGCCTGGTCGAAGCAGCCAGTGTTCTCTTTCACAACATTGTCCATCTTCACCGGGGTGTGTTTTTCTGGCTGTCCCTTCTCAGAGAAGAAGTAGACGAGGTCGTTTGAAGCGGTGATGATCTCCTGTTTGTCGACGGGGAGTCCAACTTGGAGGTCGAAGCCACGTCCGTTCTCAAGAACCTTAGCGATGACATGGCCACCAGTGGAACTGTGCAGGTTGACGATGACCTTGAGACCAGCGGCGATAGCATCAGCATCGACAAATAGGGCTCCAGTGATTTCGATGTCAGTGCTGGGGACTAGCTTGATGTCGACTTTGGCGTCCTTGGGGCTGTGGATGCACTGGCGGACGTCAACGTTGGTGGCGACCTCGAGGCGGCCGGTGGCAGCTCCGACCACGTCGAGCTTGAGGGGCAGACCGGTGGAGGTAGGGTATGCCAGCTCTGCATCCAGGAACAGCATGTGTGCGCGGATTTCTTGCTGCAAAAGGAAAAAATAAGGTATAGAACTTAGTAATAATAATGAGAATAGCTTGATGTTTGTAAGAAAGAAGACAAGAGAATTAATATAGCAGCTATATTATGTTTTTAAATGGAGAGTGCCAGGGCCTTTATGTGTAATGTGTGGCTAACACGACCTCACGTTAACTTTTCTGTAATCTGCCACTACAAAGTTTCTTAAGCTTTGTGAATTTCTGAAATCCGCCTGTGTATAAACTACGTACATAAAACTGAAATAATTAAGCTCGTCCTTACCTGGAAGTGCTTAGCATCGTTCATGCCCTTGTTCAAGTATTGCATGAATTGGTCGATGACCTTGTCGAAGTCGAAGCCCTTGTCGTCTCCGAGGGAGAGGAAGACGGCTTCAGTTCCGAACAGCTTGACGTACAAGTCCAAATCCAGTTCGTTGTTGAAAGGTGTGGATTCGGCTTTCAGCTGGGGTAGAAAGAAAGGGTGATTAATTTATTATTAGGAGTTCGTGACTAAATAATTACAGCCGCACGGGTCGATCTTCATGGTTAAACAACGCTTGCCGAGGTTGGTCTGTGGATGGGTGACCATCTTAACATACCCAGACTCCTCCGTGCCTCGAAAAGTACGTTAAGCCATTGGTCTCGGCTGTCATTTGTAGATCTATGTGAGTCGTTACGAATAGTCAGAAGCCAGATAATCTGACACCAGTCTTGCCAAGGATTACCGTGTTACCCAGTTAATGGGTTGTGGAGGTCTGGTATGCAACCGCTCCACGTTACATACTGGTATTCAGCTGAATCCGGTTTGACTGGAAGCCGACCCCAATATAATTGGGAAAAGGCGAGGCAGATGATGATGATTTTCATTATAATGGTCTAAACTAAACTTTTAACAGGACTCTTCGCTTTTGGTTTTCTTTATTAAAACTTCATGCACTAAAACACAGTACAATGGCAGACTTAATGCTTTAAATATTTTTTACCAATCAACCTTATGATTACAGTGGATTGGTAGGTTGGTCTTGCTTGAAACTGTTAAATTGGCTTAATTGGCCAAATGTAACAGAATGAATGTGATCGTCACTGTTGAACATAAAAATAATAGGTTAAGAAGAATGATGCTAGTAATCGTCATAAAAAAACACAAGAGCACCAAATCATGGATTTCTTCTTGTAAGTTATCAATCCGAAAACAATTTAGCTAGAAATAGAAACTTACGTTCTTGTCAAAGCTGTCGACATCACTCTTGATGGAGCGGCGACCTCTCTGGAAGCCTCCCTCGACCTTGTCCTTGTACTGGTTGAACTTGTCCACGACGTACTTCTGGTAGAGGCTTTGCGGCTCCTCGGTGTGCAGGAAGCTCTTGGGGCCGAACAGGTGCTCCGCTACGCGGTCAAGGTTGCCTTGACGACCTCCGATCTGGTGTGAAAGTATGGATTAGTATTGTGTGAAAATGAAAGGTACTGAAAAATATGGATAGAAAAGAAAGAGATACTTAACAAAGTAACTGACGTTAATATCACTCAACAGCGGATCGTTTTTTGAAGATGGCTTTAAATTTCAAGCTTTTACGGTAACTTTTGGGTGTAGCGACAGAAATATTTTTAAGAACGTCGAAATATAAAGTATTGATGGAAAATTCGTAAAGGAGTATGAAATTTTGAAATTTCTTTATATTACTTTAGTCAAAGAATTTCATCAAAATTTAAAAGCAAACATAAATGTTTAGGGCAATTGATTTCAGGGTTGGTCAAAATAAAAAGACGTTCATAAAGATGAGTTCACTGGTTCTTTTTAGATTTTGGCTTATTGCAAAAGTAACTGTTGAAGACAATACTAACCTCAAGCACGTTCATGCTGCGTCCGAAGACTTCAGCAGTCAGGTTCATGTTGACAGACCGGGGCAGGAAGGAGTCCTGCGAGTAGATGACGTTCCTCTCGATGGTACCGCCGAGACCCAGGGCAGCGACGTTGAAGGATTCCTCCTCAGAGAACGAGTATTTCCTAAAGAAAAAAAACAAATAATAATCTAGTGGCCGGATAGAATAAGCAGTTTTTTGAGATAAATTCAATAAGAAATCAACAAAAGACTGCTGTAGAGCAAGTGATATAGTGTGGCACAAAGCGAAACGAAAAGATAAAATTAATTGTGTAGTTAGTTCACGCTTGTTAGGGAGTTAATTATAAATATTGTTTCCAAATTTTTTTTAGTACTAAACAAACCAAATAAACTCTGCATTTGAAATTGAACACGATGTAGTGATCGAGACTGCCATTTGTAGATCTGTGACAGTCATTACGGATAGTCAGAAGCGAGAAACTCTGACACCAGTCTTAACCAAGAGGTATCATGTTACCCAGTTACTGGTTGTGAAGGTCAGATAGGCAGTCACTCCATGTAAAATACTGGTACTCAGCAGCATCCGGTTAGATTGGAAACCGACCCCAATATAGTTGGAAAAGGCTAGGCAGAATATAGATTGTAGGGTTTTTTCCTACTCCTCCGCTTTTCTTTTCTGATTAATTTCGTTGCGGGATCCAAGACAGTTGAATCGCTTCTCCGGAACTCGTCGAGGTTCATTGACTCGATGTTTTTCTGGTGGTTGCCACTGTCGGTTCTAGTTTTCAGGAGTTGCAGTGGTTGGGTCTTGCCCCAATAAAAAAAGATAAGTAATCGTAGTGATGTCCTTACCTGACGTCGTTGTTGAACTTGCTGGGCGTGCGGATGAGGCCGTAGTGCTGGCGCGCGAGCTGCTTGTCGGGGTTTGACGAGCCGCGGATGTTGCGAAGAGACGTGGAGATGAAGTTGCCGACTTAAACGAGAAAGAATGTTACTTGATGCTTTGATTCTTCACAATGATAAAATTAATCACTACAGTTCCCGATTTAAGGCCACGTTTCCACTTGCATGCAAGTTGCAATACATTGCCGGCTACCGAGGTAACATGTGGTCAATCGCTCGATCGTGCCCCGCAACTACAAGTGAATGCTCAAGTATATCAGCACCTTACGCAAATTGGCAGGAATGCAGCCATACTCTTCTAATGATGCTTAATATTTACTCATAGGTTTTACTATTTTGACGAAATTATTAATAAACTGACAAAATCCAGGGTAGCAGGTATACCATATACTGCACCCTACGTCGGGAAAGAAAGTGAATTACCTTGGTGGATGGGCTCAGTATCCAGCAAGTTCTTGATCTCTGTGGCGGAGTGCGCGCAGGGACACGAGATGATGGCGAGGTATGCCTTGATGCGGATCTCAGAGTCCAGCTGACGGTTCTTCATTAGTTCGATGGCTGACTTCTTCAGCTGTTGGGGAAGTCTTTGTTAGTCCCAGTTGTAGTAGGATTTGAACAGGAAAATAATACAAAGGAAAACACGAAAGCATATCGAATTTTATAGACTATAAACAATATTGGAAAGCACAGCTTGGTAGGAATATGTTGGATTCGACTCCTACTCACAGGAACAAAAAAAAAACAGAACCTTTAGAATAATATTTTGTTCTAAGTTTGGATTTTTTTAAATTTTATTTTATAGCCTTCTTTCAGAATACAACCATGTCAAGATTTAATTACTTTTGGCTGCTGCTATAATTTGTTTTGAATACTGTCAAGACGCGCCACTTTAAGGAAATTTGGCCAATATTTTTTAGGTAATCGAGCAGAAGTTACCAGTGAAACAAATGTATTTATTCAGAGATCACCAACCATTGTTTATCCCTTTCCCTATTCTTTATCCAAATGAAAATTTCTTCTTTTTCAATGCCATGCTTTTTCAGTTCAGGGTGTTTGTTTAACTTTGGCGTCTGTTTTGCGGATAGTGTAAATGTTATTATTTATTCTCTGGTGATTTACCTTGCTAGAACAGGCATCAGCCTGGAAGGCTTCGAGCGCTGCAGCCTTAACCCTGGGCTTGACGTTGGCGTCCTGGGCACACTTTACCAGCTTGTCGATCAGAGAGTCTTCCAAGTGACGGATGTTGCGGATTCCCTTCAGAACTGCTACGACCTGGTGATAAAGAACGCAACTTAGAAAACATAATTTATAAAACCACACAGCAAAGATGCAGAATAAAAAATGTGATTTTGGAATTCAACCAGGGAATCTTATAATTTGATAACCTGAGCATTGAACCCCGCACTGCGAATTA
The DNA here is from genome assembly GCA_002192655.3 of Mamestra configurata. Classification (NCBI taxonomy): domain Eukaryota; kingdom Metazoa; phylum Arthropoda; class Insecta; order Lepidoptera; family Noctuidae; genus Mamestra; species Mamestra configurata. The sequence continues at coordinate 240,072 of NDFZ01005349.1, read as the reverse complement.
CTGGAAATGACAATCGTTTCATTTTGATAGATAGGCTTTCATCATTTTGATGTTAGGAGTAATAAAAATAATAAGCATACTGTTATCCTCATCATCATCATTATATCAGTCAAAGACATCCACTGCTGGACATAGGCTTCCCTAACTGTCACCACATGTCCTGGTCTTAGGCAATTCGCATCCAGTGGATTCCCACAGCCTTCACCATGTTATCGGTCTACCTTGTGTGAGGCTATCCAACGCTTCGTCAATTGTTCGATTAATACTGAAAACTTTTTTGCTACTTACATTGTCCTCTTCGACCTTGGTCTTGGGCCTGCAGCCCTGCAGCTTGGCTCCGAGCTTGTTGCTGAGCGCCACGAGGCCGTCGTTTCTGGTGAGATGGCAGGGGCGATCTCTGCAGTAGGCTCCAGCTAAGGCGCCAACGCCGAGGTACACTTCACGCGGGAGGTTCGGCAGGTCCAGTAGACCCTGGGGAGGAAGAAGGTTGTGAGAACTGCTGTTAGGAAAGTGAAAGACAAAGATCTCGATATTTTTTAGGAAACCTCCTTTTTGTTAGATTGTTGGTGGATTTACTGATTTTGTGCGCTCTATTTCCTTTGAAAAATAATCTACTATTACGGCTATTAGATTCTAAAACAAAATTCAATTCACAAAAATGCAAAACAAAATGTGTCTTTTACACTATTTTAAACTCGACTAGTATACATGCTTATAGTGAAGTATCTCAACATTTACAAAAAAAATGAATACTTACAGCAGCAGCCTTCAAGGCGTCATTATTGGCTTGCCTGGCGTTGCTCAGGGACAAGAAGACCAGTTTCTGCTCGATGGGGCCCAACTCCTTGCTCTTCAGCAGCTGGATGGAAGCCTCGATGCTGTGGCCAGTTCCGGCGCGGATCAGACCGTCCAGGAATACACGCCTGTTGGAGAAACGGAAGAATTAGTTGAGGATATCATTTTAGGAAATATTTTTATGGGAAAGGAGCTTAGCAAAACTTAGATCAATAATATGGTATTTGACTCCAAAGTCGTTTCCTTGTTACGAAGCAGGATTTTGGGCTATTTCTATGGTATAATGGAGATTGGATCTTTAAAAGAAGAACTTTGGAATGCACAGAAGAATTTATTTATTATATTGTACACCTCATAATAAGAACAGGACAAACATTCATAAAAACAAGTGTACAATGGGCGGTCTCATCGCACAAGGCAATATAATTATGTAGATGAAACACAAAACTTACTTCTCAATGTTGTTTCCCTTGACGCGGCTGTAGACCGTGGTGAGGTCAGCCTTGGAGCATGTGCGTAAGATCTGAAATATTTCATGGTTATAAGTAACAAGCAAATTACATGTAATTTTAAACGATAGACTTATCATAAGTTTTCCAGTAATCTAAGAGTAAAGAGCTGTCTCTGTATTCTTTTTTTAATTTTAGGGGCAGTCGTTTCGAACATAAGGGGGTTATTGTAAAGGTCCTAAGAATTACAAAGTAAACGGGATCTTGTCTCTCGTAACATGAATTTATTAGGTGATGTGAGCGTCTGGCAGCGCCAGACAATTCAGTAAAAGCATTATCGTGAAATGAGCTTGAAGTGTACTTCCACTATTTATTGGATGGTTTGATAGCTCACTTCATCTTCACTTCACCTAATTTATTCACGGTGAGATTTTTACAGATAAGCACTACCTACTGTCAATTCAAAGCTTGATGTGGAATGACAATTCACTTTCCACGCACTACTGACTGATTGGTCTTCTAAAAGCTGAGAATCCTTACCCTGACGAGTTGAGCGAAGCTGCCAGCGGAGTTGGCGCCGGCGACGGTGGCGACGGTCTTGGCGGTCTCCTTGACGGCGGTGAGCGCGGACTGCTGGTTGTTCTGGTTCATGGTGAAGCCGTGAGGGTTCTCGAAGATGATGGTGCGGGTCTCGGTGCAGCGGCCTGAGGGAGGAATGGGGTGGTTAGGAGGTATAAAGGAAAAGTAAGTATTGTTTGACAAACTACTAAATAGTTCTTTTATTATGAAATTTATAGAGGTATTCACAGTCAACAAATAAAATATGTGAAAAACCTGACGGTGTTTTCCACAAATTTACTAAAACGAAAAGCAATCGTACACCAATACAAGCTATTCTATATGATCCGATTACAACAGTTGTGTTTTGAAGAAATCATGAAAGTATCGCACTTACAACAGCAAAAAATATTTTGTGAGTTTTATCACAAAATGATAAACAAATGATAGTTAAATAAAATTATAATATTTTTTAAGTTACGTGAAGTAAACTGTCATTAAAATTGGTGGTTAATTCTAATGTTGGGGATTTACAGCTCACGTAACCTTAAGTTATTTCGATGAAATTTCTTCAGAACAGCACTACTGTTTTACAAGATTTGTCAACACTTACTTGGGTTGTTCGCAGCCCTAGCTTTGCCAGTCAGGGTCAGCTTGGTGTGGACCTTAGCCCTGGCGCCGTTCTCGCCCACGGAGAAGGGTCTGTACAGGTACTCCTCAGTGGCAGCCACCTTCTCAGGCACTCCGTTGTTGACCTTGGTTTCCACGTTCATTGTTGACTGGAGAAGTTGAGTGTCCTTGATTTCCTGGTAGGAGCAAATGAGATTACATTAGAAAATTTGTGAAAAATTCGAAAGTTTTTATAACTAGGTTTTGTAGATTATACATAAGCTTTTGACAGCATCATACACAGCGTACTTTTGGAAACTTATGAAAATCCTTTAAACGTTTCTTGGTGTGTTAATAAATATATTTCTCTCTCTGCAAAATGCGAATAGGAATCGGTTGAAAGAGTAGAAAAAAAAAACCGAAAGAATTAAGACTCATAAGATTTTGATTTCTACAAAACAATAAGAAAGCAGAAATATTTTCATGAGTTTGCTAATTTCTGGTAGTTATGATATTGCCAATAAACTCTCTTAGCCCAATAACTAGGGAACTTACAGCAGCAGGGTTGAAAACTCCAGTGACGAAATCGTTCTTGCCCTGCTCGCGGTGGCCACAGCGAGACAAGTCGCGGCTGCGGTGAACCAGCACGGCGCTTCCCTCCTGAGACGAAGACACGTCTGTGGGGCATGTTCCGAAGATATCGACCTGTGGGTGAATATGAAGGTTAGAAACGATGATTTCAAAATACGTATCAAAAATTTAGATTAAAACTCTGGGTCTGACTGACGGTGCTTAGTTATTTTTTGAAAATTGAATGCTGTTAAATGATAAAGACCGTGCATTGTGATTGAATTGAAACAACCCTAGCAGAAAACACGGGCCTGTTTTATGTGTCAGCTTAAACCATCTACCCGTACAAAGTTTCAAAACATACAAATATATAATTTTGTATGGTGAAGACGATTAATTTCATTTAGGTTGTTGACAAAGCTGAAGGTCTTCTTACCTGAGTGGAAGGCTTCTGTTCTGTCTGCAGCAAGGAGATGATAGCCCTCTTGATGTTGAGCGAGCGACGGGTGTCACCCTCTTCGGCACAGATCTCGGGTCCGGTGCGGCCATCTTGTAGAGTGAAGCGGATTGGCTTCTCGATGCCGGGCGGGCTCTGGTGTTTCTGGAAGAAGAAGGGATGATTAAAACATGTTTGGAGCAAATGGATTTCAATAGATTGTCACAGAAGGAATCAAACGTATCCCACAAATGGAATCCGAGAGGCACAAGATTTTGTTTAAAATATAAGTCAATAACTATTCTTCTTTTTTCACGATTGAAAAGTTAATAAATCTCGTTCAAGTTAATAAATTTATATCTTTGCTTGATGGCCTATTTCGCGTTGGGTATACGAGTAGTAAAAATAATTTAATATGAGTAGCCAAACAAATCCTCTAAAATCTAGCGGTGATTTTATATGGACAAACCACTTTTCAAGGTGTGAACATTGCCAACATCACTATTAAAAAAAACGTCCTGAGTTTGCGCGAATCTGGTATATAATGAAGTATTTTGACTGATATCCTACCGATAAAGAAGTTTACAAACCTTGCCATCAGGGCCCGAGATAACCAAGTTCTGCACAGCCAATTCATGCACGCAGTTGCCGACGGACGATACGGAGACTTGTCCGAGGAGCTTCACACTTGTCTCCTGGTTGGAAGCTCCGGTCAGGTAGATGGTCACGACGCCTTCCACGCCATAGTTGTACTTGTGTCCGTTAAGGAAAGACTGAGTCGTCGGGGCTGGAAGAGAAAAGACAAAATAAGTAAAAAATTCAAGTAATCCGATGGTTAAGTTTTTTCATACAGACCTTTACCTAAAAATATTGATGGACTCTAGGATTAATATTAATAGCAAAGATATTGAACCAAATTTGGGAAATACACACGTTTATACGTTTGCAGATCATGCAGTCGAAAACAAAAAGTACAGAAGACGAAAAAAACAATCCAGAAAATATTAAACATAAGAGAACAGGTCATTTAAATGAAAACAGTAGTAATCAATACAAAATAAATGGTATACTTACATCCTTTGCATCCTATCGAGCATTTATCTGAAACAAACAAAGCGATTTGTCTCAATTACTTAATTATAACAGATAAGAATATTTACACACTCAGTAATGGTGTTAATAAACTTAATGATCACCTACAAAGGCTTAAACTTAACGACTGTATAGAAAATAGTGACAATAATTATTGTAAAAAAAACAGTTGTCTAATTTTAATGATTAGGTACTAGTTTATTAAATAATTTCCATTAGGATTGAAGTAATTAAAAAACATGATAAGTTCATATAGGTGATAAGAACTGATAACCTTAAGAGTATTATTTATCAGATCCAAACAAATTACATGTTTAGGCCAAACCTGAATTGGCACGAAAGACAAGACATATTGAGACTGGTTGCTTTAACAAAATAAAATTGTCAGGATTAGGAAACTATATCAGAGGTCTCATCAAGTTAATTCGTAATTTCTTCAAACCTATAGTAAATTGGCCAGTACGGAAGCCAAACCATTACCCGGTTTTAGTTTTACGTTGAAGTATTTTGTTGCAAGGAAGACTCGACTCTCTAGCAAAAGACTTGACTGAAAAGGTATATCTGAATTAATTAAAAACCAAATGACGCATTATTAAAAAGAATAACCTGGATTTCCGTAAAAAAATCTCGAGAGGAACAGAATCGCAAATTAAAATAATGATAAACAATAACAATATATGACAGGAAAGAGATAAACTGTAGAAATGAGATAGCAAAGCTTTCTTAGAAGTAAATAATCATTAGAATGCGTAAACATTCAGTTCAAGGTACAATTCCGCAATTAACTTGAACGTTAACAACAAAGTAGATCCCGGATCAATGAGGTCAAATGTGAACCAACACACGCATATACAGTATGACTCAGATATGATATAGAACATACGTGAATTCAAGGCTTTCTAACTTATCTAGAAATTAAGGAAAGTAATGAGGTATTACTAATTACTGTAATTAGTCTTGCAAATGCAGGAGGAAAAGATTTCAAAGATCTAATTGAATTTTGTGAAATTGAGATAAATATCACTGAAGTTAAGTGTCACTAAAATGGAAGTAGTCCAGGTGTTTTTAGAAAAAATACTCTCATGAACATTTTCTTTCAATGCAACATCTTTATATATAAATTTAAATGTATCTTTAAAAGGAATTGTATCCTTAAAAACAAGTCCGAAAGGTTCTAGAAATGTTCGATCATGACCATGATTTGAATTAACTTTAAATTAGAAAGCTTTTCTCTCTGTCTGTCTCCCGAACGGCGGAACACTCTCCCTCTCATCCACGGTCCCTCTTGATAAACAGCCGATTATCCAATTTGCCTCACAGAGGGGACAAGATAGGAGCTGAGTTTGGCGACCCGCCACAATGACCTCTAAATTAAAATAATATATACGACCCATATTTGGATTTCTGGACTGTTCTTTTTAGACCTTGGAGCTATTTCAGGTGTTGATGGTGTAAGATTTGAAGGAGTTCAAAGTAGTAGCAGTACACGAATCCTTTATTATGGTATTTAGGTACAAAAGGAAAACCAATCCAATTTCTTATGATCAACAAAGTGTTTAGTCTTCGTAACCATGTCTCCTTGGGCATTATAGTCGACTTTGATACTTTAAAAGAATCTCATCTGCCTAGCCTTTTCCCAATTATATTGGGGTCGGCTTCCAGTCAAACCGGATTCAGCTGAATACCAGTATTTTACGTTGAGCAGCTGCCTACCAGACCTCCACAACCCATTAACTGGGTAACACGGTACTCCTTGGCAAGACTGGTGTCAGATTATCTGGCTTCTGACTATCCGTAACGACTGCCAAAGATCTACAAATGACAGCCGGGACCAACGGTTTAACGTGCACGAGGCACGGAGGAGTCTCGGTATGTTAAGATGGTCACCCATCCACAGACCAACCTCGGCAAGCGTTGCTTAACCTTAAAGATCGACCCATGCGGCTGTTATTATTTTAGCCACGAGCTCCTTGATACTTTAAAAGAATCTATCAAACTAAAATTCTCGAGTGACAAAATGTACAGCGACAATATTTACATTCAGAATTAGGAATTCGGGATCGTTGTGCATTTGGAGCGGAACAAAGCTCTTAGCGTCAGTTAATCTAAGAGCGATCCCTAAACTGACACATCCGTACACAGCTAGGATGCATAATTATAGTTGAAGAACTGACAACATGATTTTTATACAAAGGAATTCAGAGGATACTATCCCAATGTATGTGTAAATTGATTTTATTATAAACCTAGAAGAATAGCCACAACTCTGCTAAAACTGTAAATGACTTTTACAGTCACAAACAAAGACAAAGATTTATACTATGTAATTAGTATTGATGATTCTTATTTTCAGACAAGCTCATAAATCCCTCCATCTATCCAAAAAAGATCCTCTGATTTGAAATCGCCAGTTTCACCTGGAACCTATTTCCTTTGCTTTTGACCTTGCAGAAGACCGACCTTCACCGATTATTATGATCTTTCCTCATCCCTATCAAGTGAACGCACAACAGGCAATAATACATTTATAACAAAGAACAAAGGTTTTGATAAGCTCAGTTCAGATAATTTTAAGCTAAAGAGCGCTAATGTTATCACGTATAGTGATATAAATGAGTGTTTCATCATCGGTGAACAGTCGGCCATTGTCAAGGCTTTTCGTGATAAAAAAAATATATATTTTTAGTTTAAAAGAAACGTAATTTCGCGTTTATTTCTATTTCGAAGGACTTATCGTCAGTAAGTTTTTTTAAGTAAATAATGTTTGTATTAATGATATAAAGAAAGTACACTTTCAGAAAAAACACCGTTAATTTGAAATTACTCAATTCTGTGATTTGCGAGAGTCATCGGAATCATACTCCTAAACTATTTTTTGACAGTGCAGATAGAGACCAACATGTTAATATTTTAATAGAGGAAATTACCGTAGACAAGTTGAATCCAGTAACAATTAACACAAATATATCGGTATACGACTTGATAGCCGCTACTGACATTGGAGCCGGAGATAGCACAATCTCAGGTCAAAGATGAGCGGTATCAATGTTTGCAGAAAATAATAATTGTTAACGTTATCTGTTGTCAACTATACTTTGTTCTCCATTGTACCTAATGAAGAGTTTTTTGGCAGTTCTTGTTTTTTTCCTTTAATATCTTTAAACGTTTCTGCGAATTACTGTCTGTTATGTTGTAAGCGATATTTTGTCTTGCTATCTTGAGTACCTACATTCGGTTTAAAAGTTACGCTTTATGCCATGTGCCTTTTGATTTCTAGTGACTTTTGAAATCTACGTGATTATTTTTTGGAACTTTTCAGTGTCGGGATTTTTTAGGCTTGAGCATAAACTGGCAACAGCAACACAGTCGGAAGGTATATTTTATAAAAAAATCCAAACAAAATGTCGAGAAACCAGAAGTATCTCTTGTCACTGGACGAGATTTTATTTTTGAAGATTTCTAAGGCTACCCACTGACCAAAATTTAAAAGAGATTTTGATTATATCCCCGATATAGTAATAATAATAATAATAATAATAATATGGTTTATTTCTCTCATAAAGGTATCTCTCATAGTGTCTATTTAACATTTGTGTATAAAAACTTCCACTGTATATTGATTTATGTATCCTTACTATTTATAGCAAACGCTCGTCATTATATCCAGGCTCTTATCTTTTTGACTCGTGTGAAAATTTTATATTTTTATCAAAATTCAATATTTTTATTGCAACGTTTTTTTTAAAATTAATTAACTAATTGTCTCTTAATTTAAGACATAAGGTTATCATGTGGTAATGTAGTTATAAGTGATTTTTGACAAAATAAATAACATATTTTGATTTTTGTAAAACTTTTTTGTTTTTATCAAATTGGTCTTTTCCTTACTTAGTTTGAGCTAGATTCTTCTTAGCTTTGTACAAGTTTTAAACGATTTATTTTTGCTGAAATTGCAAGGTTTTGATAGACTACGGCAAATTTACTTTTAATTGCGGCTTGTTGAATAGTTGAAAATGTTTACTAAAACTATTCAATTGGGATTTAGTCGGGATTTAACTCGAAATTTTAGCTATGTTTAGATTTTTGGATAAAATTGGGAGTTTTTTACTCACATTTAAAACAATAATTGTAAGTTATCAACGCTAGCTTAGGGAATAATCATAAATAAGTATTGATGCGAGCTTTAAGTAAAGTTTTCAGATGAATTTTCCATGAAAAGTGGCTTTGGAAATTGGATGGTGAAAAGATATTGCTTTATCCTTTACATATAGTAATATCTTTTTCTACATCCACCTAAATAAATATTATATTGGTAAAAAAAAATTAACAAGCACTTATTTTTGTGAAAATTGGCTGAGTAATCTTAGAAAAATTTTTCACTTTTAAAATAAAATTCACAAAATTACACAACCAAAGGACTGAAAAACAAAAAAAAAAAACAAAAACGACTTACCAGCGGCAAAAGTTGGTTTCCATAAAACGGAAATTAATAATATAACACTTAAAACGCTAATACTACTTTTCCCCATCTTGAAAGGGGTTAAAGTAACACATAAAATCAGTCTTATTTATCGTTACAATAATACGTCCCTCGGCTACCTGCGTCTGTAGGTAAATGCGCCGGCGCAGCCCGTGACTCCCCTTTTTATAGACGTTCGAGCTCGACCAATCAGGGCCCTCCAAATTGTGGATACAAAATCTAATAAGAATATTTGTTGTTGATAAGTTTATGGTCATAGGTCAATAGATATTGTTCTATTGTAGATTATGTGATAACTTTCGCGTTACACGTTAGATTTTCATTTAATTGAGGTTTTTGTATAAGCAACGTGCTGGGTAGGTGTCACGTACGGACAGCAGTACCTACTGCGCGATATCTTATTTTTAAATAAAAATTGAATGAGTTTTTAAATACATATTGATAAAATCGCACGTAATAAAATGGTTATTATCTCAAAAGTTAGGTAATGTATCTTAAAAATGATCCTTAAAATGATACGGTCGAAAATCTGCAATGTATTTTTCTAGCCAAAATCATTAACTAAGAAAATAACTAAGAAGATCGCGGAATGCGATAAGGCCGCCCATTTTACATGTGTTTTAATTTGTAGTTTTCTTTTTATGTTATTCCCGGTATACAATTAAGTATATAATAAATAAATAAAAGAAAAAAAACTTCCATTTTCCACGCAATCAGTCGTATTGATGTTTTTTTCAGTCACTTTAAAAATGAATCATTTTGACGAAATTTATTTTTGGAAAAACTTATCAGTAGGTATTGTTTGATAACAAAACATCGTAATTTTTATCTTACTTAGTAAGGAACCTTCATAAGCTATGATAAAAGCTAAAACCTGTTCTATGTCCAACTAACATTATATATTGAAAGTTTGTAAGGAGGAACGGATGGATGGATGTTTATTACTTTTTAACCGACTTCGAGTGGAGGTTCTCGGATGGATCCGATTATCAGTGTTTGTGTGGAGTCACTCGTCAATCTATGGTTATTGATATTATATAATCAATATATAATCAATTTGATAAGTGTATTTGCCACCGACACGTTAAGAAGAAGAACCGACTTCAAAAAAAGGAGGAGGTGCTCAATTTGGTTGTTTTTTTTTTGTGTGTTTGTTACCTCATAACTCCGTCATTTATGAACCGATATAAAAACAAAATGTGAAAATTATGTGAAAGGATATACCTACATACGTTCCGATTGGTCCCATAGAAATTTCATCAAAATCGGTTCAGTGGTTTGGTGTTTAAATCAAAATAGCTGGGAAAATATGTCATCCAAGTTAACAACAAATTGCGTATTTTGCTTTCCTGTGACTGTCAAGTGGTGTTGTTAGGTGTGGGTTACCCATATAAAGTGAAAAATAAAAAAATAAACTTTTTGAAAAAAATAACCCACTTCACAAAAAAAAAAACACTACAAAGTATAAAATAACTTTAATTTCAGAAGCCTGTATTAAAATACAAAGAAACCACCAAAAACACCGACACGTTTCACGTAAAAACTTCTAAACGGATATCATTCATTACACAAAATATGTTCTCGTATAACCAGATTATTCCCTTGGGATGATTACCGACTTACGTGCAGGTCAAGCCGCGGGCGGCAGCTAGTTTTTAGGGTCCTGTACCTAAAGGGTAAAAATGGGACCCTATTACTAAAACTCCACTGTCCGTCTGTCTGTACACCGGGCTGTATCTTATGAACCGTGATAGTTACACAGTTGAAATTTTCACATATTATATATTTCTGTTGCCGCTATAACAACAAAAAAAAAAAAAAAATACGTAAAAATTAAAAGGGGGGAAGAAACATGTTTTTTTTTTAGTTATTGAAATGGAACCCTTCGTGTGAGAGTCCGACTCACACTTGGCCGATTTTAAATAAATTTGTAGCTTCATATTTTTACACATTCGGCAGAAAAAAATACCACTTTTACGACGAACCTTACAGAGTACGTTATATGACTTCTTAGTAACAAACACAATGAGGAGGAGCTCGTGGGTAAATAATAACAGCCGCACGGGTCGATCTTCAAGGTTAAGTAACGCTTGCCGAGGTTGGTCTGTGAATGGGTGACCATATAAACATACCGAGACTCCTCCGTGCCTCGGAAAGCACGTTAAGCCGTTGGTCCCGACTGTCATTTGTAGATCTTTGCCAGACAATCTGACACCAGTCTTGCCAAGGAGTACCGTGTTACCCAGTTGTTAATGGGTTGTGGAGGTCTAGTAGGCAGCCGCTCCATGTGAAATACTGGTATTCAGCTGAATCCGGTTTGACTGGAAACTGACCCCAATATAGTTGGGAAAAGGCTAAGCAGATGATGACTAGCAAACACAATACCTACCTATACTTTGAGGTTTTCAGTAAAAATTAGGGCACCCTACTCGTACTTTCCCGTGGAAGGTGATAAAAGCCGGGTTAAGGATTGTACTGCCAATCCTTAACCCGGCTTTTTTTCTTCTGTTTTAAGAACACAGGCAATATGAACACTTTCAAGTCCCAAGGGAGTTACTCCAAATCTCGTAGTTTTACAAAACGTAATGGTTTTGTGAAAAAGTGATGTTGGGTGTTAAAAATGTTTTGTTCACCGTATTTTTTTTTTTTTTAAGAATGGGGAATCATCAAATGACTTCTTCCACTCTGGGTGGAGCGGAAGGGCGTGTCAGACTCTTACTGACTAAAACCCACCCGTGTTCCTTCTAAAGCCCTTTGCGTTCCAGGGCCGCGGTGACTCTTTCGAACAAAGTCCGACACCCTGGCAATTGTTCACCGTATTGCAATTTTTTATATGTTATATATGGTACGTTATTAACAGCAGAGTTTGAATTGGACAAAATCTTTACATTAGAAAAATAACACAATAATGATTATAAATGATTACTGAACAATATAAATTAGTATAAGACGCTTATGACCATGTTGGCTTTACTTAGTCAAACAAAGAGGCGTTATTTTATAATGGACAAAAAAACCATTATCAAATAGAACTCAATTAATCCAAAACATATGGTTGACATCTCTAACCATTGACAGATGTTCCTCAATATATTATATGAGTGATTTTGACCGCCCGAGTAAAGCTCGCGATTTCGGGATTGGTCCATAATAAAAGTTGTTCATTCATAATGATGAGTACAATAACTACTTTTCAGGTATAATTAGGTTGAGTCACCGCGGCCCTGGAACGCAAAGGGCTTTAGAAGGAACACGGATGGGTTTTAGTCAGTAAGAGTCTGACACGCCCTGCCGCTCCACCCAGAGTGGAAGAAGTCATTTGATGATTTCCCATCCTTAAAAAAAAAAAAAGGTATAATTAGGTATTAGTCAAGGATGTACAAGTCGCTACTTCAGGGCATTATTTCATTAAACCCAGGACACGAGGGTTCGATATTCGGGTCGAATCAAATGTTATTGAATTTTCTATAAGGCTACAATTGAAATGCATTTCTTTTTTGTTTTTTATAGGCTTGGGAAATCCTCAAATGACTTCTTCTGCTCTGGGTGGAGCGGAAGGAAGTGTTCCTTCTAAAACCCCTTTGCGTTCCAGGGCCACGATGACTTTTTCACACGGTAACAATTTAAATGCGTACCAAGTAGAACATGTTAACTTCAAATAAAATAAACCCACTCTATACCGAGGTGCCTAAAGAACAACGTTTTAAGTTTCAAAATAGTTGTACACTCATCAGAATAATTGTACGTGTTGTATTTATATTCTTTTTGCCTACCAAAACGGATAAATGCTCACCAAAACTTGTTTTCCTGAAATACAATGTTACTTCTGTTACTAGGAGAACTTGGATGCCAGAGCGAGCTAAGCGAGCTCGGGACTTGGGGCACCCCGACTCGGACAGGTTAGGTTAGAAGGGGATGGCGGGGTCTAGTGAGCGAGCGAAGCGTGCGAATCCAGACTTCGCTATCTCCTACGTGGTTGTTTTTTTTTTAACCATAGAGCCCCGCGAAGCGGAGCTCCAACTTCGCCTTTTGGTAAGCATTTATCCATTCTGGCAGGTATTTCGAATTTTTGGCAGTAAAATAGGTATTTTTCTGGTAGGAGTTTTAACACAAGCCTTTCTATAATATGTTCACCATATAAGTTACCTACTTACAGAAAAGATAGATGAAAAAAATTACATAGGAAACACAACGGGCGGCCTTCCATCTCGTATCTATCAGGAGATGGGATTCTGGAAAGAAGGACCACGACCACTCCTGGACATAGGCCTCCCCCAAGTGTCGCCACATCAACCGGTCCTGTGCGTCTCGCATCCATCGGCTACCCGCGAGTCGCGACCCTCATCAGCCGGTCGATTCTGGAAATATGTCGAAGTGAAGGCTTGGGTGAAGTGAGCTGTCAATCCCTATAATCAAGATGGAATGAAAGCTCACTTCGAGATCACATGTTTACAGAATCGACCGGTGACTCATCGGTTCCCCTTGTGGGAGGCCTTCTAACGCTACGTCTTCCGTTACGGTCGCCACTCCAGACTACAGCCTAGTTTGAATAAATTTATTATTATTAAGCTTTCCCAAATTGGCACTGCCTGCAAATCCAGCAGTGAACTTCTTCAGAGCTTCAAAAAAGCCTAAATAAAATATTAGTTTTAATATTAATAGAAACAATTGGGGGAAGTCCAGGCATGAGAATGTACGAATAAAAAAAGAATATTAGGTTATTTACCATTTAAATAATTTACTATCTGGGTATGTACCTACCCAATAAATTGCTACATTACAACAATTAAAGTTGTTAATACTTCTATTACAAGACTCGTTGAGATATTTTTATCAGCAATTTGTATTGAATTGAACCTGGAGTAACGTTAAGATATGTACTTAAGAGTAAATAAAAAGATAGTGAAGTTGAAGTTAATGAATGTTCTATCTCTATTGTTTATAATATAAAGTTGGAACTTTAAATAAAAAGGGCGCCAGTGGTATCTAATTACAATATCAGTCTGCTATTGCCCCACCACAGGGTTCTAATTTGGGAAGGAAGAGACATTGATCACTTTTCTGGTAGGTTGTAAGGTTTGTTCATAACTTCAAGTCTTCTCAAAATATTTCCCTCACCATAAAGGAGGAACAGGTGGTAAGGTAATTATGTATTAGGCTAAAAAAATTTTTGGTTAGACAATCCGGCTCGAAGTACCGTGTTGAAAGAAAGTCAATAGAACCTGTACAAAGGAAGTTAAATATATTTTTACAGCTAAGAAGTAGAATTCTAATTACCCACGAAGGTTGACAAGGGATGCAACCTGAAAAATAATAGAAATAGAGAAGCAGGAGATTATATTCCAGTACCTAACCTTAACAACTCCCACGTGTTTAGAAATTAGCTATATCTAGTTGTCGTGTTAAGAAATATGTCGTCGATTATAATAAAGTAAACAGATAAGGACTACTAAGTAATTGAGTGACTAATTTCTAAGGTCAGGCAAATGGAGCATCAAAACATCCTACTGAACTGTTACTAGGTCCAAAAGATTCCACGGATATTGCAGTTATTTGTGTCAATGTTTATTTGTTTGTTTGTTCATTAAATTGTTTGGTATTGCAACCCGAATGCAATCAAATATTTGTCAGTTTATTACTGGTCGACTTCATGTCTTTCAATTCAACATCACGCTTGAACTTCCTGAAAAGAAAACTTCTACGAGGAGATAAAACATCCACGTTTTGCCAGTTTTGTTAAGTCCTATACATACAATACAAGGCGAGCCTTCTCCATAAACTGGGCACAAATCTAGGCTTTTACTGAAAAAAATCAGATGAATAACCCAATAAAAGTTTTCCCGGTCCTTGATTAAGACTTCATGCGTTTGTGACCATCTGGACCAATGAAACAGGCTTGAACTAACGATTTAAATATACTCAAAGCATTAATTTAAATTAGATCATTTACAGGCACTTTTGAATTGTCAAGGTCGGTCGGTCAAAAAGATAAAGCTCTTTGCATGTTCCAAAGCGTAGATCTCTATGGAGAAGAACATGCAAGAAACTCCACGGACACTCTTTTAAAAATAATATTTTTTTACAAAGTTATGTTTACATCATTCATATAGAATTATACATATACAAGCTACCGCCCGCGGCTCCACCCGCGTTTATGTCGAAAATTATCCCAAGGGAACATATTCCCGGGATGAAAAGTATTATATATTATAATAAATATTCTATGTGTTATTCCAGGCCATAATCTACCTCTGTGCCAAATTTAATCGAGATCCGTTCAGCCGTTCTGACAAACTTTTATAATATTAGTAGGATGTGAAAACGATGTAGAAGACGTGCAGGATAAAAGCGTCCGGAGTGAAAAGAACAATTCAATGAAACAATTGAAATAAACCGTGGCCGCCGAGAAATTACCAGTCCAAGCTGACGGCGCCCGTTCACGAACATAACGCATGCGCTAGCACCATACTTCAGGCATTCTGGCAAGGCCACTATCACATTGCATTTTTTTCCGCAGTTTAAGCTATTCAAGGTTATTGACATAGCCCGAAGAGTCACCAAACTTAAGTCAGAGTGGGCAGGGCAACAGATAGTCGATGAGGTTGAAAAGTTCTGGACTGACGACCGCGTACCGGGAGACGTAGAGTTGGCAGGATCCCAAGAGGTGGACCGATGACTGCGAGGCACAGGACCGGTCGATGTGGCGTCACTTGGGGGAGGCCTAAGTCCAGTAGTGAATGGACGTCTTTCGGCTGAAATTATGATAATGAAGCTATTCTTATATAGCTATGTATGAAGAAGCTCAATAACAAAAGTGCACTGTCGTGATGCAATAAAGTTAAAGATCTATGGTGATCCCTTAAAGATCCCCAAAAAGTTAGTCAGTGTTGTTTCGACGTAGATTCAGATTACCCCATTGAAAGGTTGACATGTGTTTGTGGGGGAAAGTTTGTCCCCATTTGTGAGGTAATAATATAGGTAGATAATTGGGGTGTCATGGTTAAATGTTGGGCGAGCGCAGGCTTAAGCAATATTGCTTTAGTCAAGGTTCTAAGGGGTAGAAAATAAACAGTACCGATTGTTTTTGACTACCCGAACTGTGTAGCATCAACATAATAAAAAAAGTTTGTAAAGAACTTGGAAAAAAAAAAAATTTTAGAAAAACGTTACCCCTCACTAGGAATTTCTCCTGTATTGTGGGTGCATTTACAAACATACAACGTCACATGCACAAACGGCCAGATCCGGAACAACTATTTGTAGGCCATACAAATATTTGTTCTGTACGGGAATCAAACTCGCGACACGCAGCGCAACAGCCAATCGCTCAACCACTGCGCCAACCGTGTCGCCAAATGTTAAGTAATTATTTAGGCCCAGTTATCTTGAGTATGCTGTTTCATTAAAATCGGTTTATTCATTTCTAAGACAGAACTTGAAAGTTCGTTTAAAATACTATAGAATTTGGACAAGATACAGGCGAATTCTCGTGTCATAATAATTTTGAATTAAATTCTAATATAACCTACATTGTATCAGGAGACTGATTGACATCTGTTTTGAAAACGTGGCTCAGGGGAAATCCCTCAGTCACATACATTTAAAATAAACATGAAGAAACGCATAATGACAAATAAGATGTAAATAATATTACATTCCAAATCCACCAACCACCTCATTTAGTAGAAAGAAAAAACAAGGATGAGTTACCCTAATTACAAAGACGTGTATATAAAAGTCGCGCTAAAAAAACTAATGAAAAGTTCAAAGAATATGACAACCATTAAAAGAGATTATCGGGGTAGTTCTGGATAAAGCGGTTAACGTAGGTAGGTGCTATCGGTGATATATAAATATTAACAGCTTTCCAACAATACAAGGTTATTGTTTAAACTGGAGCAAACTTCTTCGTTTATTATTTTCGAGTTAATACCTGGTTTACCTGGAAGGATTTTTGGAATTGATTCTGTGAATGGTTCAACACTTTCGGGAGATTTCTACGTGTTGGGAAGCACGTAGTCTTTACAGGAGGACTATTTTGCGCTTTTTATTATGGAGGTAATTTTTGTGTTTAAAATGGAAATACTTAGGGGTGGGTGGAGTACCTATTTATGTGTTCATTCTAATAAAACTGGCGTGGAAGTTGAAGATTATGCCCCAAGATAAAACTTTTTGAACATCAATAATTTACATTAATTTCTTAATATTTCGAATTGAATTGACTTTAAATTTTGACATGAAATGAAATTGATTATGAATAATAAAATTAAACTTGCATGCATGTGTTAATACAGGTACTCAAATACGTAAATATATATATTGTGATAAATTTACATTTTAATTAAAAAGTACCAACTCAAATAATCGTTTTATCGATAAGCGGTCGCCACTCCAGAACTTTTCGGCCCCATCGACCATCTGTTCTGCGAGCAATGTGCCCTGCCCACTGCCACTTCAGTTTGGCAATCCTTCGGGCTACGTCGGTAACCTTGGTTCTCTTGCGGATATCATAATTTCTGATTCGATCACGCAAGGAAACTCCGAGCATTGCCCTCTACATTCCCGTTAGGTATACAAAATTATCCTACATAATTATTATGTACAAAACCAGGCCTTGGTTTACTTGAGTAACACATTTCATCAAAACCCGTCTATTCTTTAAGGGGTGATTGATTAAAAACATCAGATAGCAAACAGTGGACTAAGCAAAAATAATGAATAGAGAAGCCTGTCTTCAAGGTTAACAGAGGGACTAGCTGCCCGGAGTACTCAGGAATCAATTAATTAATTAATTATGAGGTAACACTTATGAGAGTGATTAACACACGAGCCCGAGTGGCTAACACTAATTAGTTATCTTGTTTATTTACTCAGTAGGTAACTGTTACTAATTAGACTCCAACAACTCTAATGTATAGAATAGTTAATTTGTTTATGTTTTGAATGAAGATGTATATTAATTTGCATTTCTTAGACTTAGATTATCTCAGTAAAGTTTCGAACATTTTTCTACGGGCGAACTAACATGGCGACGGGTGGCTATGCCAGCTCATAGGCACCCGTCGCCATTTTGAGTTTTTTTCAAAACCACGGTGCACGATTAAAAAGGTATATGGATAGAGGATCCTAAAAAAAAGAAAAAATGTTAACAATATGGTGCTCTACAACAGCGTTTCTTTAACTCAGGTCACGACCCAAAATCGTTTTGCGGGCGATATTGGGATGGGTCGCAGAATTACAAGAAAAATTGCTTGAACGAGAATTATCTGGGAAGCCTATTGTTAGCAATGAAACTACTATTTCCAACTATTTAACTAACTTGTGTAAAGTATCTAAGGTTTTCTTGCCTTGCAAAAGTTTTTTTTTTTTGTTAATTACATCAATTTTAGTAAACCATGGGCTTATAGGTAATCCTATTATTTTACGATCACTGGAAGATAATTAAAACATGGGTTTCAAATAAATTCAAACTTTGGGTGATATTACAAAAATTTTAAGTAAAAAAGGAACTTATCACATACTTATATGCAGTAGATTGTATTCAAATAATAGTTACCATTTCGATTTAACCATTTATATAAATAAAACACAATTTTTTTACCGTTGTGATAGTAAGTTCTTAACAAAGTGGTGTCCACGTGCTTTTATTTTTACTTTCTTCGAAAAAGTGCTTGAATACCAGCTTGGGAACTATTATTTGAATATCCTACTAATCTTATAAACGCGAAAATTTGTGAGGATGGATGTTTGTAACTCTTTCACGCAAAAACTACTAAATGGATTTTCATGAAATTTGGCACAGTGGTATTATAGTCTGGAAATAACACATAGGATACTTTTTATCCCGGGAATATGTTCCCTTGGGATAATTTTCGACAAAAACGCCGCTACTAGTAATACATATAAGGACAAAATTAATTAATTCTAATGACAGTTATTGTTGTCACGTGACGACTTTACCTCCAAATATCTAACATTTTCTATTTATTTAAGTATCCTCTACCCATATTATACCCGCTTCAAAGTGCACCGGGATTAAGGACAATAATCAAAATGTCAGCCGGCCTATTCCACAAAGCTACTTTGCCCTTTAGTAGTAGTAGAGTAGAGTAGGGACTCCATTTTCCGCACTTAGACTCCTATTCGGTCCGTTGTGCGTAGGTTNGGCTACGTTAGCCAGCCTAGCTCCGCCCAGAAGCGCAGAAGTTTCCTGGGAGCTTCACAGGCTTCGCGGAGCGACCACACCGTTCCGAGGATTTGTTCACGTTGGGTAGCCACGGCCTCGCATTCCAGGATGACATGAGCAGCTGTTTCTTCGGCATCAAAGCAGCCTCTGCAGAGTGGGCTGTCTGTGGCGCCTATGTTAAAAAGATGTTTGTTGAAGGGGCAATGGCCCGTAATTGTCCCTATTATTGTTCTGAGGTTTATTCTACTTAGGCTGAGTAGTTGTTTTGTTAGTCGTGGATGTAGACTCGGCATCGCCATTTTTGACTACCTGCAGTCTGGAGCCCTTTAGTATTTCAATAAAACAATATTGATAACAAGGTTTCAAGGTTTGAAAGCTCTAAGCTGTTATATGCTATACTGATTTACCCCAAATTGCACTTTAGGGGCCCCTAAAACGCAATTTCCGAGCGTTTGCCTATAGGAAGATATTGACGTATTGTAGAAGAGGGCCGAGTGGGCTTAATCTGGTGTGACGCCATTGTTTTACTATTGTATCTGCTATTATGGCCGCTGAAGGTATACAGACCGTCAAAGATGTTGCTTTACCTTGAACAACGACATGCTTATTATTCCATGAGCCAGCAGGCTTTACAGGAAACGTTAACAGGGTATTTGACTAGTTAAAATCTATATACATGAATACTTATTTGATAGATGGTAAAACAATGGGATTGGTGAAAATTGGTGGAAAAACAGAAAAGATAAACGCGAAGAGAAACGTTTTTGAATTTATTCTTCTATTCAGTCACAACTTCTCTGTTTTTCGACAATTTTTATTTATTTGTTCACAAATATTAATGTTTTAATATCATCTATCAAATAACTATTCATTAATTTAGATTTCTCATAGTAGTGAGTTACTTTATTACCCTTTAGGTGACTCTAAGACTGCCACTGGCCCAAGCTTTAGGTACAACCCAAGTGACAATATTCAATCAAGATCTGAATGATTTTGAAACATGGCTAATCCACTGTGTCATTTGTTCGAAAAATTGGTCTGCTCAACAAAGTAAATAACGCAATGAACGTTGTTGAACTGTCATAATGAAAGCGATTCCTGCCGTAAGTATTACCCCACAGGTTTTTGTTCTAAAAAAAACCCTAGTTCGTAAATAAATTGTTAAATACATGAAAACGAACACACACCCATACATTACAAATAAATAGTATGATATGAATTCTGTAACTTGGCAATCTTTGTTAACACAATAAGCCATTCAGTTGGGGTATCTCGATCTATGTCTTTTTAGCAGAAGGAATCCCTATGGGTCCCTTTCATCTGGTGTCACCAAATCTCACGGTAAGTGTAGAGACGCTATGCCGTTTCAATCGGGAATATGTAATACTTCCTTTGTCTTGTAGTTTGGATTCCAGTTCGTTGACGTGAGTAGATATTCTCGTCTGATAACTTTCACTATATCTAGCGATCTCTTGTTTGACGGTAGTGATCTTTAGGTCCTCGTGTATATATTTATTGCTCGTGTTGTGAAGTGTAGCACAATTATTAATCACATGCACACGATAGTGCGTGTTTATTGTCCAAGAACGTTGCTCCCCGATAGCCGGGAGCGAATAAACAATTCTTTATTATTCTTTGTTCGAATTCTTATTCTTGTATTGAGGTTGTTTTTGACGCCAATTTAGATGCAAGGCTGACTGTGCGTATTATTGCAGTGGTCTTGTTGCTATCCGGTCATGAGTTTGATTCACGTGCGTCGTAAAGCTCACAGAAGAATCTATGGAAGGCACTGACCTCGAGTAACACGGGTAGAGAGATGACAATGACTAAAATTGCGTCTAAATTTTGTGGTTGTTTTGTGAAGCTGCAGCTAACTGCAGCTTTGCGATGATCACAAGGCCCCAATGCATGCGAGTTGAGTGTCAGTGGGAATATTTGCTCAACAGTAAAAATTCCCAGGTAGGCAGAATTAAAGGAAATCAGGAAATAAGGATGGTCATCAACCGATTAGCCTTCAAAGTTAAAGTTCGCGAACACATTCGTAAGAAGTTGGCAGTAGTATCATCACATCGCTAATGTTTTCCAATTGCCTATTTGTTCCAATTGATTAAGTATTTCGTGTACCTATGTATTTTGTTAATTTGAGTATTTATTATATATTTATATTGTATGTATAGTTTTTATTCTCCATATTGCACCTACCGCCATTCTCTGCATCACCCAAAGGTTGACTGGTAGAAAATGCCTATGGCATTTAGTCCACCTACAGAGGTGGACTAAATGCCATTTGTGTGCGTAAAGTGTTAATAGATAAATAAAACTCGGCGAAATTAGTCCGATAACCCTGTAAAAAACATGGCCCTTTGTTGGACAGTCCCAAGTGCCCTTACACCTGTGCCGTTGAGGACCTAATGTCACTGATACCGCTATAATCGTGGCCACCTAATGGGCACATATTGTTTAATGGTCACCATCTACTCGAAAAGACTACAATGAACATAGAGTTCACAAACCAGAATGTTGGCAATGAAGCTAAATGAACATACAGTTCACGACGCTTTTAGATACTTGTAAAAGCACCTCTGAAGGTGCAGTACTTAGTTTTCATGAAACCAAAGCTTATCAACACAGTCTTCCGTAAATTAATGTCTTAATATTATTGCAATGTTAAATTTCTGTTTAACTTTTTCCAACTATATTGGCGGCTCGGCTTCCAATCCATAGATTGGAAGTTGGAGTAGGCGCCAGATAAATGTGCAATAACGGTCATTGACCCGCATACATTTATAGACTTTCTTAATATCAAAAACAGAAACATAGACATAAAGCTGTCCTGAATCGACTTCTATCGTGATCTTTTACGTTCTCTAGTAATGAAAAATCGTTCATAATTTATTGTTCGGGTACCTACCAAGGGATATTAGGGAAAGGTCAATGTATTTTATTGCAAGTTTATTTGGCACCTACCATAGTCAGTTACAGTTGAATTAAAATATTTTGCGGAATGGAGCGACTCCACAACCCAGTAACTCTTTAACACGATGCCCCTTGACAAGACCAGTGTCAGATTTTTTCGCCCTTGAATATCCCGAAAGATTTTCAAATATCTTCAAGTGATAGCCTGGACGAAGGGTTAACCAGTCTCAGTATGTTATAGAAGGACGTCGGACGAACCGACCACTGCAAGCGTTGCTTAACCTTGAAGATCGACCCATGGGGCTGTCATTGTTTACCCACGAACTCCTCTCAGTGCCTCAGTGACTTTTAGGAAACATTCGTAGAAACGGGTAGCATTATGTTAATTTTTCAAACACACAATATTGTTATCTGAAGTTGAAGAACTCAACTAAATAAACAAAGTCAGTAACGTGTCGATAGCTGACGCTAATATTACAAACTTTGAACCTGATAATATATAGTACCTACACGTGGTTCTAGGAAGGTTATCTTACAAAGGTAGGTAAACGTTTGCGTCAGCAAAATAACTAGTCACACTATCTAAGCCCCTTTCTTTTGTGAGCACCTCTCTTTCGGGAGCACCGCCGTGTCCTCGTCGAGGCGATCGGCGGCGGCAACCTCTCGCGTCCGGCCCTGGTTGAATCCATGGTCCGGAGCGAGGAGGCTTGGGAAGCGGTCACCTCCTTCTGCGAAGCAGTAATGCTAGCGAAGGAGGAGGCGGGCCGCGCGAGGGAAAGGCAAGGCCTTCGTCCCAACCGCCGCAACAGGAGAAGACGCCCCGGGCGCCTGGAGTCGCAGGGCGATCCCCGGCCACCTTAGGCGCGGGCCTGCGGACGGCGAGCGTTGGGTGGTTCGCTGTCCGATCACCACCAGGCCCGGGTCGATGGCGCGTTGTGTTTCACGCGCGCCTCAAAGAGATGTCAGCAAAGAGGACGGGGCCCGCTAGGGCCAGAGCCTGCCAGGGTTGCGGAATTTGTTCGAAAGAGTCACCGCGGCCCTGGAAAGCAAAGGGCTTTAGAAGGAACACGGATGGGTTTTAGTCAGTAAGAGTCTGACACGCCCTTCCGCTCCACCCAGAGCGGAAGAAGTCATTTGATGATTTCCCATCCTTAAAAAAAAAAAAAAGCCCCTTTCTTCCAACTATTATTTTGCGCACAGCCAAAGTGTTGAACTCTCAGCAGAGCATCCGTGTTTCCTACCTTCCTATCTTCAAAATAAGAGTATACGGCAACACTTTTTTTTTTAAGCATGAGAAATCATCAAATGACTTCGCGACGCTCTGGGTGGAGCGGAAGGGCGTGTCAAACTCTTACTGACTAAAACCCATCCGTCCGTGTTCCTTCTAAAGCCCTCTGCGTTCCAGGGCCGCGGTGACTCCTTTGAACAAATTCCGCTACCCTGGCAGGATACGGCAACACCTGGGACTGCTTGCACGATCATAGACCTCATCCAGCGCTTGCCATTGGGAGGCTTGTCTTAGAAGATAATGGTTTATTATTATTATTTTTATGGTAGATTTTATCAGATAAGACGGTAAATAGGAAGATGACTTACCTGGGGCCTAGTTTATAAAACTGACTTGTGACAAGTTAGAAACGACAATTCTGTATGTATATTTCAGACGTTCGCTGCTTTATTAAACAACACAAGTCGCGAAAATATGACTATTATGTCAGTTTTTGATAAAGGTGTCGCATTGTCAGTTACATTAAACAGGGAAGGTCAAAAGACGCTGTTTGACAAGCAGATGTAAAGATCCACCAGAAGAAATTGTTGGATTATTTACACTTCCTTTAATAAAAACAGAAATGTCTTTATTTATTTAAGTGTTATGAATCACTAAGACTTTCATAGAATTATTTCAGAGGTTGCCTTAAAAGATCCCTTGTAATCTATTCTTATACTAATATAATGAAGCTGAAGAATTTGTTTGTTTGAACGAGCTAATCTCTGGAACTACCAGTCGGATTTAGAAAATTATTTTTGTATATGACAGCCACATTCATAAAGAAGGCTATACGAGAACGAGAAAAAAATATGGGAACGGGAAAAAACGGGATATGCGCTTAGATATAAGACATATTACCTATCATTACATAATAAAGACTATGTATTAATTAAAAGAGAACTCAAGGGTGATAGTGGAGAATTAACATGGTGGGTGGAATTAAGTAGGTCCACATATATAGCCTGCCAGGGTATGCCTGCCTGCGGAATTTGTTCGAAAAAGTCACCGTGGCCCTGAAACGTAAAGGGCTTTAGAAGGAACACGGATGGGTTTTAGTCAGTAAGAGTCTGACACACCCATCCGCTCCACCCAGAGCGGAAGAAGTCATTTTATGATATCCCATCCTTTAAAAAAAAGGTGGAATTAAGCTACATGTGTTTAAAAGAATGCAGGTGTTGCCACTTTAGAAACAAAATGGGTTGTTTTTCAAAAGTGAACAAAGAATATCAATACTAATATTGCAACACCGATAACTCAAATTGCATGATCTGTTCAAGATATTATTTGCTAAAAAGAGATTATCGTGAACTAATCCTTTGGCCTTGCATGCCACAAAATCGTGCAAGAACAATATGAATGAATTTTCCTAATGGAAGCAATCTCTCTCAATTAATTAATGTAACTTCAACAAATTGATAAAACGTTAACTGGTACAATAAAACAACATTGTATTTGTGTGTTTTGCAGTTATTTATCTAGGCGGATGCGATGCACGTGGTGTTTCTGGTCATTAATGATTATTGAAGAAATTGTTAGTCATTTTAAATGAAGATTGATTATTACAAATGTGGCGTTCAAGGTTTTCGTTTGCCACGGGTTTGGATGCATTGACCTCTCGTGCCTCCAACAGGCAGGAAACCAAGAAGTGGGGTCAGGGGACAAAAGCTAATCAATCGCAGATAACAGACAGTATTACTTTATTTCCATGGGAAGATGGGTAGGCCCTTGGTGTGGGACGATACTTGTGTGGAGACTTTTTAGTGTGGGACGATAATTGTGTGGGGACTCTTGCGCCATCCCATCTTCCTAGCTCGTCGTGCTTTACGGCTGCGAAGAACCTCAAGCGACGGTCATATAACAACCTCGATGGTAGGAACTTTTTGAAGACATTAGGGGTTGAAACTCTTGGACAGCAGGTGCCGAAGTGCCGATCCACTTTTTAAAGATCTATCTGCTGGCTTTTACCTTAGTGAGAGGTGCATTGCCATATATCATGACAACGCCGTCAGTCTTTTGAGGCCCTTTTTGTCAACATTTTTGCCCAGCTTTCAATTGAATAATATTTTATTTCTATTGGGTATCTTTTTTGGAGACCGATCGTTAGAGTGGTATGTGTATATACCTATGTGTAATTAAATAGGTCTTTTCCTCGATAGGAATTTCGGATCAAGATCTGGAAAAAGCCAGCTTCTTGAGGACTCTTTTTTAGGGTTCCGTACCCAAAGGGTAAAACGGGACCCTATAACTAAGTCCCCGCTGTCCGTCCGTCTGTCTGTCTGTCCGTCTGTCACCAGGCTGTATCTCATGAACCGTGGTAGTTAGTTGAAATTTTCACAGATGATGTATTTCTGTTGCCGCTATAACAACAAATACTAAAAAACAGAATAAAATAAATATTTAAGGGGGCTCACATACAACAGACGTCATTTTGTTTGCCTTTTTTATAGATAACGGTACGGAACCCTTCGTGCGCGTTCGCTTTTAGGTTATAAATGAAACTTAAACACTAACATAACATGACATCACGCCTGTATTTCCCTGAGGGTTAGGCAGGGTGTATCCAATTTTGCTTGCCTATTTAAACTTATTGTTTACTAGTGGCTCGCACCGGCTTCGCTCGGGTGTATATGTATATTTTGTTTTTCAAATTTTTCTTTCATAAGAACCTTCTGCCGATAATAACAAACACAATATAAAAAAAAAATTGCGAAATTGGTACAGCTGTTCACGCGTGATGCCGTGACCAAGGGAAATAGGGATTCATATTTATATAACACTAGTGGACCGCACCGGCTTCGCCCGGATTTTAATGTTTTTTCAAATTTTTTTTTGTATTTGTAAAGGAGTTAATATGATCTCAGATTGTTGTTTTTTTGTGTTAATAATTTATGTGAATTTTTGTTATGATCCAAGGACATTTAACAATTTTTTTTTAAATTTAATTTTTTATTTTGTTTGAATTTATGTAAGTTTTTTTACTTTTTCATGCCGGAAGGTAGAGTGTGTTGGAACTATCATTTATTAAAAATATCGACATCTTATTTTGTATACCCACATTCTTCGCAAAGTAAATGATTTCTGATTTCTTTCTTAAGAACCTTCTCCTGACAATAACAAACACAAAAAAAAAAGAATTATCGAAATTGGTCCAGCCGTTCTCGAGTTTTGCGCTTAGCAACACATTCAGCGATTCATTTTTATATTATTTTATATTATAGATATAGATTTATTATACGACTACGAATTCGCCTTATTTAAAAAGTTTTATTTCTACGAACTGATAATATTCTAGGGAATTTGTTGTTTTTGTTAGGAAGTTGTTTACAATTATTGATGAAGATAAAATAGGCAATTAGCTAACGATCTCAACTTAGTCATAGAAAAATTTGCATAAATAACTTCACACAATAAAGAATATAAGATTTTTTTACTAGGTACCAAAATATAATAGGTACTTATTAGCTCTAGTAATTATGAAATATTTTTTTAAATACCTTCAACAGCAATGAAGTTATAAAGGTTAAAAGTTGACAATTAGAAAGAGAAGTCCAATCTGACGTCAAATACTATGTCGCCTATACAGCTGCCATAGAAAACGGCGTCTTCGCGAGAGGGACAGTTTTTTTTTTTTTTTTTTTAAATTTAATATGGGTTTGCTCTTGACTCTAGTCTAGGTCATAGATGACAGAGACAAAGTCGACGATGGAGCGAGCTTACCCAGAAGAAGCCTGTTCACTCTAATTTTGAAGAGATTAGGGTTGTATGCGTTCGGAAACACAGACGCAGGCAGAGAGTTCCACTCCTTTGCTGTGCGCATTATAAAAGACGTTTGGAAACGTTTAGTGCGAATTGGTGGAATAGCAACAAGGTAGGGATGGTAACTTGCAGTGCGTCTAGATGTCCGATGGTAGAAGGGGGCCGGTGGGATGAGATCGTGGAGTTCCTGGACACTCTCCCCGAATCTCTCTCTCTCTCTCTGTTTAAAATAGTTATATCTCGTTTGTTCTCGGTCAACTTCGTTTCTGTTTTCACTGTTAGTATAAAGTCGGTTGTATTTTTTTGTGAAAAGTTGTTTATTTAACACTTTTTAGTGGTACCTACCCCACACCTAATGACACCACAAAGTCACAGGAAAGCAAATCACGCAATTTCGTTTACTTGGATGATATATTTTCTATTTCCGCCTGGAAGAGCTATTGGTTGATGAAGGCTCTCATGAAAGGAGGCCTTCCAATTTGTCATAAGCGCAAATTGATGGACATGTGCATTCTCCCTATCCTTACATACGGTGCTCAAACCTGGTCTTTGACAGTTCAGCAGAGGTTCAAGCTTGAGGTTTGTCAGCGAGCAATGGAGCGCAGCATTCTGGGAGTGCGATTAATGGACCACGTTAGGAACACAGTGCTGCGTTCCACAACAAAAATTGCCGACGTCATACAAAAAGCAGCCAAACTAAAGTAGGACTGGTATGTCGAACGGTTCATGGGCTAAAGCAACCACAATGTGGGTCCCAGAAAATGCCCGATGACATTGCGGGAGACCCAGGCGAAGATGGCGGGACGAGCTTGACGCCTATCGGCAAGATTGGTCCACACTTAGGCAAAGCCGGGAGGAATGGAAGGAAGAAAGGGAGGCCTTTGCCCTGCAGTGGGACACAATTGGCTAAAATATAATATACTTGATAGATGGTCATGTACATCCATCAAGTAGCTCGTGCCAAGACTCAGTAGCTAAGCCAAAACTGCAAACCAAAGCCAAACCAACACGCTCCAAGATAGTTTGACGGTGGCAACTACATTCTATCCGTAATAAAATGCCAGAGAGCGTTGTCCGGGTTATCAGTAGTGATAAGAGAGGGTCGCACTCAGAAATATTCCTATTTGCACTCGGGAACAGCGAGTATAATGTCAAGAACACTGATACACGCACCTCTCTTGTTTATTGGAGGCCCTATGCTTTGTGGAGAGTGCCCTTTGGTCCTTGATGTGTTTAATTGACCAATAGGATTTTTGACTAAAAAAATCCAATTAGTCAGTCAGATATATTTCCCAAAAAATATTGCAGACGTATTTTTTCTTTAATCACGTTAACAAAAACACAAAAAACTTGTGAGACGTCACTTACCAGTACACTTTTTACTGGAGAGTGACGTTTCAAGGTACCACTTATTATCTTTAATGCGTTTTATCTTCGTAACTTTTTATTGCCGTTATGATAAAATAAAAAAAAATACGTACCCAATATTTTTCGATTATCTAACTGACGGACTAAATAGAATCATATTTTTGTTAACCCAGGCAACATCCCTATTTTATAACAAAGAGTAAGTTTCCGTCTTTAATTTTACTATTATGGTATTTCTGGTCTCAGGAGCATGTGACTAAAAATAATAATAACAGTCGTACGAAGCAATCTTCACAGTTAAGAAAAACTTGCCGACGCCCGTGAATGGATCTTAACATACCTAGATGAATGAGGGATGCATGAAGGAGCCTCCTCATGAAGCGCAATCTCTACTGAACCGAGCGCTCGGCGCATCCTGGACAGTCTCACCTAATATTAGACTGGCCAATCCTTTCCTTGCGGTGGTAGACCTCCCTCCCATCGGAGTCCAGCGTCAAACAGCCTGCTGTGTTACGTTGACGCGTGGGAGTACCAGTGCCTTAAGGCATCTTCTGGGCACGCTCGCTCCATCATAGACCTCATCTAGCGCTTTCCATCAGGGGCGCTACTCTATAAGCCCGAAGTCCATAGTTTCGGGCTTAGTTGCGGGCGTATTCTACTCCGTATCACCTAACAACTAAGAATTAATGTTACTGTCAAATCGTGTTGTCATTCATTCTTAGTTCGGGTTCGGAACTAATCGTAAGTCCATAGGTGATACAGGGTAGAATACGCCCGCAAATAAGCCCGAAACTACGGACTTCGGGTTTATAGCACAAATAGGTCCAGTTCAGCAAAAGGCTAGACAACTAGTTAAGTAGTTCCCTGACGCTGGTTTTCAACTGAACCTGCTACGATCCTAAATGTCCTCATATCGTGGGTACGTTCCAGCAATGTTAACATCTTCGGTTATTACAACATACCTAATTAAATAAGTAACCGTCAACTAATGAATGAAAATAGTCATGTGTAATTATATCACCAGAAAAATAATAAATTAGAGAGATAATAGTTTAAGAAGTGGCAATGAACGGCATTGAACCCGAAACGATAGGCTGCGTCTTAATTTTAGACGTTAATATATTGTTAATGAGTACTTTGAACTTGACCGTAGCTACGCAGCAATGGGTCACGTTTTCTTGGCCAGGGTACCTCCATTTGGTACACCATCATCATCCATTTCCAGAACAATTTTTTAGCTTCCACTTAAGGGATTCCTAATTCAAAATATTTTGGGCACTTATAAGACGTCAGAGGTGGACCTGGACATGGTCCAGAGTTACGTATACCTTGGAGCTTTAATTACGAACAACTGGCTGTGTAGATGAGGTGAAACGGCGGATGGCCATAACCAGAACTGCGATGGAGAAGTTAAGGAAAGTGTGGAGGAATCGTAACATTACCAAAGCCATTTTTCTTTGCGCGGCAGAGTCGTGGACAGTGCGCGAATTGGAAAGAGGGAAGATAGATGCTCTGGAAATGTGGTGCTGAAGGAAAATGCTCGGGATATCGTAGACGGAGTTCCGTACCAATGTGTCCATACTCCAGGAGCTAGGCATCCCGCAGCGTCTGTCGGCCGTAGTACAGTCGCGCATACTGCAGTACTTTAATCATGTCTCTAGGCGGGGTAACGACTCCATAGAGCGACTGGTCGTGCAGGGAAAGGTAGAGGGAACTAGATCGCGCGGCAGGTCACCTATGCGTTGGACTGATTAAGTTAAATCCGCATTAGGAAGCCGCGTATCTGATTGCGCCAGACAGTCTGCCAACAGGAACAGATGGCGGGAGATCGTGC
This sequence comes from Mamestra configurata, assembly GCA_002192655.3. NCBI lineage: Eukaryota > Metazoa > Arthropoda > Insecta > Lepidoptera > Noctuidae > Mamestra > Mamestra configurata. The sequence goes on along the minus strand of NDFZ01005349.1, from coordinate 209,753 downwards.
GGAGAGCTGTGTCCGTCTCTACCACCGATGTGGACGCCACCGCTGACCACGACTGCTCTGTCAAGATAGAGCGGTCGTGATCACGTCGAGGCGTCGAAACGACAGAGAAGAACAAGACGTCAAAAGTTAGTGCTCGGTTCCAATTGGTTGTTTCCTATTGAGAAGAACCGGCAAGAACCTTCACGCGCACGGGAGATATAACGGCCTGTAACACTGGTCAGTACCAACCTTTATAGGTTTTCCTGTAATCTTTAAGTGAATTTTAGGCTCCGTAGTTTCGGAGATAAATAACTTTAGAGCGGTTTTTTTCATAATCTTCACTATAATATAATATTATAAAGAGGAAAAAATTGTATTTTTGTGTGTGTGTGTATGATTGTAATGAATAAACTCAAAAACTACTGTGCCGATTTCAAAATTTTTTTCACCAGTTGAAAGCTACATTATCAGCGAGTAACATAGGCTATATTTTATCCCCGTACTTCCACGGGAACGGGAACTACGCGGGTGAAACCGCGTGACGTCCGCTAGTTATGAATAAAAATATTTAAGACGTTCACAATAAGCCCTTTCATTTGATACGTCATGTCGCATGGCATAGTTTAAGTTTCTATATTTTGTAACACCACTTGAACTCACCGTATGTATCCTCCCTAAGAGCATATAACCCTCTACACTAGTCTGCCTAACCTATTTAAACATACAGGTGCGACGATTAATATTCGCCTACTAAGCGTGCCAATAGTAATATAGTGTAAGGGCCGTTGATACTAGCTCCTGGTCTATGGGGCCGCTCATGGTCAACAACAGATATTTACGATGCTATTATGGCATGATATATGCGATATTTTGAGCGTGTAATATTCTACGTGTGATGGGAAAGATGTAGGAAAATCTCTCTTGATTTTGAGACACAACGATTGTGTTTTACTTAATAAACATTTGAAAACAAAAATGTTTTGAAGTGAAAACTTCTATAGCGGCGTTGTGCACTTTTTGGGATGGGAAATATTTTAAACTCGCGTCAGGACACGTGACCTGATCGAAAATTCGTATGACGGAGGGAAAGTTCTGAAGTGTTAAATTTTTAATGTAAAATAAATTGTCATGTTTGTGTACGATAGTGTAATAATAGAATATTGTATTTTACCACATAAATGATAATTAAAACAATTCGTGCGAAATTATTCTCAAACCATTCCAAAATATCAAAAATGCACAACGTTAATGTTCAAGTTTTCAGTTCTGCCGGCACTCTCGGAGTGCAATCCGTTGTTTTTTTAGCATGACATGGCCCTTAGGCCTTAGCGGCCACAGGCCTCCACCAAGCGTCGCCACATCTACCAGTCATGTACTTCTCACATCCAGTCATCTTCCACGGATATAATTTTTTTTTATAAATTGTTTTCAGGTTTGTTTTTTCCACGACAAAATAAGCTTGGCCAGAAGTCTCTTCTACAGCATTTTGTGACTCTTAATGTGTGGAGTACCAACGACTCAAAAGATAAGAAATGCCTGTGGGAAAACAGTAGTGCCAATTTTAAATAGCGTTTGCTTTTGTTTCTCATTCTACTATCTTTTATTTAACTGGTTTGTTTTTCTTGTGCGAGTCCCAAATAAACATGTTTCTTTCTTTCTTTAAAAATGCCTCAATTTCCCTATATTTATGACAGATTGCGACTGAGATGCGATTCGAACGTTGCTTAAAAATTTGTAGAATTTGCCCTCATTCCACATCTTTCCTATCCTAGCTCAGAACCACCAATCACAACCCCCACATATGGATATTAGTAAATCAAAATTGTGATAGTACCTACACAATTATAACAGTGTATAACCATCGATGAGCCACACCTGGAAACCAGAATCAACTGTGGCGACCACCAGAATAAATGACGCCAAGTAAATGAAGCTTGAAGAGTTTCGGAGAATCACAGGAGTGTGAGCGGTTCCGCACTGCATTCGATCCGAATCCGTGAAAATACGATCCGAAATAGCCATAGAACTATTTGTATGATAGTTTACGCACTAGATCCGAATTCCGTCATCCGTAAGTCTCCAATTCGGAAGAGATGTTGACGGACCGAAGTAGCCGTAGTACTGTTTGTATGAACGCTTCCGCATTACCTTGGATTTAAATCGGATGGACATATCTGCGCGGCTCGACAGCAGGGCGGGGCGTGGGGTGGATTTGGATCAAAAATCGGATTAGTGCGTAAGCAATATTTGAATTAGGTCCGAGTTTTTTAGACTCTTGATCCGTATTTCACTGATTCGGATTAGATGCAGTGCGAAAAGCAACATTCGAATTCGGTCCAAGATTTTTATATTTGTATTTTCACGTATTCGAATCGGATACAGTGCGGAACCGCTCTAATAAAATACGAGACGTTCTCAATTGAGAAACAAAAGACAGTCCTTATGTAAACTCAGAGTAAAAGTTCAAAAGTACAATTAATTACTCCTGATAACAATAAAGTACCAGCACAAATCACGGAGTAAATAATAATGTAATGAGACAAATGTCACTCGTTATCTTTCTCTAATGTATGTATATTATTTAACATCCTAGTGCTGTGGTGGTGGCCTAAGGGTTAAAAAAAGTTTGAAAAGTTTGAACACCGAGAAAAAAAACTATTAAGTCACGTATTTTTTCTATTGTCACTTAAACAAAAAACTCCGCGTAAAATACTGGTATTCAACTAAATACGGTTTGACCGGAGCCCGACCCCAATATAGTTGGGAAAAGGCGAGGCAGATGATGAATCTATCAATTAGAAAATTTTAAGGTCTTACAAAGTCCATAAATAGCTAATCATTTTAAGAAGTGATTACAAGAACGTTTATTCTTGGATGCTTATTCGATTCTTTTATTTTTAATACAAAAGAATCAGCAAATAAATCACTGGGTGAAAACACACGGTCAAATAAATTCAGCTCTTCACAGCATACAAAATCCATTCGTCGATATTAAATTAAATCACGCTTATTAAATTTATAACTTACCTATTCTGTCAGCGATAAGACTGGTAGCGCCATCTCGTACGTCGACCGGGAACTACTGTAAGTTTCAGAACATCTCGTTATGTCGGCGTTTGCTTTTTCAGCTTTTCCTGAAAGAAAAAAAGATTGCATTTGACGTGTCTACATAGTTTACATTGGTTCTTGATAAAATTAAATGTAGATATCCTTATAATTTAAAATTCGGATTCGCAAGTCCTCTTCTCACTTTATGCGTGAACAAAAAGGATAACACAATCCAAATTAAAATACAAGACAAGTGTTCCGAATAATGGAAGGAGGCAGCAATCCGCGCCAACGCCAGTTCCAAGGCTTTGCCGCGTTTAAAATCGGCAAAGCGCAGAAATTTAACTTTAAAATTTTATAGCCATGCTAAAGGCATAATTTTTGATATATTGCTGACAATGTTAAGAATGCGTCGCATAATTATAAGGCTGCAGTCTCTTTGCTAGCGGAGACGAGTGTAGCGGGGCGAGGAAAGAAAACATTGCAAGATCCGGCTCGAAGTACCTCGTTTTGAACTGATATTCCGACGGTTTCTGCTCGGTGGTGACTTGAAATCGCTCTGCATAAGCTTTTATTTACCCGCTTGTAGTATAACCTAGCCTAAAATGTATGGGAATGGCCTGGACCAGTGATCCTTTTATTATTTATTAGCTAAAGTGTAGGCACTTGGCCTTTTTCAAGCAGGCACTTGAGACAAAGTATTTTTTCCTCTTTTTCTTATGACAGTTTTAGAAGATGCCATTAAATTTGCAAGATGCGTTTGTTTGAAGAATGGGTATTTTTAAGAAGGATTTAATAGCTTGGAGATTTAAAAGACGGCTTTGTTTGCTGGTGAGATTCAAGCATGCGATATGTACTGTGTAGCTAATTTACTTTTAGGAAGAACTTTAATACGGAATATCTGACAGAACATTTAAAATACTGGTGATGAGCAGTATCCGACGAGCCTAGACCCAAACGAAATAAGGAAAAATCTAGGGAGCTGACGATTATATTTTATTCATATTAAGATCGATTTATCGCCCCCGAAACCCCTTGCATACTAAATTTCATGAAAACCTTTTCCGAGATTCAGATTATATAGACATATATGAATATGTCGTTATATTATGTAGAAATTCTCGTTTAAAGGTATAAGTTAGATAGATAGATATTTGCGAAAGTTACTCTGTCTATTGTTACCGTTAAACGTCTAACAGCTAAACGGATATTGATAAAACTATGCAAATGAGTAGATTATCTCCTGGATTAGAACATTTAATCATAAGATAGAACATTTTATTCCGAGAGAGTCTTCCTTTGGGATTTAATCCGAATTTCACGTGGACGAAGACTGACAGAAGCTACTTTTGAATATTAATGAATAACTAGCTGTCGCCCGCTGCTCCGCCCGCGTGAATGTCGAAAATTATCCCGAGGGACATACATTATTATCATTACGTTACATATTCCCGGGATAGAAGTATTCTATAAGGTTCAGTTGAAAACCAGCATCAGGCAACTCTTAGTGGTCTGGCATTTTGCTGAACTGGACCTATTTGACGCAGCCATGGGACACACAATGTTATTTTTTTGTTTAAATTAAGCTGCTATTTTTTTTTTATAAGTACCTCCATTGTGTTTAACTATGTGTGCCAAATATGTGTTATCCAGACTATAATCTACCGCTGTGCCAAATTTCATCAAGATCCGTTCAGCCGTTCTGACGTGATTGATTAATAAACATCCATTCATTCATCTATTCATCCAAACTTTCGCATTTATAATATTATAGTATACTAGCCCGAAATAACGTTAATGCAGAATTTTGACATTGAGATTCTGTCAAACGAATGAGAAACGACTGAACGAACATTGATTTACACTTGCTCAGTGCGAGTTGGCAAATGAAACAATTCTGTCAATGTTTACGATATTTTGTTGCGACAAAGGTATGTTGCTAGAAAAACATTTTATTCATAAGTACCGAAGCTTTTGGATAGGACTGCAGATGAAAACTGAAATTATGAGAGGTTGATTAAAATTGAGAAAAGAGACATGAACCAGAATGAAAGTTTTTTGAAGTGACAACGTCTAATAAATCGATGAACACCGGCTGCACGCACGAAAAAGGATGACTCATTGTAACGTTACGCTCATTGTAACGTTACGATCATTTCGTCAATGTTTTGTTAAGACGTTGTCACGTTAAAGTATCGTCCGTAAACCAACTTTACTGACAACCAATTTTTTTGTTTAACGTTTAAAACAGAGCTTGAATTGTGAAACCAAACCGTTTGTAGAAAACAATGACTGTATTATTGGACATCGAAATTCTGGATTTCAATGTGACTTTTCTTTTCAGTGAATTACATTACATTCTTACAAAAATCTTTTCAATACGTCCAAGACATTTCCGATTTCCCATTCAAAAGGTTTTGCATTTTGAAAACGGTTAAAAAGTTTGACATAAATCGTTATGTGGTTCTGGCTAGAAAATCGGGCTTCCCTGGCGTACGCCCAAATGGCTTGGTTGCATAACTCTATATCAATGTATACGTAACACAAGTGATGGGTACCGAAGCTAACTTTGAAGGGTATATTGATAAAATGCTGTGTTAGCAACCTTGGTTTAGTTTAAATTGTAAGTTTGTGGCAAAAAATCTGTTAAATAAAAAATATTTTTCAGCAGTCGTGTTTTTTTAAACGGTTTTAGTTAGCTTGCCCTGTTTATTTATTTGTTTGGGTCTAATCTGTTGACGGATTGATCTGAATTCGGTATGCACCTTTTTCAAATTATGTCTACGATCATCAATCGGTCCTTTGACCAGTTTGATTATGTTCAAGAGCTGAACAATTACTGTAAATAAATGTTCATATTTACTCACCAAAAAATTCATCCAAAAGAATCGGTAGGTATACATGTCCAATCCCAAAGAACCATTTTTCAGTTCCTGTGCGAATTAACCTGAAAAACAATCGAGTTCTTTTAGTATATCATACACGTTTCTAGATAACACTTCTAGTCAGATACTTACATTTTTAGTTCCATTTCAAAGTATGGAAAAGTCAGCTGACCTGAAAAATACTCGCAAAAACATTTAACAATAATGTATTTATTCAAAAAAGCACAATTATAATTATAAACACTGTCAAATATAGATTTTCTGCATTGAAAAGTTGATGGGCCATTTCGAAAACACCTAGGTAAATAAAAATAAAATTAGTTTCCTAAAATTATTCAAAAGAGTAAGTTGAAAGTCAATTTTGTGTTAGTTGAAATTAATATAGTGCAAATTCGTTGATCATTGTCGTCGTTTAAGAAGCGTTTTATATTCATATTATTTGTCTATGTCGCATTAAATAAACAATAAAAATAACAAAAGAAGGTGATTCCAAAAGAATTATCAGCCAATAATTCAAAGGGATCACCAAACAAATGTAATAAATTAAACAAAACGTCAGAAACCAACCATAAATTAACAAATCAAATACGAACAAAAATTAAAACGAATCCCAAAGGACGAGAAATCAATGTAACGCAAAAGAAAAAGAAAAAGTCTTCAAATAGTTGTAGTATCCATCATGGTCCATGATTATTTATGATGTACAATGAGTGCCAAGCCCAGTCCTCAATCTGACGGCTCAGACAATGGACAGATAATACGGAATCACAAATCGAATATGTAAATATGCCTTGTAGGCCAAACGTGAGCACAAATCAGATAGAAATTATGATAGTGTTGCAAAAATACTAGTTCATAGTACTCGTGAAATAAAAGAACAGGTTCACTGGTACTCGTTACTTTTAAACAAGTTTTTTTTTCAATCTCAGTTCGCTTTTTAAGTGTCAACTATGCATTAATGTTGCCAGGCATTGGGAAAAAACGGAACATTCATGATTCGAATTGAATTTGTTACGAACGGTTCTTTTCAGGTTTTTACATCGACGACTCTGAAGCGAAATTCGCAGACGCTCGTATGATGTTTAACGAAGTAGAAAAACTAGGTCCTCAAGTCGAGTACCAAACAAAACTTTTGGTAGTACCGAAGTTTCTAAGCGTACCAGACGATTATACAACAGAATGATGTCACTACCAAGATTTTGATGAACAGCCAATGTCTATCACGCACATTTTTGCCTAAAAAAATCTAGATCGATCTAGTTTAGTCGGTATTTATGCCAAAGTACATAATTGGCTCTCGAATAGCTAAGTCTAGACGCTGTATTATTGGCCAGTTACTACCCCAAGTGGACGTTATGGAGTTGCCAATGATGTTTGTGACCCATTTCTGGGGCCCAATAAAATACAAGTTAGCTGGGGTATGAATTAGCTATAGAGCGGTAATGTGGTCGCTGAGGTACACAAAAAATGGTAACAGATAGTTTGTGTCTGCTTTTGATTTGTGTTGGTGACACTTTATTGCTTTACTCTTCGATTTATGGCTAAATTATTTTATTTTTGCGAGACTAACGGTATTCATTCGTATTAGGTTATTGGTCTGAAAATTGTACAATCTTAACGTGAACTCAGTCTCTAAAATAAAAATGGCCTTATAGTTAAGAAACCTAAAATACTAATAGCAACTTATGGCAGTATTACAACTAAATGCGATGAATTTGTTCATACCTACTTGTGTTGACTGACTTGATTAACTTACTTATTTTATTTTATTATTATATTGGTAAGCGATGATATGATTGACGATGGAACACGCTTGCCAAAAGGAACCTTTTAATGGGTTACTCTTGGCTGCCGGATTTTGTGTTGAAACCTACAACCTGGGGGAGGTTGTAGGTATCAACACAAAATCCGGCAGGTAATTACACTCCTTAATTTTGAGCAAAACCCAAAACGTTTTGAGCACTTAGGTTTATTCATAGATTCGCTCTATAGCTAATTCATACCCAAGGTAAGAAACCTAAGAATAGGAAGCTCTTGTTTTTAAAAGAGGAACCACCAGTTAACACGTCGCGGCCATCTTGCAAACTTACGATCAGATAGAAGTTAGCTAAAACATTATTTCCGTTTTTCGGAAGGTGTTGAATAAAACAAGCTGCAAAAAATATCACTTTGGAGAGGGTCGTATGAAAAGGACCAAAAATAAGTAGGTAGGTTAGTAGCTTTTCGAAGATTTGAGTTTTTATAAAATATCGTATGGAATAACCGCTCGTAACTACTACTGCTACTATCTGTTAATCAGTCCTATTCTACTTTTCCATGTACATTATGAAGGACGGCTTTTCATGACTTGTGTCAAGGACTGGCAATTTATCTGTATTATTTTTTTGCGTCTGAAATTACTGGTTTAGTGTGTTCCTCTGTCTGATTGCAGATATTTTCGCTGTACTAACTTTGTCTTTAAATCTGTCTGTAAGTGTATCTGGTCTCTCCATGACTTCGACTTGTTTTCACAATGATGTCTGTCTTGTGTCATTTTGTTTCTGCATTTAATTTATCTGTTTATTTTGTTGGTATTGCTATTTTCTGTCACAATGATTTGCCTAAATTCTTCTTCTATGTCAGTATCAACTTGTCAATTAGCTTTTGTTTCAAATGGTCTATCCGTATTGATTTGTTATTTTTTTGTGATTATGCTATCGCAATTATTTTTCGCTTAGTGTGTATGTCTGTGCTTTGTAATTTCTGTCCTATATGTACATATTTGTTTTGTTTGTCTGTTCGTGTGCCTACAGGTTCTTCTCTGTATTTGAACTTCGTAATGATTTACCTCACATATTCTACGTCAATGCGGTAGTCTTTGTCATGTCTGCTATTTGTATGTTTGTCTATGTGACAGTATGTCGATATTTCTATGTGCTATCGCAATGATTTCCGTCATGGCGTGTTCTACATCAGTGTCAGCTTAGTATTTCTCTAGTCTGTTGTTGTCTGTGATTCCGTGTCTGTTATTTGAGTGTCTGTCGGTACCTCTATGTGCTATCGCAATAATTTTGCTCATGGCGTGTTCTACGTCGGTGTCAGTCTTGTCTTTAGTCTTAGCCTAGTCTTTCTTGTGTCTGTTATTTGTCTGCTTGTATGTGTGTCGGTACCATGTTCCATGTCCTTTCACAAAGATTTCCCTTATGTCGTGTTCTACGTCAGTCTCAGCTTAGACTTGCTCTAGTCTTAGTCCAATCTGTTAGATGTTTGTTTCTATTGTAATCTTTGTGATTTGTCTGTTTGTGTGTATGTTGGTACCTCTATGTGCTATCGCAATGATTTCCCTCATGGCGTGTTCGGTGTCTGAGTCGTGGTGGCGGGGTGGGGGCCGCGGGTCGGCGGCTCGTGCTAATATCTGTCGCACTACGTCGCGCGGCGGCGCCCCTAGTGGCGTCGGCCGCGAAGAGAGCCCCAGCTGAGGATGAAAGAACAACATAAGTAATGGTAACAGGAAATAATACTGAGAAACTGTTTAGTCTCATCATACATGATTGTACGATTTGGGTCGTCAAAGCTTCGTTAGAAGACCGATGTTTTGGAAGTCCAAGAGATTTATCCTTCATTTAAACGAAAACGTCAAATAGGAATACTGGATGTTTTCGTTCAACTGTCAGTATTTCGAAGCCAAGCATCTTCGGGAGCTAACAGATAAACAGAAGCAAGAAGTGAAAGCTGTACCAGTCTCTCCACATTGCTGTTACTGTGCGATATTGGACTAGGCTGCCAGTTTTTAGTACTAGCAGCACCAGCAAGTAGTGCCTTAGCTATTTTTGCAGGTTGTCTTTAAGAAATATAGAATTACTCTTTGGCATCAAAATTTCGTTCAGGCTATCCTACCTTGGCTGATTTACCTGTGACTTTATGAGCTCTAGCCGTTCAGGATATGCTCTATGGGTGAGTAGGACAGCAAGCTGTGTGTGTCCTGCTCTTACCTTGGCTAATATCTGTGACTTGATGCGCTCTAGCCGCGCGGGGTCCGGCGTGAGTGGGATAGCAAGCTGTGTGTGTGCTACTCTCACCTTGGCTAATATCTGTGACTTGATGCACTTTAGTCGCGGGGGTCCAGCGTGAGTAGGATAGCAAGATGTGTGTGTGCTGCTCTCACCTTGGCTAATATCTGTGACTTGATGCGCTCTAGCCGCGCAGGGTCCGGGTGCGCAGCGGTCGCTCGGCAGGGCGCCAGCGCGAGCGCCGCACACACGACGAGCCAGGCGCGCATCGGCGCCTAGCCGCGGCGCGCGTTTACCCCGCGCCATCGAAGCCGCGCCAACGCGACATCTCCGGGCCTGGAGGGTAAAGGACAGGGTTTAGTAAACAGTTGTATTATAAAAAAATAAATTAAAATCGGTTAACCCGCTTAGGATCTACGAGTACATATACAGACATACAGATAAACAAGCTAAACTTATAACACCCTTCCTTTTGGTCCGGCGTTTAAAACAATAGAAGTGAGACACAAAATATGGTGCTTTTTAGGGTTACGGTCAGAAACAGAAGAAATGTGAAGGCTTTAAGACTTTCAATAAAACATTGTTCCTACTTGAAAATAAATGTTAATTTAATTAATAGACTGTCCTACTTGAAAAGTACCGTCGTAGAGAGATGGCCTGAAACACAGGTTTAAAAAAACCTAGATCGGGCACGCACTGCATTACCTTCAGAATTCTATTTTGTGTAAACTGTAATAAATATGTTATACTTTTCATTCCATATTTTTTTACCCAGATTATTATAATACTATTATAGGCCAATATGTATATACTACTGAACCATATGTACACTTTATGTAAACTTATTATTATTTTCAATAAACATTATAATAAAATATGGGGGCTGTTTTTTCTTCACAAAACTTGTATAATTTTATCTTAAATAAACATTTAATATTATAATTTACAAAAATGTTACAACAAAATCAGTGGTTTTAACGCTCCACTAATGCGCACACGTGGGAGCTCCAACACCATCCTGAACGTGCTCAGCCACAAGATGGACAGCCCCCTTCTGGGGCATTGGGTTCAAGCACAAGTGCGTGTGCCCGGGGCCCCAGAGGGCGGCTAATACTTATTGACTACTTGATTCTTAAACCTAATATAGTTTTAAGTCGTACTACTAACAATATTAAGGACCAATTGTGTCTGAAATAAAAAGTTTTTTTTTATTATTTAATTAGTCATCATCATCTGCCTAGCCTTTTCCCAATTATGTTGGGGTCGGCTTCCAGTCAAATTGGATTCAGCTGGATACCAGTATTTTACGTGGAGCGGCTGCCTACCAGACCTCCACAAGCCATTAACTGGATAACACGATACTCCTTGGCAAGATTGGTGTCAGATTATCTGGCTTCTGACTATCCGTAACGACAGCCAAAGATCTACAAATGACAGCCAGGACCAACGGCTCAACGTGCTTTCCGAGGCACGGAGGAGTCACGGTATGTTAAGAAGGTTGCATAACCTTAAAGATCGACCCGTGCGGCGTGTGGCCGTGTGGCATTATTTAATTAGTGAAGCAATCAAATTAACACCTGAATGGCGTTCTCATATATTTAAGGAGCAGTCGCGAACTATCCTCTAATTTCCCAAAATTTTTGTAGCTGAGACGAAATTGAAACTTGAATTGGAACGCTTTTTAAGTGTTCATTGGCTTCAGGACCTGCATGACCAAAGGACCATTTACAAATACTACTAATACTAATATTTGATGTGATCATGAATCTCCTCTCGAAATGCAATTTTAATCTAAGCTTACTCATGTCAAACTACAAACGAGATTGTCTTCCAACAAAACTTTAAAAGTTTGAAACAAAATATGAAGAGCTACAAAAAGTCTGCTTGGGTTGCGGAATTTGTTCGAAAGAGTCACCGCAGCCCTGGAACGCAAAGGACTTTAGAAGGAACAAGAATGGGTTTTAGTCAGTAACAGAACGCAGAACGGAAGAAGTCATTGAATGATTCCCCATCATTACAAAAAAAAAGCTACAAAAAATGGTGTTCTCAGTTTTGAAGGTACTTTAGTAGTCAGTTGTTCAACGCTATGCCAGCGGGATATATGTATCTTTAAATTCTATGTAGGGTGTTTCCGTACTCGTACATATTATTTTTTTCAACGTTAAGCACTTTTAAATCGTAATATTATATTTGTATTCTGTCGAATCTAATGATAGCACTTAGATCTTGTAAAAGTTTTTTCAAAATGGCGCCAAACAGAAAAAAGGAACACATTTGAATAAATCCTTCAATGAACGTGAACCATAGACAAAAACAGAGTAGCTCCATACATTAAAAAGATTGCACAACGATATTTTTTTGGGATTTAGTGTTCTAGGTTCAAAAATATTAATTGTATTAATTTGATCAAAATAGCTTATTATAGTCCATTCAAGTTAGCTCATTTGATTGAGGTAAGGTTACAATAATTCGCATAGAGCTGAATATTTGTACGAATGTTCGGAAAACCATTTTAAATGAAATGTGAGAAGTCGCCATCGATCTGACATTTGCAAAAAAATTATTGAAGGTCAAAGTTTGCAGTTCGCAAATATGGGTGTTTTTGCGTTTTTTAATTTTAGTCGGTCATAAAAATATGACCGAATAAAATTGTAGACCATGTAACTATCTATAAAATATTATTGTTAAACTCTTTGCACCAAGTGCAGCCCCATCTCTTTTCATTCCAGGTTGCCTGAAAAAAGTTGCGGTATGCGATAGAGCCGCCAATTGTATATTTTTTTAGTTTAAGGCTTTCTTAATATTTTTATATTTTTGTGTACAATAAAGTAATAAATAAAGTAGATGTATCTGTTAAATACATTTACCTAACAAATAAGAATTTTCGGGACCTGACGCTTTAGTGCTGCCACCCAGTGGAAGTAATTCCAGAAAAGCTTGAACCTCGATGGTCACAAATAAATACATTTTTTTATTTTTTTAATTTAATATGGGTTTGCTCTTGACTCTAGTCTAGGTCATAGATGACAGAGACAAAGTCGACGATGGAGCGAGCTTACCCAGAAGATGGGTTAGTAGCTAACCCTTAGTTAGCTTACCCTTATTTTATAGTTAAGGGGTTCCCAAACTGTGCGTCGCGACTCCCCGGGGCGTCGCGGTGCTTTCCTATAGGCGTCACAACCTGCCACGGAATTGAAACGCATATTATGTTGCAATTGGCGAATACAATTCATTTCAGAAGAGTTTAATATTGTAGAAAAGAAAAATGGAAGTGGAGTAATAGTAATACAGTGTTTTTCTGTTTTGAAAGGCTTTCTGCAAGGAAAATCTGTTCAAGATTTGTTTACAATAGATATTTTGTCGCATATTTGTTCTTAAACACATTTTAAAAAAAGTTTTTTTTTTCCGAAATGGAGCTACACTTACCTAGGTTACTTCTTTTACAAGAGCGTCGAAAAAAATATAACATACAACGGGAGTTGCAGTATAAAAAAGATTGGGAACCCCTGGTGTAGTAAATTATGAGAGGTGAGAGTAATTTAGAATTATTAAGTCTAACCTTAAGATACCGATGTCTCCACAAGTTTGGTTTCTGAAGTTAGACGATCAGACGCTCCGTTTGAAGTCAGCCGCGACTTGTCAGACTCGCACTAGTTCTGTTCTGTCGTTCAGTCGTTCTGTCAGACCTCAACACTCCAACATCTTTGACAAAAGAAAATAAAACAAATGTTAACAAATTAAAATGTTAAAAGAAAGTCCTAAAAAAATATATCAAGAATACTAAGATGAAATAATGAGAAAATGAATCAACATGGTTCTAAGATTAAGGTGAAACTCTGGCTTAAGTTTAAGTGGAGCCTAACTTTTACAGTCAATAATTAAGTGGAGCCTAACTTTTACAGTCATTAATTAAGTGGAGCCTAAGTTTTGGATAATTTGGTCCATTAAGTGGCCCCGTTAATTGCATCGTAAGTTGCGTTCTCATTAGATCTTTAAAAGTGCAGGTGCTGGGCAATCATAGGCAATAGCTTGTGCAATAGTTAATGTTGCAAAATAGTTTATAACCTGGACACATAGAATACTTTTTACTGGATCTGCCCAAGCAAATGAAATCGCGGGCAAAAGATAGTTCAAATAAACTAAAGTGACCATCGCGCAACCCGTTAATTTAGAAATCCAATATCCATAATATTTCGGGTTCAAACTCCCTAATATCTGCGGAAATATTTAACTGAACTAGGTCAAAGGAATCTAATTCATTAATGTCATTCGGAAGTTCAAACCGTTTAGTGTCGATTATTGTGTTTAATGGCATTTTGTTTTGGTGACACAGTTTAAATGTCATAAAAGTTTTTTTTCCTTTAATGTGGTTTTATGTCGAGCTTGATTTGTTTATCAGTAGCGTTAAAAAAGTAATGAAAGCTTTGACTGATTGCTTTTTTTAAGTAAGTAAGTGAATTTTATTTGTTTAAACATGGTGTACATGATACATTGCATGCAAGATAATAATGTGATAAGGAAAAATTCTAACATGTTCAGCCGCACATCGCACATCGAAGAGATGGTGCATAAACCGTGATACTATTCATCAAAATTACATTTCATAATTATTCATCATTACAATTCAATAAACATATTCCTTAGATGCAATTCAATGTCAAAGTAGTCATTAAATAAATTGGTCAATAAAATATGTAGTTAAATATGTAGAGTTTAGTATAACTTAACCACTGTTTTGTGCTAAGTTGTTGTTTTATATTTTTGAGCGTTGTTGTTTTATATATTTGCGATGGTCTGAAGCTGTTTACATGAGATTGTTTTAATTATTCACAATATATATAAGTGAAAACTTGTAAATGGCCATTTTTTAACTATTGTTACTTTCTAATGTGTTATGTATTAGCTGTAAGTTTTCCTAAAATTAATAAAATATAATAAAGCAAACTCAAATCCCACGGGCTGAAGGCTTTGTTTTTATAGGGTGTGGTTAATGAAGCGGTGCAAACGTGTCAATGAGGGTTTTCAAGAAATTTTACGCCACCATTTGGAGCCACATAGACGATAGGAGACTGCTATGAAAATGCGTTTCGTATTTTAAAATAAAATCAAAACCAAAAGTGATTTAACGCTGAGAGCCAGCACTATCATTTCAATAAATGGCAGACCCCCAAAACGCCCGCCCGTCACCACTTCCTAGTGTTATAGCTGGGAAGAAGTGGCGCAACAAACTCCCCAGCAACACATCTGTCTGTTATGTTTTAAAAACTTGAATTTATACAGTAGTATGCAAAGTAGTTTACAATATATGACACAGAAAAATAATAAGTATATCCAATATGTAAATCAACTTAAATGACATAAATTGACACTTGTTAGGTAAAACACTCCAGTAAGCCTTAAATTGTTTTCTGAAGAGTCGGGAGTTTTTAACAAATAAGGTTCTAACAGAGCTCGTGCCTGGATAATAACAATCGCATGGGCCGATCTTCAAGGTTAAGCGACGCTTGCCGAGGATGGTCTGTGGATGGGTGACCATCTTAACTTACGGAGATTCCTCCGTGCCTCGGACAGCACGTTAAGCCGTTGGTCCCGGCTGTCATTTAGATCTTTGACAGTCGAAGCCAGAAAATCTGACACCAGTCTTGCCAAGGAGTTTGCGATACCCAGTTAATAGGTTGTGGAGGTCTGAGGTCTGCGTTCCATCTCCACGCAAAATACTGGTATTCAGCTGAATCCGGTTTGACTGAAAGCCGACCTCAATATAGTTGGGAAAAGGCTAGGCAGATGATGAGTGGGTATCGAAGTTACTTTAGTTATACTCTGGTAGGATATAAATTCTTCAAGACATATTAAAGTACGGTACTTTAATATGTCTTGAAGAATTTAATGCGCGTGCAGTAGGCTCCAGTAAGGGTAGGCCAGACCATAGATAATACCCAAAAAAACATTGACGATAGACTGAATAATGTGGCGAGTTTTTTTTGGCATTATGTGTGGGCTGGCCTACCCTTACTGTAGCCTACTGCACGCCCATGAAAGTACCATTTTTATATCCTTCCACACATTACAAAAACACGTGTCAAACCGTTGAAGGTCACTCAGTAACACCTCACATAATGACTCAATTAACTTAGTAAGTGAAGCGGGTGAGCAGACAAGCAGCCCATCCGTTACTTGCACCTGATTTATTGCGGTGTTACATCAAGGGCAGAGTAGGGTGACACCCTCCCGGCGGTGGGACAGGGTAGGGGATGAAGCGAGTTGGGTGAATTATTTAAATTTTGATTTGATCATGTTGACTCTGGCTAGAGTATAAATGTGAATTTAAATGTCAGGGAAGTAAAAATGAATTAAGTGTAAATAATGATACGCAAAAGTAATCACAGCCACTTTTCAAAAATAAAATGAAATAAGACAACACATTATGTTGCCGAACGATACAGAACTATGCTGTTTGGGAGCACAAAATATTATTATTGTCTAACAAACGAACAGATTTGAAAGTAAACAGACTATATAAGATATTATGCTTGTGTATGGTGAAGTATGTACTAGACTTGCCAATGAAGAAACGCACTCGTGAAAGAACAAAGACCACCTGACGACGATTTAGAAATATCTAAAAGACGGAGTGAATGACTAGGTACTAGTACTACTACTAAGTACCCAAGTAACAAAAATGTATGTAAGTCAATAACAATCTTTTTCTAAAACTCATCAAATTCCCACATGGTTACGTTTTCCAAAGCCAATGTGCTGACAGAAAAACCAAATCATTGGTTTAGAAAATTATTTATTTATTTAAACTATATGTACAATAGTGGTACAAGGGCGGACTTAATGCATCAAAGCATTCTCTACCAGTCAACCTTTGGATTATAAAGACTATACTGTGGTAGGTGTACAATAAATAAAAATAAAATTTAAAATTGAATTTTAACGTTTCGGAAAGAATATACTGATAATATATATAATATCAACCTCATTGCTCAAAACCGCTATCCGCCTGTAGCTTGTACCATTACCACAATTTTTACGACCGACTCTCACGTCAAGTTGTACCTCGGTACCACGGTTTAACTCCAGTTAAAGGTCTTATTCCGACGCTGGCACTTTTTAGTGCTCTTCATGGTACTTTTAGTGCCATCGGTAGGTACCTTCGTCTGCTCAACTGTGTTATGTATATTTTTGTTTTATGACTTTATTTTATCGATGTGTCTGCCCTGATTTTTTATGAGATATCGTTTGAAGGTTTTTTCCCCGGATTGAAGGACCGAAAATTTGCGTGAGATTCGTGGTGAAGCTTGTCGATGGTGTAATTAAACTTCTCGGAAATATTTGGGCAAGATTGCTAAAAATAAGGAAGAGTGGTATAAATGAGAGTAGATTAATTAAATCCCTGTAGGAGGGCGGACAACTCCGGGAGAAAAACTGTAGTTAATTTAATATAAAAGAAGTTAACTAGATCTTTTAGATATAAATTAATGGAATATGGATTAAAAAACTTTATTGATTTCGGTGTGCTTTAAGCGTTTATTATTATTTATCGAATGAAAGATTTTAATGTCGTGTCATATACCACAGTGTCTCAAGACGAAAGTCTTTGACCAGTGCTTTTCGGCAGTGATGACTTATGGAACTGAAACGTGGTCGCTCACAATGGGCCTCAACCCACCCAAAGAGCAATGGAGAGGGCAATGTTCGGAGTTTCCTTGAGTGATCGAATCAGGACTGACGATATCCGCTAGAGAACCAAGGTTACCGACATGGCCCGAAGGATCGTCAAATTGAAGTGGCAGTGGGCAGGGCACATTGCTCGTAGAACAGATGATCGATGGGGCCGAAAAGTTCTGGGTAGACGACCGCGTACCGAAAGACGTAGCGTGGGAAGGCCTCCCAGAAGGTGGACCGATGACCTAGTGAGGGTCGCGGGTGCCGATGGATGCGAAGCGCACAGGACCGGTTGTTGTGGCGACACTTGGGGGAGGCCTATGTCCAGCAGTGGACGTCTTTCGGCTGATATGATGATGATGATGAATGTCAGTATCAGTCATAGACTTCCAATTACTGATTAATCGAGAGTGTATGCAGTAACATTATACTAACCCACACAGGCGAAGTCAAGGGCAAAGTGTTAGTAACCAATAAATCATTTTTCAAATCTACCTGTCAATAAGTTGAGTAAGTCAAGGCGTTCAAAGCTGACACGCGATGGGTTCAACCCTGTAATGCTCGTGGCTAGGCCAGTAGGTAGGAGACTTAAGGGGGCACTATATGGCCTAGAAGTGCTATGCTAATATTGTTGCTGTTGGAGACATTTCTAGGTTGTTTGATGTGGTGGTCATTTTAGGTTTTGGTTGTGATAACACTTTTTTTTAAAGACTCGGAACTCAAAAAAAAAAAAAAATGATTTGTGGTGTAACATTTTGGCAATCTTATTTTTTATCCTTATTGGTTTCGACAAACAAAGTATATCCGTATTGAATTGATTGAAATATTGAATGATATACATATATCATTAATTTGATAGATGCTTCATTTATAAAACATATTATTTATTTATTAATTTTTAGCAAAGCAATACGAATTATTGCTTTGCTTATAATGCATGCATGCAGAGCATTAAATATAACGTTTGACAAACTTAACGGGACTTGGGGCACCCGGATTCGGACAGGTCAGGTTTTTTTTATCTGATAATTTAAACTTTTTTTATTTAGATGTCAAATGATTAGTTTGAATTTTGTTTTTAAAATGATCATTTGTCATTAGTTTTTTTTTTAAACAATAGTAAAGCTATTCAATGACATAGATAGGTGTCGTAAGTCATGGTTTGGGACGTCACACATTTTTGCCCAATCCCTTTAACAATAATATTTATTGATATATCTTAAAATTTAAAATAGTATTTGATATACCTTTTATATAACATAATAATAATTAGTAAATATATCTATAGATAAACTCATAATATCTTAATATTTCTGTAAATAACCCCAAGGTCATTAAACATTAATAACCTATTACAATAAACTTGAAATATCACCCACGCAAAACTAACTTCAATATTCAATAGAGCGATCGCTTTTGAGGGTTAACTTAATTGAAACACTAAGAGCTTTTCAATGAAAACCTTTTAGGTCACTGTATAAATAAACTTTAGGTATTCTATTGTTTTATTTAGGCTTTCTAGTCTGCTGGGTTTATTTTATTTTAAGACCTATTTCTGAATGTTGAAATTTATTAAATGTCAGAGGTGACAGCAATTGTTTTTGGTCGGTTGGAGAGAATTGAAAAGGAGGGTTATAAATATCTGTCTTTTTATTGTTTTCATAATTTTACTGATATGAAAAATATGATTTGTAGAAACCACTGTTTTAACATCGTATTCAAATTAAAGGATAATAGTGGTGTTACTTCAATTAATAAAATAAAATAAAAACTGGCCAAGTATTAGTCTGACTCTCACACGAAGGGTTCCGTACCAAAACCCGAAAAAAAAAACACGTTTCTTATGTATATATTTATTTTTATGTCACAGCGGCATTAGAAATACAGACTCAACTGTCTACCTATTACCTACGGTCCTTGAGATACAACCCGCTGACAGACAGATGGACGGACGGGCGTACAGCGGAGGCTTAGTAGGTTTAGTTACAAGCCTAAAACTATCTGCTTAGCCTTTTGCAACTGTGATGGATTTGGTTTCCATTCTAACCGAATTCAGCTGAATACCAGTTACCACCAGAAACAACGGCATAGCGAGTTGTCGAAGGCACGGAGATATGCAATAGATGGTCACCCATCCACGGACCTACCTCGAAAGAGTTGCTTGTTCTAAAGATACGGTTAAAGATATTTATTTTCTCAAAAGAATTACAAATTCACTTATAGAGAAAACATAAATAGGTTTAGAAACAATGTTATCTGCCCGTAAGCGTAGATAAAAACAAAAACAAATATGTAGGTATCTTAAAACTGATTTCCCATCCTTAAAAAAAAAAAGGTATCTTAAAACTATGCATTATAACAATACTTCGATTTAAAATACATCGTTTTAGCGGTATAAATGTAAAGTACGAGTAAAGATCGAGACCGCTGCTATAATTTAACTACGAGAGCTTCCAATTTAGTATTAAAACATTTCTTTTTTATTTAACGTTAACGTTTCGTTTTGATTTTTTATTATTAATAAATTATCTGATGTAATATTAGTTTTTTAAATATTTTTATATAAGTTATTGACATTGACATTTAAATTTTATTCATTTTGAATTTATTCGTTGACATGTTAAATTATTATTGATAACTTAAATTAATTTATTAATTTTTATGTTTTTTTATATTGTCTGTCAACTTTAACTATTTCAACAATGCAATTTTAAACTGATAGAGAGAAGAGACTGTGCTTCATATTTATAAAATTAACTAACATACTGTTAAGTGCTACTAATACCTACTTTGGACCAAAAGTTATCTTTCTACGAATAAATCTAAATATATAAAACAAAGTCGGGTTAGTTACACCATTTATAACTCAAGAACGGCTGGACCGAGTTTGAAGATCTTTGACGTGTTGGATTTGTCTTTGCCCCGAATAGCAACATTGGAAAAATTAAAAAAAATTGTACGTAATCATTTTTTATTAAAAAATTATTACGTACAATTTTTTTTATACATGGCAAAAACAAAATACGGCAATAAATTATTCTGAGGCGGTACGAAGTTTGCCGGGACCAGTAGTATTATTATAAACAGAAGGTACCTAAATGTCTACGGATTACATTTTCTTCTATGACATACGTAAATCCAGAAGTAAACAGGCAATAATGATAAACCTAAGCGTTTAAACCCCCTGGGTGAAACTTTTGGGTACCTACTTAAACTGTAGACATTTAATAAAAGTTTTAAAAGGAAGTGGGGAGGAAGTGCACCCTTTCAAACTTATGCCCACCCCCTCCCGCAGGTGGGAGGTTTTTAATGTTATTAGTGTAACCACTTTGATGTTTATGGGCTTAATTATATAGGGGAAGTGAATAACTGTAGCAAAAATAGTAAAACCAAGATACGTTCTGGATTCTAAAATCTCTGGAAAATGTTTTTAACAAGAAGTATTTAATACTAATAGTAGGATATTGGAGCTCGTGATTAAAAACTTTTTGACATAAACATACAACCAACTTCCAAATAAAAGAAAGGCTACAAAGTACTTACATAACTTTAATTTCGGAAGTCGGTGTTAAAAAACGAAGAAACAACCAAACCAAAATTATTGTTTTTATTCTTTATTTTTTTGTCAATTTTTTTATTTTTGACTTTTTGGTGGCACCTAACAAAACCACAGGGAAGCAAAATACGCGATTTCGTTTACTTAGATGACGTATTTTTTTCAAAACCAAATTGAGAACCTCCTGCTACTTTGAAGTCGGTTAAAATAACAACTTCACAGGCCAATTCATTGGGCCTAATCACTAAATACTTGAAAGAACGTCAAGCCGTTGACAAAGAAGAAGAAAACACGTCCAGCAGCTGGGAGCTGTCATTTATAGATCTTTAACAGTCGTAACGGACTATCAGAAGACAGAAATCTGACGCCATACTTGTCAATGGGTACCGTGAATGCGTATTCAGCTACTGGGTTGTGGAGGACATATAAACAGTCGCTCCACGTTAAATATTGAGTGAACTGGAAGTGGACCCCAATATACAGCGTGAAATTTTAATACTTGTTTTCCCGTAGCGAGATGAGTTTGTCTTGATAAGGCAAGTTAATGCCGTAGTACTACGCGTGAGAGCATATTTTGCTCTGAGCATTTATGAATCGCTTTTCACTTCGCCGCTCAGCCGACAAAGTGAAAAGAGCGAACGGCGGCGCGTGCGTGTCTTGTGTTGGACCTACGTCACCTCTAGTGAGTTACTTATTTATTTTTTTTCTAAGTGGCGTCTCGCAGTTCAACCTATTAGGTTGTCGACTGCTTAACCGGGTTTGCCTGAGGTGGAATATTAAAGCCTCCAGCCAGGGCTTATAAAAAACTTACAAACTAAGCGACTAGACGCCAAGGGCATCCCCTGTGGGGTACGGGCCTCGGGTAAGGGCATCGCTGGGGGGAGGACAGCTAGGGACGGGCTGGATCGAACTAGTCTAGTGAGTTACTATTGCTTCTCACGCGTTCGAGTTTATAAATATTTTTTTTCAATTCTTTGAAAACAAAAACATTTATATTGTTTAAGTTTAATTTTGTTTCGATAGTACTACTGACGGCTAATCGTTCTGCCGCTGGAAAACAACCATTAAAATTTTAGCGTGTATAAAGTTGGGAAATTTACAGATACGAAAATCAGTTCATTCAGTTCCTCATAATCATCATAGTAGCCGAAAGACGTCCACTGCTGGACATAGGCCTCTCCCAAAGGGGTGTTTGCCATAATCGCCACGCTTGGCAGGCGGGTTGGCGATCACAGTGTAGCTGTTGCAGCACAGAGAATGCTGCTGCCCATCCTCTGGTGAGTCATCCAGTTATCTTACTAGTACCCCTTTCAACAAAGCTCTGCTACAGCCTACATTTAGAAAAAACGATGAAACACAATACCAAGCATAACTTAATAGTTCGCACACTTTGCTTAGTTATTGCCCCTTCTATTCAAGATCAGTAATAACATTCCAAGGAAGGTCGTTGACCTTTTAGGGGTAGTTATGTGTGGGAGTAAGTTTCCTTAAACGTCGGTAAACTTATCGTTAGGCTGGTTTAAGGTATTTTAATAAATAAGAAAGTGATCTAATTTAAATTAAGGGCTAATTCAATAATAATTTAATGACTAGTTAATCTTTTAAAAGTTTTATTGGAATGAGTCGTTGTCTGTCTTTCTTCTTTATAAAGGTAGTTTTACAGTGCTTTGAATATTTTTAACACCACCTGCATTACGTCGCGCAAACCTATCCTGAAGTAAGTCATAAACCGGCGCTGAGCCGGGATATAATATAATATAATATAATATATCTTGGGACAACTCACACACGGTCATCCGATCCCAAACTAGGCAGAGCCTGTGCTATGGCAACCAGACAACTGATAGACATACTTATATATTTCTAAATACATACATATTATAGACAAATTACACCCAGACACAGAACAAATGATCATGCTCATCACACAAAGATTTGTCCTGGGTGGGAATCGAACCCACGACCTCCGGTTTATATAAATTATTTAAATTATTATTTCTGCTTATGTCTGAAGGAAATGATATATAAACCGGCCAAGTGCGTGTCGGAGCACGCACAGTGTAGGGTTCCGTAGTTACCCGTCTCGTTAACCATGCCAGAAAAATAATAAAAAGTACTTAACTATTATTACATTACAAAGTTACAAATGCACTTGGTTTTAAGTCATTTTCTATGGAATTATTAGGTTATTTTAATTACCCTGTTCCATTTTTAAGTTGGCCGAATATTACTCGTTAACGTGTAAAGCCTACTTAGCTGTGATAATTTTAAATTCGTTATATATGCTAACACTATGTTTTTTTTACGTCTCCAAAAAAAGCATCCAGCTGGCAAGTGCCCCCTTGAATCTAACAAAAAACATGGGATAGACGATAAAAAAAAACATGTACGGGGGGGGCCACTTTGTTGGTGTGATTAATATGTTTACCCATACCAATTTTCAACTTTCTAGCGCTAAGTGTCTCTGAGCTAAATCGTGGACGGACAGACACACGGACATAGCGAAACTCTTGAAAGGGTTCCTTGTTGACTACGGAACCCTAAAAAAGGATATTCGGTCAAAGCCTTAAGGAATGTAGATGATCAATTCCCGACAGATATTAGAAAACAAGTGATTGACGCAACACCCTTCTATGAAACTCCTTCAAGATCCTAAATTTTTTCCGAATTTATTTTATGAAAGGTCATGAAGAATAAATTGATAGACAATCATATCAGTCTTAGATAAACGTACTTAATAAATAATATATTGTTCGATTCTCGAGGGTGAACTACCCCCACGCATGTTATAAATAAGCATAACCTTTCTGAATCGCACAGGTAAGGGATAAATCTATTTTAAGAGAATCAAGAATTAACTCATGTTAACACCCTAGTCGCTTTGATATGAAAATAGGTCACAAAGGGAGTTTTTCTTCTAATCAATCAGACAGATGTGTTGCTGGGGAGTTTGTTGCGTCACTTCTTCGTTCTAGCTAAATACTAGGGACTGGGATTTTTTTATTTTTTAAAAGTGTCCGTGGAGTTTCTTGCACGTTCTTCACCATAGAGATCTAGGTACGCTTTGGAATGTGCAAATAGCTTCCCTTCCTTACCTTGACAGTTCAAAAGTGCCTGTTAATGGTCTAATTGAAAGAAATGCTTTGAGTTTTGAGTGCTGGTTTTCAGCTTTATTGAATGAATGTTTTTTATTTCATTTGATTGAGATAAATATTTGAGACAAAACAGATTGGTGGCTAATAGTGATGTATGAAATATTATGCTGACTACAAAAAATTATCAGGTAAGTGTGTTTTTTTAGATGGTTTTGCTCTTGACTCTAGTCTAGGTCAGAGATGACAGAGACAAAGTCGACGATGGAGCGAGCTTACCCAGAAGAAGCCCGTTCACTCTAACTTTGAAATTTGGTAAAGCATTCCAAATGTTCACTCGAGAGTTTACAATCTCTCAAGTTATTTTATAATCTTACGGAGTTTGCCATTTTTCGGTGACATATACATATTAGGTAGATATGTATAACCCCTTTGAATTTGCCTCCACACGACGATATTATCGCAACGATTTGACAAGTTACAAACGATGAGCAATTCGCCAACGACAAGCCGCACCTTGGGGTCACCTTCCTTATTGATGTAGCTAAGTAGTACTGGTACTTGGCATCATCAAGAAGGTGAAGATTTACATGGACCAAATGGTTATCCGACCTTCACAACCCAGATACTGGGTAACACAAAATCCTCGGTAATAAACGTTGTGAAACTTCAGACTACACGTAACTTCTCTCAAAATTAACGTTATTACTGGCATAAAATAGTTGCAATGTAAAAGATTTTACCATGAGATTTTAAGTTTAACGCACAGATGATTAGGGTACCTACTTAACTCGTAAATCCAGAAATATCTATCAAGTTACAATGTAGCTTGTTTATCTCACTTTATGTTCATATCTTTAAAACAAACTTCTAATATAGATTTTGGTGGAACCAGGAAATGAGACAGAGATAATTTTTCATTGAGCTTAAAAGAGGTATAAAATAAATAGCGTCACTGTTGTTGCTTGCCGAGTACTATCTATACTAATATTATAATGAGGAAAGATTTGTATTTTTGTACGTAACGAATAAACTTAAAAACTACTGGACCGATTTGAAAAATTCTTTCAGCAATGGATAGCTACATTATCAGCAAGTAACATTGGCTATATTTTATCTCCGTACTCCCACGGGGACGGGAACTACGCGGGTGAAACCGCGTGACGTCCGCTAGTCACTTATAATGACGCTTCGTTGAGAGTCTACCCGCGCGAAACCGGGGCAGTTTCGCGCAACTTCGTCTGCATCACATTTTTCATGAATGCTCGGCTCCTATTGGTCGTAGCATGATTTTATATAGTCAAGAATAACTGAAGGAGTGGTGAATGATCAATTATCGAACGCCGAGAGAAGAAAATAATTAAAGCCCTAATATCGCTATTAAAAAATAGGGGTTGGTGATAGAAGGGTGAAAATTTAGGGTTGTAAAAAAATATTTTATCTAAAAAGGAAAAATAAACGTTAGGGGTGGACAACCCTTATCACTTAGGGGTATGAAAAATAGACCATAGCCTATTCTCAGACCTACTGAATATGCATATAAAATTTCATAAAAATCGGTCAAGCCGTTTCGGAGGACTATGGTAACTAACATTGTGACACGAGAATTTTATATATAAGAAGCTGATGTTCATATACAGGAAGTAGATATTATATCACATATTTATACAAGTAAATATCGTTAAATTATATGTTATGGCCGTTTCAGTGATTATTACATAGTAAGCTATTTTTTCCCTGCAAAACTGTTGTTTATAGTATTTTTTCTCTATTCTATGTGGATATGTTTTGTAACTATTATCTTTTATGGTGTTGTATGGGGGATGTGTAATATTATATATTTCTGTGTGAAACCGTGTTGAGTTAACAGGTTATATTAGTACATAATAACAGACGCACGTGTCGATCTTCAAGGTTAAGCAACGCTTGCCGAGGTTGGTCTGTGGATGGGTGACCATCTTAACATACCGAGACTCCTCTGTGCCTCGGAAAGCACGTTAAGCCGTTGGTCTCGGCTGTCATTTGTAGATCTTTGACAGTCGTTACGGATAGTCAGAAGCCAGATAATCTGACACCAGTCTTGTCAAGGAGTATCGTGTTACCCAGTTAATGGGTTGTGGAGGTCTGGTAGGCAGCCGCTCCACGTAAAATACTGGTATTCAGCTGAATCCGGTTTGAATGGAAGCTGACCCCAATATAGTTGGGAAAAGGCTAGGCAGATGAACAGACGCACGTGTCAATCCTCGAGGTTAAGTAACGCTCTCCGAGGTCAGTTCGTGGATCGGGGCATGACCGACCACGTTGCGGAATTTGTTTGAAAGAGTCACCGCGGATCTGGAACGCAAAGGGCTTTAGAAGGAACACGGATGGGTTTTAGTCAGTAAGAGTCTGACACGCCCTTCCGCTCCACCCAGAGCGGAAGAAGTCATCTGATAATTTACCATCCTTAAAAAAAAATACTGTGATAGTTTTCCTTTTTAATTCGTTAAATATGCTACTACTATGAACTTTATCACGTCTCCAAAAACAACCGTTTAGCTGACAGAGGGGGGAGGGGGCTGACACAAACTCTTACAAAAATTAGCACTTTAAAGCTTAATATTTCGTAAACGTATCCTTGGATGGCAAAATGGTTTTAGCAAGCCCTAAATATTTTTAAACGACCTATCTAACGACACCCCACACCATGGGGTAGACGATAAAAAAAAGAAAAATCTTTCTAGCGCTAAGCGTCTCTGAGCTAAACCGACAGACAGACAGACGGACATGGCGAAACTATAAGGGTTCCTTTTTGACTACGGAACCCTAAAAAGGCTGATAAATTGAGTCTCTTCTAAGAGAACAAGTCACTGTACAATATATCTTTTTGTGCCAACTTTTGGAGCAGCATATTTACTAAATATTGTTAAAATCAAAATTAAAAGTCGTTTATTCAAACTAGGCTGAGAATCAGCACTTTGTTGCATGAAGCCAGTCCCCCAAAATGCCTGCGCGTCACCACTTCGTACTGTTATGTGGATGGAACAACAAACAGCGCAGCAACACGTCTGTCTGTTAAGATTGAAGGTATATCCTTATAGAACTCAGTTCAAAGTTACTTTTAAATTAACACGTCATCGCACGTTTATTCCTCAAAGGGTGAGGCAGAGGTTCGCTTATACTGCCGTCATAAGAAAATTGACCAATTACGGCTCGGACTCGGTTCCGTACCACAACCGAAAACAAAACACGTTTTTTATGGGGGTCCCCCTTAATTTTAAATTTCATTTAATTTTTATTATTTGATGTTATAACCGCAACAGAAATACATCATCTGTGAAAATTTCAACTGCCTAGCTATCGTTCATGAGACCTGGTCACAGACAGACAGACGGACAGTGGAGTCTTAGTAATAGGGTCCCGTTTTTATTCTTTGGGTACGGAACCCTTAAAAAGTGTTATGTTTAACCAACTGAATTGAGTGTGCTAGCTAACAATTGTCAATTAATTTTGATTTAATTTGATTTACAGATTGAATATTTTATTTTTCTTCATTGTAAAATACTTGCATACTACTGTATAAATTCAAGTTTTTAAAACTTAACAGACAGATGTGTTGCTGGGGAGTTTGTTGCGCCACTTCTTCTTTCCAGCTATAACACTAGGAAGTTGTGACGGGCGGGCGTTTTGGGGGACTGTTTTTATGTAGAACTTTGACTTTCAAAAAGTGCTGGCACTCAGCCTAATTGTAATGAATGACTTTTGATTGATTTTGATTCTACTTACAAAATAAAAATATCATTTGTCGTTTATTTAAATAAAAAACTTTCACTACCACACTTAAAGCACGTGTCCCTAAACACTAACATAAGCTAGTTTCATTAAATCCCCTTTTTAAATATGAACAACCCTTTCTGTATCTCAAAATCCTAACTTAAGTTAATTCCATTTCACCCCCTTAACCCCTCAATTAACTCTAAAATACAAAAACACCCACTTACCTCATGAAACACCCTTTCCAATTTAACCAACCACTTTGCTAATAACTTCTAAAACGAGTCACTTTTACTGAGACCACTTTATTTAGAACCACTTGTACCTTTCAGGACTGTTAGAACAGAACTGAACAAAAACCCAAGGGACTTCCATTATATACTCCGGCGTACCTATATACTTGTTGTACTTCTACAAAATTGTCTATTAATGGAGAGATCTTGTCTGAAGAACAACGATGTTTGGGAAACACTGGATGTGCTATCTCAACACTGGGGGTGCAACCATTAAAACCCCCGGGTACAAGGTAAATGTCAGTAAAGAAAAAGCTGGGAATCAATTATATATTGATAATTCTGTAATTTTGCTAGATTTACTTGATATATATACAACCCTTTTTTTATGGGATATCATCAAATGACTTCTATCTCTCTGGGTGCAATGGAACGGGCGTGTCAAACTTTTACGGACTAAAATCCATCCGTGTTCCTTTTAAAGCCGTTTGCGTTCCAGGGCCACGGTGACTCTTTCAAACAAATTCCGCAACATATTTACAACCCTTACAACCTTATTTATTAGAAATCGACGACAGACACAACGTTGTTAACTTATGTACTTGCGTATAATCTTCAGCAAACAATTTCCATTAAACAATTAATTAACCCATACTCACACTATTTCACAACCAAAAAACTCACATAAAAGTCAAGTACGCTCATGCTCCCCACATATGTACGAACTCTCATTGATCCCCCAATCGTATGCTTTTGTCACATCCATAAGTAATACGTTTTTGTAAAGGATAACATACCGTCGCATCGTGGGCGATACTTATTAAAGGTCTCGATTCTTCACTTTACTGTTATATTTGATCTACGTATATAAAAAAAAACGAAAGATCAAGGCTTTTTGTTTGTGAGAGCAAACTGTGGAAAGTTTTCGAATGAAATAATGGTTTGTTTATACTCCTACGGCTTCTGATGCGTATTCATTCAATCTGGTGGAACATCAAATGTCAATTATGTTTAGAAATAGATCACTAAGAGATTGGCTGAGCCAATTAATAAAATTCTGTTAATAATGAATTTCTATTTGGCATCCCACGTCAAATGCGCAATAAAACATTTATAGGGAATATGTATGCATATTTTTATTTGCAAAATAAAATACTTATTATCTCTGCTAAACTATATTTTTTAAATACCTTCATCAGCGATGATGTTATTAAACTTCCAAGTTGACAATTAGAAAGAGAAGTCCGATACCAGATCTGACGTCAAATACGCCTATACAGCTGCCATAGAAAACAGCCTTTTCGCGAGAGAGACAGATATATTTGTTTAAATAGTTATATCTCGTTTGTGTTTCGGTCAATTTCGATTCTATTTTCGCTTTTAGATTATATTTTTGGATTATTCTAGATAAAATGTTTAGATAATAAATATTTTTTTCATGTATATTCCCTATTGAAGTGAGTACCTATTTTGCTCGCACTAATCAATCGATTCTAGTCTTACCGGAGCTCAGTACCAGTACTTAACAAAGTGCGACTGCCAATCTCAATTCCATGAGTAACAACATAACCCTTGGCAAGATTGTTGTCAATTTTTCTGGCTTCTGACTATCCGTAGCGCTTGTCAAAGATATTTAAATCACAGCTGGGACCAACGGCTTGGGAGGAATTATTTTTATAGGTACACAGCTGACCCTGAACCATGAGTTCACAGAACCACTTTACAGAACGGCTAGGAATTTAACGACAGCATTTTACGATAGAAAGATTGACCCACGAACACGCAACAAATTTGACTTTTCATTTCACAAACAAAATTTCGAAAGCGCCATTAGTCATAGTTTGCAATTTAACTTGAAATATTTATTATGAAAAGTTTGCGAACTGTAATTTTAGAACTGGGTCGCCCATTTTGAATTGAAATGTCAAATGATACTGCTTATGTCGATACTAGCAAGGGGATATTCACGCTTTTGTTTCTGAAGGAGCAGGCAGACGTGTTTAGAGTACCATGTTTTTGCCAGATGTCACATGTCTTCGATGAGTTTTGATTCGTATTTAGCTCAAATAATGGTTAAAAATTGTGGGTTGATTGCGTTAAATGCGTTTTTCGATTAAAATTTAGCTGGACAAATTATGAAATACTAGCTTTTCTAGCGTAAGCGTATACCCCGTTTTTCCTGTTCCCGTAGGAATTTCCAGTTCCCGTATAGCTTATAGCCTTCTGGCTATCATATACAAAACTAATTTTTAAAATCGATTCTGTAGATCCAGAGATTACCCCTACATACAAACTTTACCTCTATAAGGTATAAGGCTATAAGGGAACGGGAAATACCTACGGGAACAGGAATATGCGTGATATGCGTGTACGAAGTCGCGGTTTTTTTTTTTTTTTCAGAAAGCCTAGAAGGGCCTACAATGGATAGGTTTATCAAGTTACATGTCAGACATGGGGCTTGACAAATCTTCCTCTAACTAAGTGGATGCTGTGTTTTAATTTTTGTTTTTGTTATTTTTCATGTGTGCTATTTGTTACTACTAACATAGTTTGTTAGTTATTTTTTTGGTAAAACTAACACGCTATGGGCCGTTGACGCCTGAAAATAAACGATTTTTATTTTATTATTTATAAAATCAACTCCTTGGCATAAACCGGGCAAAAATCCAGAATACGAACAGCTACTGAGAAAAAACCAGGAACCCTAATCTATGCAACGATTGCCCTAATAATTCCTAGAAATCAACCAACACATTTTTTGTACCACAAGCAAACCCACACTAAAAGCTTAATGCAAAGAGCTCGTTACTCTCAAACGTTATAAAGGTACGCCCACACCCGTGCGCCTCAGGGAGCAGATAATGTTAGGGTGTTGGAGTAGCGTCATTAGGAGAATTGCCTACAGTTGTGCTAATTTCACACCTGCGTTGGTGGGAATATAATAGGGATGTTGCCTGAGTTCAAAAATACGATTCTATTTATTCCGTCAGATAGATTTAAAAAAAATATATCGGATAGGATTTTTTTATTTTATCGAATCAATCAAAAAATACCAAGATAAAACGCATCAAAGATAAGGAGTGGAGGCTTTTTAAGTCACTTTCCAGTAGAAAATGTACTGGTAAGTGACGTCACACGACTTCATTTTTTGTTCACGTGACAAAAGAAAAAATACTTGTCCAATATTTTGTGTAGAATGATTTGATTAGTCGATCAATGTCGATTGATCAATTGGTATAGTAACACCCTTAGAAACCTTGTCCTGAACACAATAAAATATAAATACTGAAATCGGTCGAGCCATTTTTGAGTTTTTGCGAGTCTATCGAAAAGAAATTGATTTTTTATATAAATACTAGCGGTCCCGACAAACGTTGTCCTGTCCGAACGTTTGCTTTGTGTCTGACGAAAAATTACAGAAATCGATTGCAGCGCCACCTACCGGGTCCAATTGTGAATCTAAACCATTCTCGAATCCCCTTGAACACACACAAAAAATTTCATCAACATCGGTCCAGGCGTTTAGGAGGAGTTCAGTGACATACACACGTACACAAGAAATATATATATTAAGATTTAACGATCTTCACATCAAGATCGATGTATTTACATGCCATGCTGACGACTGTGACACAGTTCATACTACTACGGTCGTCGACGTATTCTCTTGTTTACATAATCACCCATTGTTGTTATTATATTTTCCATACACTAAGAGATATTTGTAATACTTAGTTATTCAAATAAACTATTATTATTATTTGAGTGAATTCGCAAAAATACTGCTGTTTATTTTATGTTATAGTGTAGATTAGGGTAGTCTATATGTTTTATTTTATATTTTAAACATTGTGTGTGAGGAGCTTAGTGGAGAATTTTTTTTTAAATATTTAGATTTTTTTTTATTATAGGTACTATTCGTTTTTTACATCTTTTTATAGTTTTCAAGTCGTAAATATTTTGATTTTTGGGACCGCGCTATCGTATTGGGTATACACCTGTAAGGATTGTGTGAGGGAGATTTAAATAAATAAATAAAATAAAAAAGATATTTAAAAGAAGAAGATATAGATAATACAAACCGAGTCAATACTATCTAACGCTAATGGAATAATATACAAAATAACAAACTACGGTCATCTAAACTAAAAGTAAACTTCTATTTCCTCCACAATTTTACCAAAACATCGCAACTGCAAAACTCTTGCTTACATTAAAATAACATAGCAGAACTGTAATATGATTTACAACAATATAACGTGAATCAGCTCGCTGCACTGCCCGGGAATCGAACTCGGAACGTTACTCATGAAGTGGAAACTTTCCACTCAAAAGTGGGCCAATGAGAGTTCAATAACTTTGGTTAAGTTTAAAAAATGTTCGCTCATTTGGGGATGAAATGTGTTAAAGGAAAATGCTGCTTCATCCCCGGGGTAGAGAAAGGAGAATTGGAAACATAAATATGTATATGATTGTTAATCGGATGCAACTGCACGTCTCAAAAAGAATTGTCTCTTTTATATTGTAAGTATGTTATTTGGCGTTGCGGAATTTGTTCGAAATAGTCACTGCGGCCCTGGAACGCAAAGGGCATTAGGAGGAACACGGATGGGTTTTAGTCTCGTTCGTTCCTCATAAGTGACCCCCATACTCAAAATTTATTCATTTCCGTTAACCGTTCGTGTTTGGGTCACAGTAGTTCATATGTCTACAAAATTGCAACAAAATCGGTACGGTAGTTTCGGAGAAAATTAGCTGTGACAGACAGACAGACACCCGAGTGATTCTAGAAGGGTTCCGTTTCTTACGGATGTTCGGAACCCTAAAAAAGCGACAGCCGGCGTTGACTGCGTGAAACATCAACGTTTCAAAACGATAAAAATGTACCATAGCTTGTTGTATTTGCGACTTGAATTTAAACTAAATATATATATATTTTAATTCTGAGTTAAAAACGGCCTTCAGTTTGATAAGAGTTTGCCAAATATTAAACTTAAAATCCATAAATCATAAATCGATTTATGATTACTTCCCGGGCGAAGTTACTGTAGCTTTTAAGGTGCAATTCCGTGCATCGCGGCCGATCGCAGCCGCGCGCGATCCATCGCATGCGACTGTCGCGCGCGGCTGATGGGACAATAGTCAGTGTATGAAAATGGCACCGCTTCTGAAGTCGACCGCGTGCGTCTGTCGGAGACCTCGGAAACGGCGCCATACATTCCCATACTTCATCGCACGCAACAGATCGCGCGCGGCTGCGATCGGCCGCACTGCACGGAATTTTACCTTTAAGGTGGAAGCGCCAGGGTAGCCCGCGAAATTCAAATTTTCTGATGTTTTTTGCAATTTGCAAGTCAGTGTCCTGACACTTATTTTATTTATTTATCATTATAACCAACTTGAATTAACAGTTTTAAAAACCACACAAACAAGTTATTGGTCTGTCCAAAACAAAATTGAAATATTATTTAAAAAAAAATGGTTTTGTGTAAAGTCGGTTTACGGACGATAGTTTAACGTGACAACGTCATTACAAAACATTGATGAAATGATCGTAACGTTACAATGAACGTACAGTTACAATGAGTCATCCTTTTTCGTGCGTGCAGCCGGCGTTCATCGATTTATTAGACGTTGTCACGTCAAAAACAAAATATATACCTCACAAATCGAGGCAAAATAAAAATAGAAAGAACAGAAATTATATTATAAATGTCATTAAATCTAATAAACACTATACTTTAAATCTACTGTGTACTTTAAATCTAATAGACACTGACCTGCAGAATGCAAAGAACGTATGAAAATTTGAATTTCGCGGGCTACCCTGGCGCTTTCACCTTAACACACTTTCTGCCAAGATTCAATATTAAAAATCTACACAAAATCACTAAAATATCGATCCTAAGACTTCAAACTCGTGAGTATTTCTCCTTCAAACTTCTAGAGGTCGGTTGAAACTTCAAATGGAAAAAAAGACAAAAACATTTCATTGTTGTCTTCAATAATGGATGTTTTCCTTTAGTTATAATGGAGTGTATTTGTTTATCGTTTCTTGGTTAATAGACAAGTTTCTCAATTGTTTGTACGGGAGCCGAAGGTCGGGTACTTTGCGGCGAGTTTAGAGTTTTAATGTATATTTGTTTAATACTTTTTCGTATTGGTTCAGAGGTAGCACGTGGAACATTCCGTATTCTTGTTTTTGAAATCCCAAGTTCGGATTCGCCATGATTTTGAAACTTTTCAGACTAAAATTTGCTTAATTTGATTGAAGATTTTTGAAATGGAATATCTTAAATCAGAGTGTTTGTCAACAACTTAGTATCAACGTACTAGTACTCAGCTAGTACTCAGCTAGTACTCAGCTACTTTGGTCATATAATGAGACGTGGAGATGACACTCTCGAAAGAATTATCGTTAGGAACAAGGAACTTTGGGAGAATCCAGAGGCCGTTCACCAGTTAGATGACTGACCAGCTAAAATATTTTTTTATTTGAGTGAATCTAGGTCATAGATGACAGAGACAAAGTCGACGATGGAGCGAGCTTACCCAGAAGAAGCCTGTTCACTCTAATTTTGAAGAGGTAAGGGTTGTGTGCGATCGGAAACACAGACGCAGGCAGAGAGTTCCACTCCTTTGCTGTGCGCATTATAAAATACGTTTGGAAACGTTTAGTGGGAATTGGTGGAATAGCAACAAGATGCAGAAAAGTCGGACATTTAATGCAGTCATTAATATTACTACTGATAGAAACCGATGGAAACAATTTGACCGTTTTAGACTTACATCCCACCATGACTACTATCTTCAGATATGAAGGACCGTCCAGAGAGCGAGAGATCTTAAATTATTTTACGATAAACAAACTTATCTTGGCTTCGCACACATATTGAGAGCATAAAATACTTATTTGATAAACCCTCTACCTCTCTACGTATTGGAGAACAGAAATCTAATTCCTTTAGAACATTATGCGATAGCGCTTTTGAATTTCAAATACCTTTTTTTGTGGTTTTTACTCATCAAAATGAATCATAGTTTCTACAAACTTTCTTGAGACTCTACGTTTTAAGAAAATTAATTCCGTGATTCTCGTATGTTTAATCGACAAACCAATCAAACACATCGGGAGGGAAGTTCCATCGAAAAACAAAGGTCTTTTCATCATAGTAAGTCAAACTAACTGCACCATTACTTGTGGACAAAAAGCCTATTCATAAAGTTGTTATAAGAGTTACGGGGCTCCAACTTTTCCCTTGGCATACCATAAAATGGAGGACAGGGGGACTGAGGCACATATGAAGAATAGGACGGTTTGACGGGTAGTGGAATTCTAAAATGGTGAGCAAAAGATTTTGGAAAGTAATTAACATAACGTCGTAATAACTTAGTAATTATGGCCTCATATCTCATGCTTGAGGACGTGGATTCAGACCTTGCAATGTGACTTTTTGATTTCGTTTCATGTGTTATCAATTATTATGATGAAACAGATAAATAATTTTACTCACACAATTGATATCCTACTAATATTAACAACAAAAAAGTTTGTAAGTATGAATGGATGGATGGATGGATGTTTGTTACTCTTTCAAGTCGGAACGGCTGAACTAATCTTGATGAAATTTGGCACAAAGGTAGATTATAGTCTAGAATAACACATAGGATACTTTTCACCTCGGGAGTATGTTCTCTTTTCGACATTAACGCGGGAGGAGCCGCGGGCGGCAGCTTGTCAATAATAAATTAGGTACAAACGCGTATAAAGAAGGGACAGGGGAAGAATGTCGATGCATCTGTATTTTCTAAGTGTATCTTGGATATAATTTAAAGAAAAACATCGTAAATATTAATTGACATAATCATGACAGCTTTCGAACTTAGACATCACTGGACTTGCGGAATTTGTTCGAAAGAATCACCGCGGCCCTGGAACGGATGGGTTTTAGTCAGTAAGAGTCTGACACTCCCTTCCGCTCCGCCCGGAGCGGGAAGAGTCATTTGATGATTTCCCATCAAAAAACAAAAAAGACTGAACAAATGTAGGCACACTGAACCCTTCGAGGAATACAGGCGTGTTTTTGTGTAATTAATGTGTAGGCTGAGATTGTAAGCCCTCTCCAGTTATGTGTTTTTAGCAGCCCACGAGTAATCTAAGAGCCTGTATGAACGTGTAGGCGGAATCGGTCACTGCTCGCCACGCAAACACTACGCATGTATGCGTCACTAAAAATCGAATATATTACTGCACCAGCTGATGTCTGCGTATTTGTCCCCACAGATATCGGTTATCGCAGTACAAAAATATGATTCTATTTAGTCCGTCAGTTATATCGAAAAATATTGGGTACGTATTTTATGGCCTCATATCTCATGCTTGAGGACGTGGATTCAGACCTTGCAATGTGACTTTTTGATTTCGTTTCATGTGTTATCAATTATTATGATGAAACAGATAAATAATTTTACTCACACAATTGATATCCTACTAATATTAACAACAAAAAAGTTTGTAAGTATGAATGGATGGATGGATGGATGTTTGTTACTCTTTCAAGTCGGAACGGCTGAACTAATCTTGATGAAATTTGGCACAAAGGTAGATTATAGTCTAGAATAACACATAGGATACTTTTCACCTCGGGAGTATGTTCTCTTTTCGACATTAACGCGGGAGGAGCCGCGGGCGGCAGCTTGTCAATAATAAATTAGGTACAAACGCGTATAAAGAAGGGACAGGGGAAGAATGTCGATGCATCTGTATTTTCTAAGTGTATCTTGGATATAATTTAAAGAAAAACATCGTAAATATTAATTGACATAATCATGACAGCTTTCGAACTTAGACATCACTGGACTTGCGGAATTTGTTCGAAAGAATCACCGCGGCCCTGGAACGGATGGGTTTTAGTCAGTAAGAGTCTGACACTCCCTTCCGCTCCGCCCGGAGCGGGAAGAGTCATTTGATGATTTCCCATCAAAAAACAAAAAAGACTGAACAAATGTAGGCACACTGAACCCTTCGAGGAATACAGGCGTGTTTTTGTGTAATTAATGTGTAGGCTGAGATTGTAAGCCCTCTCCAGTTATGTGTTTTTAGCAGCCCACGAGTAATCTAAGAGCCTGTATGAACGTGTAGGCGGAATCGGTCACTGCTCGCCACGCAAACACTACGCATGTATGCGTCACTAAAAATCGAATATATTACTGCACCAGCTGATGTCTGCGTATTTGTCCCCACAGATATCGGTTATCGCAGTACAAAAATATGATTCTATTTAGTCCGTCAGTTATATCGAAAAATATTGGGTACGTATTTTATGGCCTCATATCTCATGCTTGAGGACGTGGATTCAGACCTTGCAATGTGACTTTTTGATTTCGTTTCATGTGTTATCAATTATTATGATGAAACAGATAAATAATTTTACTCACACAATTGATATCCTACTAATATTAACAACAAAAAAGTTTGTAAGTATGAATGGATGGATGGATGGATGTTTGTTACTCTTTCAAGTCGGAACGGCTGAACTAATCTTGATGAAATTTGGCACAAAGGTAGATTATAGTCTAGAATAACACATAGGATACTTTTCACCTCGGGAGTATGTTCTCTTTTCGACATTAACGCGGGAGGAGCCGCGGGCGGCAGCTTGTCAATAATAAATTAGGTACAAACGCGTATAAAGAAGGGACAGGGGAAGAATGTCGATGCATCTGTATTTTCTAAGTGTATCTTGGATATAATTTAAAGAAAAACATCGTAAATATTAATTGACATAATCATGACAGCTTTCGAACTTAGACATCACTGGACTTGCGGAATTTGTTCGAAAGAATCACCGCGGCCCTGGAACGGATGGGTTTTAGTCAGTAAGAGTCTGACACTCCCTTCCGCTCCGCCCGGAGCGGGAAGAGTCATTTGATGATTTCCCATCAAAAAACAAAAAAGACTGAACAAATGTAGGCACACTGAACCCTTCGAGGAATACAGGCGTGTTTTTGTGTAATTAATGTGTAGGCTGAGATTGTAAGCCCTCTCCAGTTATGTGTTTTTAGCAGCCCACGAGTAATCTAAGAGCCTGTATGAACGTGTAGGCGGAATCGGTCACTGCTCGCCACGCAAACACTACGCATGTATGCGTCACTAAAAATCGAATATATTACTGCACCAGCTGATGTCTGCGTATTTGTCCCCACAGATATCGGTTATCGCAGTACAAAAATATGATTCTATTTAGTCCGTCAGTTATATCGAAAAATATTGGGTACGTATTTTTATTTTATCAAATCATTAAAAAATTACGAAGATAAAACACATCAAAGATAAGGAGTGGGGGCTTGTAACGTCACTTTCCAGTAAAAAGTGTACTGGTAAGTGACGTCACACGAGTTTTCAACGCACTGTTTCGTCTTGATTTTTGTTCACGTGACAAAATAAAAAATACGTGTACAATATTTTTTGGAATTACTATTTCCAAAATTACGTATCAGCTTTCTAAGTCTTAATAGTTTTGACTATGCGTTGATTAGTCAGTCAGGACAAACATTTTATATGTTTAGATCACTCACCATGATCACCTTATTTAAAAGTAGAGGGTCGATGAAAAGAGAGCTAGATATTGCTATCAACTATGGACAAATAACTTTTAGCAATGTCGAAATCACTAGATGATCATAGTTCCTACAATAGGTAAATTAATCCCATCACAGACATAACATGTACAAAAATGCACAAGGCTCGCAACGCAGTTCTTCTGCCGTAAAAAGAACGCCCGTTTTTTCGTGTTCCCGTAGGAATTTCGGGAAATCCTCTCTTAGTGCTCTCCTACTGAGTGTTGGGTAGCTCCCCAACACTCCGTTGCCTGCAAGTTTACATAATATATAAAATTCTTCCGATACTGACTGAGTGACTGACAGACAACGCAAAGCCGAAACTACTGGTAGTAGAAAGCCGGAAAATTGAAAAATAATCAATATTTTTATATTGATTATTTTTTTGAGGATGACAGCCCGGAGTTTGGGAGTTGGTGGTGTGACACCCCCGTGTCTCAGAAAGCACGTTAACCCGTTGGTCTTGCGCCAGATCTCTCTCAGCTCGTGTCCGGTTGCCGTTCCATCGGAATATGAGAGTGATGGAAGAGGGAATGCCCTGAATTTACGCACACACGCCTGCACTATAATATGTCCCGCGCCGATGGCTGGTCTCGGTTGAGATTGGCCGCTATGTCATAAGGAAATTAGTCAGGAGGACTATATAAATAATATGTACTTATATTATTTAATTTTATATAATTATATACCGTAAAACGGGGTGGATAGAAATGCAGGGGTGAATAAAAACGAAACTTTTATTGGGATTTTCACATAAATACCATATTAATTGTTACTCACAAAGCGTCCATTTAAAAATAGAATAATTGTTAAAAAAATTAGAGTTCTTCATTGCTGCAAATAATATTTAAATAATGTGAAAATTACAAACAAAGTTTCGTTTTTATTCACCCCATCATTTCTATTCACCCCGTTTTACCCGGTATATTATACTTATATTATTAGATCACAAAAAATAGATAAGTACCGTAATACTCAGTGCCTAGCTTGTGGAGGTCTGATAGGCTGTCGCTCCGTGTAATGGTATATTCAGCTAGATCCTGGGATACTGGAAGCCAACCCGAACATAGTTAGGAAGAAACGAGTAGATTGATCTACAAAAAGGTCAATGACCTCAAAATGTTTTCAATCTAGATGAGGATCGAGCTGATGGATCAGTTGCTAATTGACAACGCGAGATTGTGGACTTTGTACACTTTTTGGGCTATGAGATATTGAGTTACTTATGGTGGTTTTAACCCTGATTTTAAGGCATACGATGATGAAGGATAGGCGGTTATTTAATTATTTTTTGCTGATATAGGATACTTACTATTTATTTTTTAAATGAAGGTTTTTTATGCTCTATGTAAGTATATACAACATAAAAAACCGGGTAAGACGTAAACAGGCGTTTATAATTTTGGAATGTCCTTACTTTGGTATTGTTCGTCAAATCGTTGAGGTCCTCAAAGTTTTAAGTTTGAGCTACACGATAAATGACAAATGCTTGCACTGTCTGGACAGGTCCACTCAAATCTGTGTGGTACTTTCCTCAAAAGGCCACCTCAGACATTAACCTACATGGTTCTCATATGATTTGACCAGTACAGATTGTAAGGACTTTAAAAGAGACTTTGACCTCTGAGTTTGTTTCGATGTTTCTTCTCAGGGTAGTCAGCTTATAACACCGGTCTCATTTAGCTTAAAATGACAAAAAAGATTGACGTGTAAAAATGTTATGTTAACCTACTTGCAAAATAAATATAATTTATAATGAAAAAAAAAATCTTTGGCCTTACCAGCCAGAGTTGGCTGAAGGTAGCCAAAGCTGAAGGCTCGGTCGGACACTACATGATAATTATACTTAATAGTAGGGTGTACAAACACCCTACTATTAAGTATCACATAATAAACGGGTTGGGCACCCCTGGTTAGGGCGTGTGCAGACAAGCGAGCAAGCGGACCGTGTTAATATAATTGTTTTTCGTGAAATTAATCAGTGATCTTGTTTTAAATGCAAGGTGTGTTGTTGATAAAGGTATCTGGACAACTTGACATAATTTTGTGTTTCAAAAAAGAAGGGGGTTATAATTCGGATGTTTATATCATTATTATTTTTGTGTTCATAATAAAATAATTAAATATGTTAATAACTCCGTCGTATATTAACGGATTTTTTTAAATTATTTTTTTGTTCTAAAGAAGGTTGTTCCGAAATTGTCCCATTTAAATTTCATGAAGATCTGATGAAGAACTTCGGAGATAGATAAATAAGTTAGTTGGAATATTGGAGGGTAAGCCCTAAGAAGTGAAAAATAAAATAAAAAGAATACAACCGAATTCCAAATTAAAACCACGACAAAGTACTAAATAACTTTAATTTTGGAAGTCGGCGTCAGAAAACGATAAAACCACACCAGGAACACCGACTCCCAACTTGAAAGTTACTTTTACTTTGTAGTGGTTTTTTTTTATTTTATTTCTATAGAAGAACACGCCCCAGGCAAAAAAAAGGTTTTTTAATTGAAAGTCGGTGATTTTTATTTTTGTTTTTCCGTTTTAGACACCGACTTCCGAAATTAAAGTTATTTTAAAATTTTAGTGTTTTTATTGGGAAGTCGGTGGTGTTTTTTGTAGAAAAGTTTTTTTTTCACTTTTTAGTCGTAATACTAATTACCCGACGTCATCATCGAAGTAAGAAAAATACTCACTGTTCTATTACTACGAGGTTAGGAACCTGGGGATTCATATTTCATGTAAAACATTTATGTCAGTAAACTTTAGGTCCTCTACTATAATATAATTTCTTCACTACTAAATAATAAAGTCAACGGTGACACATCTAATCTTCCCCAAGCGTTACACTTCGCATTCACAATCGCCTAATCGATACCTGCATTATATTTAGACAAGTTCTTGGGAATTAGACAAGTATACGTGTTACGGATTTACATAAAGAATCAGGTCAATTTTAATATTCTGGTGTGAATGTGTATTTATGACGCCATCTCTAAGTTTGACTCCTTGTATTTATTGTGGAATACTAAAACGAGGGAAGCCATAAATTGGGTGTATTGTTATCTATGAAAGGATATGCATTTATGTATAACTTAATAATATTTCTCCAGTGAAATATTTGAGTGTTTCCTGCCACAAACTGATAGACACAAAGTCGGACTCGCGGACGAATGGTTCCGTACCAATATTTATCAAAACGGCAAAAAAATCATGTCTGTTGTATGGGAGCCCCGTTAAATATTTATTTCATTCTGTTTTTTAGTATTTGTTGTTATAGCGGCAACAGAAATACATCATCTGTGAAAATTTCAACTGTCTAAATATCACGGTTCATGAGATACAGCCTGGTGACCGACAGACATACGGACGGACAGCGGAGTCTTAGTAATAGGGTCCTGTTTTACCCTTTGGGTACGAAACCCTAAAAACTTGGTAATACAAGGCATGATTCACGAATCAAACATGTTTCATTATTTTGCTTTCACTGTTAAGACCGTCTTTTAGGGTCGAATGTCCTTATAAAAAAATTGCGGTTGGATTCTGTTAAAATGTCACCCCGTTTTAGGCGAAGTGAACCGTCTTTCCACTTTGATTGAATGGAATCTGAAAACATGTGCAGTGAACATAAAGTTGCTGTCAATAGCCAGTTTATGTTCACTGTACCTAAGTTTTCACGGTGTTTTTTTTTCAGATTAGCAATAAAGGATCACTCGTGTGTTTGTCTATAACTATGTCTTAACTTTATTTATTTATTTATTTAATATGAGTTTGCTCTTGACTCTAGTCTAGGTCATAGATGACAGAGACAAAGTCGACGATGGGGCGAGCTTACCCAGAAGAAGCCTGTTCACTCTAATTTTGAAGAGATTAGAGTTGTATGCGTTCGGAAACACAGACGCAGGCAGAGAGTTCCACTCCTTTGCTGTTCGCATTATAAAAGACGTTTGGAAACGTTAAGTGTGTGTTGTGTGTTATCTTCTGTCTCGTAACATAAGAATATTAATTTTTGAGGGCAAAAAATAGAGCTTTGGCACGAATTAGGATTGGAATTCCCTGCCAGAGTCTATGTTCCCTAATACCTACAAGCTGGGGGTATTTAAGCCAAGAGTGAATAAGT
This sequence comes from Mamestra configurata, assembly GCA_002192655.3. Taxonomy (NCBI): domain Eukaryota; kingdom Metazoa; phylum Arthropoda; class Insecta; order Lepidoptera; family Noctuidae; genus Mamestra; species Mamestra configurata. Next base: position 166,810 of record NDFZ01005349.1, on the reverse strand, counting down.
TAATTCTAGTAACTTGTACTTGCAGGTTGTAGGTATTAGGAAACAGACTCTGGCAAGCGTGCTCCATCTTCGTTTTAACACCGACTTCCGAAATTAAAGTTATTTTAAAATTTTTTAGTGGTACCCCAAACCTTCCAACACCACTGTAAAGTCACAAGAAAGCAAAATACGCAATTCCATTTACTTGGATGACATATTTTCCAGTTATTTTGATTTAAAAACCAAACTGCTGAACCGATTTTAATAGAAAAAAATATGGTAACAATCGGGAAGTATATCCTGTCACATAATAATATATTTTTAAATCAGTTCATAAATGACGGAGTTATGAGGCAGCAAACATAAAAAAACACAACCGAATTGAGGACCTCCTCCTTTTTTTGATGTCGGGCAAAAAATATAAAAAGTTTAAATACCAGATTTTTCTTTTAAGAGGCTGTTTTGTGTACCTATATATTTTTATTATAATTTTTTAAATAAATGGTTCTGAAGTTACTCTAGAAATTAATTGAAAAATGATCATTCTCCCCTTATCTCCGAGACTACCGAGTTAAAGATTAAAAAAGCAGGTTCTCTGCTTATAGATTATAGGACAACCTATAAGAAGTCTATGGTTTGACAGTAACATGTAACAAAAATGAGATTCGTTTGGAACTTTTTGCATTCGAGTCCGACTCGCACTTGGCCAGTTTTAACCAATATCTCGCGTTGATATGGTAGCGAGACGGAGGCTTTTGTAAAATCGACAAAAATGTAAGGGATAGACAAACTCAGTTAAAATGACACGTGATCAAACCCTTATATTTTGGTATTTCGAGGCAATTCGTCTAGAGCCTAAGTACGTATGTATGTAACTCGGGCTGGTTTCCGCAACTCCACGACCCAGCGTATTTTGCGTGCAGGTGGGACAAATGTGTCATACAATCTTCCCCAAGAAAGGCCAGCAACGCCTTGGTGTTACTAACTATCTCGCAAAGGGTACCTGGGTTACCGAAGTACTTAGCCCTGTAATCAGCGACTACCGGGCAGCTTAGTAGCAGGTGTGCTGCTGTCTTGTCCTCCTCCATGCAGGCTCTGCAGAGTGGGCTGTCAGTGACTCCTATGACATAGAGGTGTATATTAAAAGACCAATGGCCAGTTGGCTGTGACTGTACGCAACTGCTGTTTAGTAAGTCTTGAAACGGCTATCGATAGAAGGAAGTGCCTCTTAGGCCTGCCTACACTCACCAGGGTCAACCCAATGCTTGTGATGCTTATCACTGGTGCGTTTCCTTACCAGATTGCGACGTAAGTACATTTAGTAATTTGTGTTGTAAAAGGGTTTAATCCACTAACGTGTAATCAACATATTGACCTCCCCCCTGAGCGGACTGATAGTAATTTCTTCGAGGTTGCCTACCAGACGTAACGATGACGTGTCCCCCAGTGTTTACATTCTTTCTAGGCAAACAGGTCTCACTGAAGTCTGGGTAGGCTACGTGCCTAAATTATGAGGTTTATCGAGCTTATGATCTGTGCCCGGTAGGCAGTTGTTGAGTGATTAACTAGTGCTATTTATTGACCCTTGTTTAATTTCTATACAATTACTGTCATTGACTGTGACTCAGTGGACATTTTTGATTAGGAAATCAGTCTATTTCAGCAAGCCTGAAGACAAATTCCTCTACTTAAAATGCATTTCAATTCAAAATGCCATGGCATCTAAGCGACAGTCTTTCTTCTCAGGGTAGTTAGCTAGGAAACACCGGCCTCGTCTAGTTTAAAAATGATCAAAAAAGATTGACGTGTAAAAATGTTATGTTTAACCTACTTCCAAAATAAATATCATTTATCAATCAATATCAACAACTTGTCAATATTTAGATAATAGTGCTCTCACGCTTTCACGCCTAAACCGCTGAACCGATTTTGATGAAGTATGGCAGTGTTTTGAAGATGCACCCCCATGAAAATAGTCCTGCCGGCCTCGACGAAAATTTCAGTAGATCGAGCCCAGTGCCAAATGAAAAGGCCACTGAACCGCTTGAACTATTCAATCAATGGCAGATAGGCCATATTAATCCAGCCAGGACACGTCAAAACCAACCGCTCAAAACATACTTTAATCAGCCTCAAAATAAACCCGGACAGACCCCATTGTTAGGAGATATCCTATTAAAATTTACAACGTTGATGCCAAATTTTCAAGATTAATGTTTTTACTGCATTCGAGGGAATGTTGGCTATTCTTTAGTGTACTATTAAAATGATTTAGTGCTGCTAGCAGACTTATAGGCTGGGAGAGTATGGCTACTTGGAATGATTGCTAGGCAGATTTAAAGGGGTAGAGGGAGACGATTGCATCTCTCTGAAGGCTATTGGGTGCAGGCATGACGTTTTTGTGAAGCTAATTTTGGCTTGATTTTAAAGTTTATAGACAGAAAATAGTAAATTAGCCACATTAAAAGAGGGCAAATAATTAGTTGATAGGGCAGAGAGATAAGCCAAAAGGAACAAATGTTGATACGAAAGGATAGTAGCGAGCGTAATGATAAATGTAAGTTTGCCCACAAGTATCTAAAATGTCTACTTGTCTGTATAATTATCCTTCATTTGTTTTAGCCTACACTGTCCCACTGCTGGGCAAAGGCCTCTCCCAAGTCCTTTCAAGTATCCTTTTCCTGCGCCACCTCGCGCCAGCGCTCATAATGCGCGTCCAGGTCGTCTCGCCTGGTCTCGCGGGCCTGCGGACGGCGAGCGTTGGGTGACTCGCTGTCCGATTAGCACCAGGCCCGGGTCGATGGCGCGTTGTGTTTCACGCGCGCCTCAAAGAGATATCAGCCTAGAAAACGGGGCCCACTAGGGCCAGAGCCTGCCAGGGTTGCGGAATTTGTTCGAAAGAGTCACCGCGGTCCTGGACCGCAAAGGGCTTTAGAAAGAACACGGATGGGTTTTAGTCAGTAAGAGTCTGACACGCCCTTACGCCCCACCCAGAGCGGAAGAAGTCATTTGATGATTTTCCATACTTAAAAAAAAAAGGTCGTCTCGCCACCTCTTTTTGGACCGGCCGCCTGTATAATTATCCTATCTTACTAATATTATAAACCTTAATTTTGTAAAGATAAATTAATAGATGCTCGTTACTCTTCTACGCAAAAAGTAATGAACAGATTTGGATTAAAGGCACACATGTACTTTATAACCTGGATTAACGCATAGAATACAGTTTAGGCCGGGAGAATGATGCTTTGCGAAGATTTCCGACTGTCACGCGTGTCTAATGGAGTCATAAGGAGTTCAACAGGAATGATGTAACCATAACTTTGTAAAAAATATTATTTTTAAAAGAGTATCCGTGGAGTTTCTTGCACGTTCTTCTCCATAGAGATCTATGCTTTGGAACGTGCAAAGAGCTTCATCTTTTCGACCGACCGACCTTGACAATTCAAAAGTGCCTGTAAAAGGTCTAATTGAAATAAATGCTTTGAGTCTTTGAGTCTTTCATAAGCACCTTACTTGCAGAAACACAATCACATGTTTCAAGTTGGATTCCAATCCCGGTATCCCAACTTTTAATAGAAAGCAAATTTATTACGGACAAGAACAATATATTTATTTCCCTAAGTAACGATACCAAAAAGAATGGTTCCAACCAAATGCCTTTCCCGAGACACAATACCTACGAAAAACTATTCCACAATCACACAAAAGTTTAACCTACAAAATAATACATTGCTTCTACAGAATAAAAGCAGTATTTTACAAGGAAACAGACGAGAATAGTCCAATTTCTATGTATAAATAGCCTGGCTATACAATATCCGGGCTATTTGCGGCTATTCGGGCTAGAGACGAGCTTTGTCATGATAATTGCTCGGTTTAGTATTAAAATGGAATTCGGGGATTTTTTCTGAATTATTTATGGTGTCTGGGTCATGTCTGAGGGTTTTAGGTTAATTTTATTACACGTGTAAAATATTACACATACAATACATCACCCGTTTTATTTAAGGATGGGAAATCATCAAATGACTTCTTCCGTTTTGGGTGGAGCGGGAGGTCGTGTCAGACTCTTACTGACTCAAACCCATCCCATCCGTGTTCAACAACAAAATCCGCAACCCTGGCAAAATATATACCCGTGGGCCTATACCATGACGTCTTAAAACTATCCTGTTTCGGTGTGTGAGGGAGACGAAGCTATACAAGGAGAATAACACCATCTCTTTTGCACATTCTGATGACATTGGCATGTCTTAGTTAGGATAAGATTTTTGTATATTAGTATGTGACGTTCGAATCATCATCAGATAATGCCTAGCCTTTTTCCTACTATAATGGGGTCAGCTCCCATTTAAACTGGAATCAGCTGAAAACCAGACCTCCACAACCCATTAATTAGGTAACACTGTACTTCTTGGCAAGACTGAAGTCAGATTATCTATAATAATATAATATCTTGGGACAACTCACACACGGTAATCTGATCCCAAACTAGGCAGAGCCTGTGCTATGGCAACCAAACAACTGATAAACATACTTATATATTTCTAAATACATACATATTATAGACAAATTACACCCAGACACAGAACAAACGATCATGCTCATCACACAAAGATTTGTCCTGGGTGGGAATCGAACCCACAACCTCCGGTTTAGCAGTCAGGGTCACTAACCACTCGACCAACAGGCCAGTCAATATCTGGCTTCTAAAAATCCATAACGACTGCCAAAGTTCTACAAATGACAGCCGAGACCAACGGCTTAGCGTGCTTTTGTCCACGGACGAATCTCGATATGTCAAGACGGTCACACATCCACAGACCGTCCTCGGCAAGCGTTTCTTAACCTTGAAGATCGAACCGTGTGCCTGTTGTTTTCAGCCACGTTTTTAGTTACGTTCGAGTAAAATAATTAAAAACTAGAGTTCACTTTAAAGAAATTTTCCTACCAGACTTAGTCAAAAAAACTGCAAATTAATAATCATATACACAGTTCTGCACTCCAAATCTTTTAACAGGATGGTCCTTGAAAGCATGGACCAGACTCAAGGTCTAAAATCCATTATTTTTTGTCAAAGATCCAATGCAGTTTCATATACTAACATATATAAATTGTGCGCATTTCCCTTCGACTCCCGTCAACACTAACAGTCATATTTCACAAAAAACCATGCATCCAATTATGGACCCCCCTTCTTGAAACTCATCTTCCAATTGGAAAACTTCCTCCGTATGCTCCTTACTCCAACAGACAAAAATCTACTGCAATCTTCATAAATAAGGGAAATATACGAACATTTGACGAGAGGACCCATCGTCGACCGTTACATTAACCGAATATATCAATATATAGAAAGATAAGAAAATGGTTTATAAACGGATAACTTCAAGAAAATCTCGTTGACTTCAAGCTTTTCTGGTCAATGCATTTTCAACTGTATCTTCTAAGTCATAAGAGTAGTTCTTCAATGGTAGGGTTCCGGTGGTTGTTACAAGAGTTTGCAAGTATTCCTGCTTCATAATTTGAAGGGGAATGGATGGAGGCTGCGCGCATAAGTTTGTTAATATTAGTTCAGGCTCGATTTCACATACAGTGAAGTATTGACCTACTAAATTCAGCGTTGAAAGGCTGGATAACTTGAAATATTTCTCCTTGGATAATTTATATTTATAGGCCATACATAGGCCTGGTCCACAAATTCAAGGTTGCTCAGCGTGCAATGGAGAGAGCAATGCTCGGGATTTCTCTGGTGGATAGAATTCGCAACGAAGTCATTCGTTAGAGAAAGTCACCGACATTGCGCGTAGAATGAGCATGCTGAAGTGGAAGTGGGATGGCCATGTCTGTAGACGGACAGACGGTCGATGGAGCAGACATGTGGTAGAGTGGAGACCGCGTATGGGCAAACGTAGTGTGGGACGCCCTGCGGCACGATGGATCGATGATTTGAAGAAGGTGGCTGGCAGCGGATGGATGTGGACCGCTCAAAACCGGAATGGTCGGCGATCTTTGGGGGAGGCTTACGTTCAGCAGTGGACGGCAATTGGCTGATATGATGAAATTATATTTATTTTGCAAGTAGGTTTAACATAACACTATTACACGTCAATCTTTTTTGGTAATTTTGAGCTCGATGAGGCCGGTGTTTCCTAGCAGGGTAGTCCTGAGAAGAAACACCAAAACAAACTCAGAGGTCAAAGTCTCCTTTTAAAGTCCATACAATCTGTACGTCTGTATGTCTGAGGTGGCCTTTTGAGAAAAGTGCCACACAGATTTGAGTGGACCTGTCCAGACAGTGCAAGCATCTGTCAGTTATCGTGTAGCTCAAACTTAAAATTTTAAGGAGCTCCACTTAAGATATTTTTTTAAGTTTAATGTTAGATTTCCCAACTGTATCGAGGACGCTTTCATTTATTCTTGACTAGCTGTGTGAGTGACTTTGTCCATGAGGAATTTAGAGTTATCTTGCACCGGAAGAAATTAGTAGCTAACAGTAGAGACAAAAAAAACTAACGAATATCTTTAAATGACAATAACTTTTTATATCGAAACTAAACGAAAATCAGTTCAGTAGTTTCAGAGATGTATGCTAACAAACAAACAAACAGAAAAACTGACAGACTGCTCTAAAATAACGCTATGAATTGCTGATTTATGTCAGTAATACTCTTTTCATTTTACTGACACTACGGGTTCTGCTGTTTTATAATATGTAAGTACCCTCCTATCGAAAAACTGTGATGTGACAATAGGGTATTTGACTGGTTTTTAGGGTAAAACCCAAAGGCTAAAACGGGACCCTATAACTAAAACTCCGCTGTCTGTCCGTCTGTCACCAGGCTGTATCTCATGAACCGTTATAGCTATACAGTTGAAATTTTCACAGATGATGTATTTCCGTTGCCGCTATAACAATAATTAAATAGTAAAAATGAAATAAAATAAAAAATAAAAGAATCATGTTTTTTCCGGCTTATGGTACGGAACCCTTCGTGTGCAAGTCCAACTTACACTTGGTCAGTTATTTTATTACATTTCTCAACACCTAGAGAGCAGACAAGAGGCAGTTAAATTATATTGCTTAAAAATCTCAAAAATGGCGGTGTTGTCAGCGTTTTAAAATGTAATAAACAGAGTACTAATTGCGTGTGGCGTCACTTACAAGTCCCGCCATATTGAATTTAAGTCAACCAGTACAAATGATATTTTGTGTGACAAGGATATAAGAATAACTTCAAAAGTTTATACCTTCTCTGTTTTTCGACCATTTTTAGGGTTTCGTACCTCAAAAAGAAATAAACGGAACCCTTATAAGATCACTTTGTTGTCCGTCTGTCTGTCTGTTTATTATTTATTCACAAATTAGTATCTATCAAATAATTATTAATTCATTTATATATTTCATACTAGCCAAATCCCCTATTCGGTGGAACATGTCAATCTATACACATTTTTGACAACCTTTATGCAAGCGACCATCTTCCCTGTAAAACAGAGGCTTTTACCATAGAGTGTGACAAAAACAGCCCAATATTTACACGTGTGAACATCTTAATTCCACTATTTTCTAGTATTTACTATTCTACAGACAGTGAGTCATGTTCCACCACAATTTGTTTACTACGAAATCTTCGAAGGTCGCATCGGTCGCCTGAGACTCATTATTATGATATAGATCTCAAGACTTCTATGTTTTAGAGTACTACTGTGTACTACATAGGTTTAATGGGGCAGATCGATCTTTGTTTGGAGTTAAAAGCCTATTTATTGTCTTCTACAAAACGACGATGTTTTCGCGCTTTTGAAAGAGTGTAATATTTTGACAAATATGAATAGGAATTAAATGGTCACCCATCCACAGACCGACCTCAGCAGTCGTTGCTTAACCTTGAAGATCGACCCGTGTGGCTGTTATTATTTAGCGAAGATTTGCTCAACTCAATATGAACATAATAAAATATTTGTGAGATGTTCCTACTTAACTGACAAGCATTTGAGTCCAATATGGCAGTCTACATAAAAACTACATGACAATCAAAGATATTGCTTCAAATTAGTGCAATTATGTTCGATTTGTTACGTTTATGTAAGTACTGTCACAAGTTTACATTTTAATGGTCATGGATCGATAGAATTTACGGGTTATCAATCGGAGAAATAGACTCTTGACAATTGTCAAGGGTCTGTTTTGAGGAAAATATTTTTTGAAGACGGCAAAAATCGGCCATTCTAGTTTTTATATTTATACCCAGTGTCACTTTCACAATCAAGACGAATCTAAGGACATCTCTCAAGCTAAAATCCACCAAGCCGTTTAGGCTACACAGCGTGCCAAAGAAATATACGTACATGCACACATATGCTGACGACACCGCCATACTATCTTGCGATCCCTCTTCGACCCACGCCTCTTGCGTCCTACAAGATCAACTGGACAAAACTGAAAAGTGCCTCCATAATGGCGAATACGCACCAGCGCGTCTAATACCACGCATATAAGTTTTGCACTCCGTAGAGGACATTGTCCCGCGGTCAAGCACTCCCACATACAGATTCAGTTAAATACCTAGGCTTCTCTCTAGACCGACGTCTCACCTTGAGAGGAAATATCAAAGCCAAGAGGACGGAACCCAACGCACGATTCAAAAGCTTGTTTTGGTTGCTAGGGCCCCAATCGAGACTGCTTCTGCACAGTAAGTTGCTGGTATATAATTCCATAATAAAACCAGTATGGACATACGGTATCCAAATATGGAGTACTGCCAGTAAATTGAACCTAGCCATCATTCAGCGGGCATAAAATAAAATACTGAGGACTCTAGCCAATGCATCATGGTATACAATCAACACCGAAACTCACGAGTACTGTGAGCTGCTGAGCACGCATTAGCACGTGGTCTAATCGAAAACCCAAACAGCCCAACAAGAAGGTTCAAAAGACGGCATGTCCTTGACACCTAAAATATGAAGGGAAATGGACTAAGGAGTTCAGACTCCAATCGTCAATCAACCTTCCACCTACTTATAGTCAAGACACTGATCACAGGTAAAACAAAAAAATAAAATGTATGACATACGTAAGTACATACATATATTCCAAAAAACTTAATCTTCCTTCTGACGCAGTCGGGTAAAAATACTACACGGTGAATATCTTGATCCGTATTTAAGTCAACCAATAGTTAAAATTGTGATAAAAAATCTTTAAAATGCGTTTTTCGAACATTTGTTGGTTATTTACCAATAGGTTGCAACTAATAGTTATTTATGTATTTGACCATTAGTCAAGTTAAATATTCATAATACTAACGAAAAGGTGCCCATAACGTTTAACCAATGGTGCAGTAACTACGGATAAAATACTCGGCCAAAGGTTGGTGTGTGGGTCATAAATAACCTTCAGGATCGGGTTTAACTACGGATATCTTTGCATTTAGAATTTCAGTAGCTCAAAATGGATCAGTTTCCTAATCAAAGATACTTTCTGAGATATTACAGGATAAACTGGATAGAAACAATGGATATATATATATGTATACTGTTGCTCATATAAACATGTTTACTTGTGGGCAGTTGCAATAAACTGTTTTATCACTCCACGTGTCTTCAATATGACCTACTTGTATTGCAGCTACCTACTTTGTACAACCAATAAACAAAGTCTAAATAAATTCTCCTACAATATTTTTTTAAAAACAAACTTTTAGCTTCAAGCCCTTTTGTTGGACACCCATATTAAGGGAGTTGAAAAAAAATATAATCCGCCATCTTGGAGCGGCAGCCATATTGAAATTATTACAATATTGAGTATTGCACATTGTATTGTCACCATAACTAAAGGTGTCAGCAAAATCTGATGCCAACAAATTGTCGAAAAATGGTTTGCAAATTTTGATGGACAACTTACATACCCGCATACATTCATATTAACGGTGCAAGTTAAATAAAACCTTGTAATAGGTTTCATTATGTTAGATCAGACGACATCATTCGCCTATTCACAGGTCATGTGAGTGCAGCTCTGTCGAGTTCCGAGCATTTCAAAACACGCCGTTTTGCAATATCTAAAGTAACATTTTTGTGAGAACATAACAGTCATGCTTAGATGTATGGATCTCTTGAACCATTGTAAAAATGAAATGTGATGACGCAATAAAATAAGTGATTACTTTTACCACAATTCCACAATGGCAAAAATCAGCGACATTTATTTAAACCAGCTACAACTTCAATTGAATACACCCTCATAAAAATGCCCTAGCAAGCAGCTAACCAGTTGATAATGCGGTCAAAATCAATCACATCCCTTAACTGGTTAAGTTAACAATCTAAAAAAGAATGAATAAAATTGGCTGACTTACCAGTTGACATACAACCTTGGACGGCTTTCATAATAATTATAACTATCAACTAGTGAACCATGAACCGCAGCCGTAAAGAATAAAAAACAAATAAACTAACTGATCAATTTTCAAAATTAAAATACATTTTCCGATCTTATTAGCTTCTGAAAATAAAATTGTTGTCTGTAAAGTCGGTTTACGGACTATAGTTTAACGTGACAACGTCATAACAAAACATTCATGCAATGATCGTAACGTTTCAATGAGCGTAACGTTACAATGAGTAATCTTTTTTTGTGCGTGCAGCAGGCGTTCATTGATTTATTAGACGTTGTCACGTCAAAAGAAAAAACACTTTTTGAGAACCATGTATACCTCTATAATTGCACATTATAAAACCTTAATTATTTGACTACTTTTGCAAAAATATACCATTCACAAACCGCTTTCCATTGAGTACAGGAAAGAGGTTAAGTAACCATTAGATGTAACATTCCATATATACCACCAGACGTTTCGTCTTCCTAGAATAATTCCTAGAAGTTAACTGTGGTTAACTCTGTTAACGTTACACTTAGGTTCATACTTAGGGTTTCATTTTAGTAAGTCTGGCAGTTTGAGTTATTTATGCGGCCTACCCAAATGTACTTACTTTGATATTGTTCATCAAATCGTTGAGCTCCTTAAAGTTCTAAGTTTAAGCTACACGATAACTGACTAATGCTTACACTGTGTGGACAGGTCCACTCAAATCTGTGTGGCACACACACCTCAGACATTAACCTACATGGTTCTCATATGATTTGACCAGTACGAATTGTAAGAGACTTTGACTTCTGAGTTTGTTTCTGTGTATATTCTCAGGGTAGTCAATTAGAAAACACCGGCCTCATCTAGCTTAAAATTACCGAAAAAGATTGACATTTAAGTGTTATTTTTAACCTACTTGCAAAATGAATATCATTTATCATAAAACAAATCTGTGATAGTAATTCACGGATTTGTACTACACATCTTTGAAATGATAACTAGAAAACCTTACTAGACTTATAATTCCAATCAATCTGGTTGTTGGTCGCCCAAGGTTACGACCATAGTCAGACAGCCTTGGTTGGCATTTCATCGTTGTAACTGTCAACTAGTGACCCGTAGACGTAAAGAATAAAAGCGGAATACATCGACAAATCGATTTTCAAATTTAAAATACAATCACCGATTTACCCATTTTTGGAAACTGAAAAAATACACTTTTAAAAATACATTTTAAATTATTTTGTAATGTATTAACGTACTTTGAACGTAACGTGACTTTAGCGAAGTAAACAGCTTTCCATTAGGTCGGGGTATCCTACACGCATTAAAAATGCGATGGGAAGGAATCGTTCTTTTTTTTACTATTAATAGGATCGCGTTTGACCACATTCTCATTTGATGGAAAGAGCTACGATTAAGCACGTTTGCCAAATAGAAACCTATTCACTCTTGACTTAGATTTTCCCAGAATTTTAACTGTACGTAACCAGTGCTGGTGCCGTCGCTGCAGCTGCGGAGAACGTCAAGCGGCGGAAATATAATAATCTTGTCGGTAGTTATATTTTTAAGCCGTTCGGAGTTGAAAGTCTCGGGTCGTGGGGTCCGAGTGCGCATAACTTGTTTAAAGAACTCACAAGACGCTAAGTTTTGCCGTACAACGTGGCAATGCCGATAGTCTTTTGGGTACACTTCCAGTCGACAGGGATGCTGATGAATTTTTCTAAGCCAAATTTTATGGTTAATTTAGTTAGGAGTTTTTTATTTTTATTTCTAGTGTATATAGTTAGTTAATTTATTTATAGGTAACCAGTTGTGAAGTCACAACGCCTACACATCTCAGAAATGATAACCAAAAAACCTAACTAGATCTATAAACCCAATCAATCTGGTTGTTGGCCGGCCAGTCCTTAACCTTAGACAGACAGCCTTGGGAGGCGCCGGCGAGTCTCGGCAGCGGCGGCGGCGCGTCTCCCATCCGAGCCGTGTTTGGGTGTCCGCCCTAATGATGTGCTCCCTTGCGACGATTTTTAACATGTTTTTTGGGGGTCTAGGGGGCATTTGGTTATGATTATGAGATGTCTCGACTGGAGTTTGATTTAAAATTTTGAGTATTTTTTTCCAGTCTCGTACTTACTTAAAATAGCGTTTAAATTACGTGTTTTTTACTAACATTAGGTTAAGACTTTTATGAACAACATCTTATGGATCTTGTAATTTGGTCTGAAATAAAATATTATTATTTTTATGTCATTGACAATCTTGGGACCCTGGGGTACCGGTCCTTTGGTAGGCGTACGAGGGCCCGAAGCAAACTCGCAGAGGCCCCGTTAGACATTTCAAATGGAATGGGATACCAACAGACGATTATCCCTGTTTGCTCTATTAAAGTATACCCAAGGACAATCCCCAGTTGGTGCAGGACTGTTGCAGAATATGGAATCCCAAGATGAGAGGCTATGGGTTTGGGAGGTTAAGTGTACTGATTATCGTATACTATGGAAGAACTATTGGGCCCTGCCTAATCACTGACAATATACACGGCTTTAAAATGGCGGGGGCTGACTTGCACACTCAATGGGCCCCGAAAAACGGTTGCTAGCACAAAGTGACGCGCCAAAAGGGCAACAGATCCATATAAAATATTTATTATTATTAAAACTATTATCTCCGCAATAGCCACTGTCAAAGACTTGTCAAAATGCAGGAAATTCGTGGTGTGTGTAACAGTGGCGACAGCGATGCAAATATGAATACGTTTCTTTAAAATATGAGAATTGTCCATCAGATGTTAAAAAGCAAAATCTATTTAAACCCACCTTTTTTCTCTTCCTGCCTCTATAAACTTGTGTTACATAGAATATGTTATATGTATTGAATGGGTTTTTGTACTGTATTTTATAAGTACACTTCAGACTACCCCCTTTTCATTTTAAGTTTAAGTAAATACAAAAGCTGTCTGGAAGATTATATCGCTGTCAGCGAAAATACCACTTATTGTACCTACCCTTAAAATAAGTATTTCTCTTGAAACAGTTGAATAACTTTTTTAGATAGAGTCTGAATTTGAATAATCAATACTTGCTGTTACAGTAGTAACAGAATATTATTCCTCGACATCCTGCATTAAATTATTGTAATTAAAATCATAATTATTATATTGTGTTATTTTGTTTTCGAATCTTGCAGACTTGGAGCAAAAGTGTTAAGATATAATAAGTGTTCATGATTTATTATTTTACAGATTTGGAACGATTTCTAGTTGAGTTGTGAATCCAGACTTTATAATGTTTTATTATGTCGATCTCGACTTGCATAGGAAAAATAATAATTTTGTTCGCATGGTACATTGGTATATGGTAAATGGTACATTTAAAGATTCGATTTTAGATGTTTCGACGTTGATATGATGACGTTTATAGCAAAAAGATAATCTTGTTAAAGTACACTGTGATTATTTTACTTAGTGAGGCTTCTGAAGAAGTGGTTCTTCAAATCAAATCTCAAATCTCAAATAGTTTATTGCAATCCATAATGTACACATAAACAGGTGGTAGAATTAATAAATAGAAACAATTATGGACCCTGTCGGGCACAGCAAAACTTAAAATATTTAATTAGGAGAGAGGAAGAGCGTTTTGTTAACTTTTCTTGTAAAATGTTTGTGTAATTATTTCCTGTTCATCTTGTATCTATTATTAAATATTTTATACATATTATTAATAATTATCTGCATTGGTATTAGCATTTTTTATCAGGTATTATTAGAAAAGTATTTTATTTATTTATTATTATTATAAGAATTTAGTGTAATTTGTTTATTATTATCATTTATATAATATAATGTCATTTATTTATTATTATCAGTAGAATAGAATGTCATTTATTTAAGAAAATAATGTCCTTAATTTATTATTATCAATAGAATAGAATGTCATTTATTTATTTATTATTGCCAATAGAATAGAATTTCATTTATTTATTATTATTAAGTTTACATATCTATATTGTTATTATTAAAACTTATCCGTAAGGTATTCTTCCACTGTGTAATAGCTTTTTATAATTAAGAATTGTTTTAACTTATTGAGAAATATACTGGTTTTGTTTTCTTGCTTTATGCTTTCTGGTAATTTATTATATTCTTATGTTCTTAACTACATGTTATTTCAAAGATGCAGTCAGTATCTTGAAGTCTTGTTAATAGCTTAACTATTTAGGTACTGACAAAAAAGATTAAAACTCAAGTAATTGAGAAGCTCTATTAAGTAAATTCATCTAAATCTCACTTTAATTAACGCCAAAAATGCTATCCCTAAATTATCACTATTGTAAATTAAAATAAAAAATCTTTAAGACTATCTTCCTAAACTAATGACACCATTAAACTGAGTTATAGTAAGAAAAATAATCCCAACAAGCAAGGACGTGAATATTGCGTAGTCTAGAAACAGTTGCCACGTGTATCGTAAACTGTCTAAAATTATTTCAGTCACGCTTTCAGGGAAGCTTTTTTAGCAACTAGCTGAGCCCCGCGGCTTCACTCGCCCTCACTATTACATACTTTGTTATCACTTAGTGTTCTTTCTGACAAAAATTCAGATTCGTAGTGTGATGTTTAATTTAGCTTTAAAAAATATATTATCGTTTTATTTAGCTTTAATTACTCTCTGCACTTACAGTACGAACCAACACGTACATAGAGTCATAAGTAATCTAAAAATTGAAAAGTTACACACATAAAAATTAACAAAAAAATACAGAATAAAAAAATACTTACCAATAATAAAAACAAATAATTAATTGCTGATCGATTAATGAGTGATTAAGTGACTGACAGACAACACACAGCCGAAACTCCTAGTCTTAGAAAGCTGAAATTTAGGTTCATTGGCATGTAGGTTCCTTGAAGAGTGTAGGGGAGCACTAAGAGAGGATGTCCCAAAATTCTTACGGGAACTGAAAAAAACGGGATTTGCGCGTACGAAGTCGCGGGCAAAAGCTATTAACCTATAACCATTCTCGAAAATTTGGGGATTATACAACGTGTACCTAACAGAATAAACGCAATACCTCTTAAGGGGTCATTGTACTCATCATTATGAACAAGTTTCACTATGGGACCAACACTGAAATCGCGGAAAAAAAATCGACAACGATCGATCGATTGGTGTGGTAATACCCTAACAAGACTAAGAAGCCTTTGGCAAGAGGTGTTCGATTTTCTGGCAGCCAAGACCAACTGGTTTATGTGTTTTTTTTTAACGGAGTAAACAGGGTATGTGATGGCCACTCATCCACAAACCAGCCTCGGCAAGCAAAGCTTAACCTCGGAGTTCTATCCGAAACAACTCCTATCTAAAAACGCAGAAAATTTAAGAAAAGCAAAACTCAAAACCTCTGGATAATCATTACATGTACCCACCTAAAAGTCACACCAACACTGAAATCGCGGAAAAAAAATCGACTGCCCCCATACATGTTTGTTAGCATCGACAGAATGCACTGAACAGCTGTTTTTTATTTATTTCAGTGTTGGCCCCATAGTGAAACTTGTTCATAATGATGAGTACAATGATCCCTTAAGAGGTATTGCGTTTATTCTGTTACACGTTGTATACAAAAATCATATTGTCTACTTTTCGTATTTAGAATCAGTTTCATTGCAAAAAAATGTATATGTAGCTTCAGTGTGCCAAATCAATCTGCTTGCCTTATACCAAGTACCTATGTTGGGGTTGGTTTACAGCCTAACTGGATGACACTGAACACCAGTTTTTAAATAGAGCGACATTGTTTTTTTATCTGACCTCCACAAGTCAGAAACTGGGTAAGGGTGTTACCACAAAAATCGATCGATCGATGATAGAATGGATTAGTCGTCATCGATCGATAGTTTCAACTACACCAATCTATCGATCGATGGTGGAATGGATTAGTTGACGTCGATCGATAGTTTCTACTACACCAATCGATCGGTCGCCGATCGATGCCATTGATCGATGTTAGAATGGATTAGTCGATGTCGATCGATGGTTTCTACTACACCAATCGATCGGTCGCCGATCGATGCCAATGATCGATGTTAGAATGGATTAGTCGATGTCGATCGATGGTTTCTATTACACCAATCGATCGATCGCCGATCGATGTTAGAATGGATTAGTCGAAGTCGATCGATTGTTTCTACTACATCAATCGATCGATCGCCGATCGATGTTAGAAAGAATTAGTCGACGCCGATCGATATTTTCTACTTTTTGTTTAGCCGACACAAAAAAAGGAGGAGGTTCCTAATTCGACGATTTTTTTTCGATCACCCAAAGCTCCCACACCATATGTCGATCGATGGCATCGATTAACGATCGATTGATTGGTGTGGTAATACCCTAACAAGACTAAGAAGCCTTTGGCAAGACTGGTGTTCGATTTTCCGGCAGCCAAGACCAACGGGTTAATGTGTTTTTTTAACGGAGTAAACAGGGTATGTGATGGCCACTCATCCACAAACCAACCTCGGCAAGAAAAGCTTAAACCTCGGAGTTCGACCCGCAACAACTTCTATCTAAAAACGCGGAAAATTTGAGATAAGCAGAACCCAAAACCTCTGGATAATCATTACATGTACCCACCTAAAAGTCACATCACAGAGTCGGAACTAACTCGTTAGATGTAGCACAGATTAGTCTAAGAGCTACCTACTCTGTAGTCTAAGAGCTCGAAAACATCCTGTTCCTTCTTTAGACGCGGATAATGTATCCTCATGTCTTTTACTATTACTGTGGCTCTCGAATTATGAGAGTTTGAGCTTGTCTTTTAATACTCTTTCGTTGAGATGTTCGGACCGAAAATTTTAGGAGTTTTGCTCGCAGGTTTTCGAAGATATTGTAAATACAATATCTACAAAAACCTGTCACCCTACATAACGTTTTTCTTCATCTATCCTTTCTGTAACTTATATGGTGTACATAATAAAGAGTATTCTATTAAGTGTTATAGTTTTAAAAATGATCTCTGTACCTAGTTTTAATAGTTGTAATCTTTATTTTAAGGTTTTTTTCGCGTATAATATTTTCTAAACCGTAATATAAAAATAATGTCCATCTTCCAACGAACTCTGAGTTTCAAAACTATTTCACCACTAAATACCTACTTTACCTAATTTAGACATTTAAACCAGACTAGGACAAGTTTGACCTCAATTAACCCCAGGTAGGTGGCGTGACGTCAGAGCTGTGCTCAAAATAGACAGTTGGGGTCGCGAATTTAATGTAAGCCAAATATAATTTATGTTAAGGCTTTATGTTCATTTTCTTGTTAAATATAGACCTTTGTAAGACTTAGGTATATTTAGGTATATAAAAAACCGGTCAAGTGCGAGTCGGACTCGCGCACGAAGGGTTCCGTACCATTATCTATAAAAACGGCAAACAAAATCACGTTTGTTGTATTGGAGCCCCTTAAATATTGTTTTTTAGTATTTGTTGTTATAGCGGCAACAGAATTACATCATCTGTGAAAATTTCAACTGTCTTACTATCACGGTTCATGAGATATAGCCTGGTGACAGACGGACAGATAGATAGACTGACGGACAGCGGAGTCTTAAGAATATGGTCCCGTTTTACCCTTTGGGTGCGGAACACTAAAAATGACAAAGGTTTACTAAGTTAGTCAGAATTATTTTGCAATTATCACTGACCCACTTACTTCTACTGTCGTTTTAAAACAACGCTTGGAAAAATTAATAATATATCTTCTCATCTCAAATGACTCAACTGCCCGTTCTGAAAAATTTCTTTAGAATTATTTTGTAACTTAGTGTCCTGTCAACTTATTTTGAGATATATGAATCAAGCTAGATTAGCGTTTTATGTATAATCGAGTGTGAATCCAGCTATGAAAACCTGAAGCCAGAAGTAAATCCAGACAGCAAAATATGTTTCAGTAACATTATTAATAATTGGGTTAAAACCGAATTATTTTTTAAACAACAGGACATTATTACTAAGCCTCCGCTGTCTGCCGACTGACTGTCAGCGGGCTGTATGTGTACCTACACAGACATAGACAGTTGACATTTTCACTGATTGTGTATTTGTTTTAAGGCAACAACATATTTAATTAGAATTTAAAAAAAAAAAAATTGAGAGAAAGAAAAACGTTTATTTGGGACTCGCACAAGGCAGACAAAAAAGTGAAATAATTTAAAAAAAAAACTGTCAGTACTTACATAATAATTAATTAAAAACGCAAACAACATAAAATTAATTTGTACGAGGCCAAAAAGGTCCCTATGTCAGCATAATGCTGCGACATCTAACAAAAAAATATATCACAGCGCTGGTATTCTGACAGAGCCTGTGTGATGCCACGGAAACACCTACGGAGCACATACTAAACATAACTATTCAGATATAAATAAAATAATGTGTAAATAATAAAAAAATAGAATGAAATACACACATTCAGTAAATGAAATAAAACATCGACTAACGCCCAAAGGCCCAATGCTCCAATAACAATTGTCATTTTCATAGACAAATGACGGAACGCGTGAGCGCAAGTGGAAAATAGGAGAAACTTACTATTTAAGATTGTTGTGAATACATTTGCACGCCATGTTATGGCAGGGTATGCTGAAACAAATTTACTGTAACACCATATTGTACCATATTCTAGCAAAGATATGTTTTGATTGATTGACTCATCATCTACCTAGCCTTTTCCCAATTATATTGGGGTCGGTTTTCAGTCAAACCGGATTTCGATTGATTGATTGATTGATAAATAATACGAAACAAAAGACCATATCATCTTTTAGGAACAACTGATGGTCCTCATACAGAACGTATTTTTTTCGGTTTACTATACGGAAGGAACCCATCGTGTAGAAGTCTGACTCGCTCTTTGCCGGTTTTTTTCAATGAGCTTCAAAAGCTATTTTTTCTTAATTTTCTGGTCAAAAATGTCTCTAAATTTTTATAATTTATTTAATATGGGTTTGCTCTTGACTCTATTCTAGGTCATACATGACAAAATTATTTTTCAAAACAAAAATGCGATACAAAACCACTTAAAAAAAGTAATTTCAAAAACTCTCTTTCAAAATCTACGCATATTAGAAAATTACCTAAGGGCATTCTCCGTTCATCCGCAGTTATACAATGTCATTATAAATAGGAGCAGCTCAGCGACCAGGCGTCGCGCAGGCGAGCGCAGGGTCGTAAAGTCGAACCCTGACCGTTGCACTATTGACGCGGACACGTTTCTAGAACTGCATGCTTAGGTATTAAGCTTAGTTGGTGAGGTTCAGTTTAATACAAATAATGCGAGACAGGTATAATCTTTTTGAGGTTGATTTTTTGGTAGTCGGTTGATAGCTGTGTTGACAGCTTTTATTTAAAGAACAAATATGTCAGATGAACATAGAAAAATTGGCCCTCAGTAAAACTAATCTAAACGGATTCATGATCACTTTGCGACAAATATATTACTCAATGGAATTATTTATTTTAACCGCTTACCGAAATCTGCTTAAATCCGCAAGGTAATCAATAAAAAAACCACACTATGGTTAGTGTACAAAAAATGTGCTCAGTCTATCAATAATTGAAAAACCAGCCAAGTGCGAGTCGGACTTTATCTAGAAGGGCCTTCCGTATCATATACCGGAAAAAAAACAAGTTTCTTGAATTTTTTTTTTAAGGATGGGAAATCATCAAATGACTTCTTCCGCTCTGGGTGGAGCGGAAGGGCGTGTCAGACTCTTACTGACTAAAATCCATCCGTGTTCCTTCTAAAGCCCTTTGCGTTCCAGGGCCGCGGTGACTCTTTCGAACAAATTCCGCAACCCTAGCAGGCTCTGGCCCTAGCGGGCCCCGTTTTTTCTGCTGACATCTCTTTGAGGCGCGCGTGAAACACTACGCGCCATCGACCCGGGCCTGGCGGTGATCGGACAGCGAGCCACCCAACGCTCGCCGTCCCCAGGCCCAAGTTTCTTGTATGGGAGCCCCCTTTTGACTTTTTTAATTTTTATTATTTGTTGTTATAGCGGCAATAGAAATACACATTCTGTGAAAATTTCAACTGTCTACCTATTACGGTTCTTGAGATACAGCCCGCTGACAGACATCTAATACCACATAAAATATGTACGACTCGCACTTAGTCGGTTTTTTTTTAAGTATCTATAAGAATCCACCTATCAGTATCTGAAAAAAATTGCCTGTTCATTGAAAGTTTAGTGTGTGTTGCAGGAGTGGAACTCTCTGCCTGCGTCTGTGTTTCCGGACGCATACAACCCTGATTAATCTCTTCAAAATTAGAGTGAACAGGCTTTTTCTGGCCAAGCTCGCTCCATCGTCGACTTTGTCTCTGTTATCTATGACCTAGACTAGAGTCAAGAGCAAAACCATATTAAATAAAAAATAAAAATAATAAAGTTGACCCAGTAATATCCGATTGCTGTGCAAACGCCTACATAATAACAAAGCAAAATGCGCTAAGTATAGTACTGTCATTATTGCCATAAAATGTTGTGAAACATAGTTCGTATCAGCTGCTTGAGTCCCACGCACGTTAGTAAGAGGGTGGGGACTGGGCTATAGTATTACGATACCACCTGGCTAACTACTTACCTAGAAATGTAGTGATTTAATGATATATTGTGGTTAAAGTTTTATATTATTGTGATAAAGGGCTATTTAAGACACGTAATTTTTACGAACTATGGTCGACACAAGCTAAACGTGCAATAACGGTCATTGACCCACATACATTTATTGACAGACCTAATTCCGAAAACAAAAAAATTGCCCTGAATCGACATCTATCGTGATCCTTTACTTTTTCTAGTATAAACGATTCATAATTTACTGTCCGAGTACCTACGCAGATAAATTAAGGAAAGGGCAGTGAACTTTATTGCAAATTTATCAGGCGCTTATCATATCGCATTCTAATCGAAGTTTTTGACTCAGTTTTTCGAACGAAAATGATCATAAAATTTATTTGACACTTTGTCAAATACGCGTAATCTAACTGCGATTGGTTGAATGAGTTTTCAACAGCCATAGATAATGATTTATTGTATTAAATCCACCTGTGTGCCACTACTATACATAGAGTTTAATTTAATTAATTTTCTTCATTATTCACTTGCGTTTAACTTGTGACGGGCCAAAACATTTTTCCAAAACCCGGGGTTAATCTACGACAATGCTCAATAAACGTACAACAGAGAGTTTTTCAGGATGAAAGCCTTTGGCATTCAGCGATAGTGTAGCTACTGTCAGTAAACATTTGTGGAATGGGTTTTTTTTTTAAATATGTTACTCTTTACATATAAAACTTGCTTTTGCCCGCAAATTTGTACGCGCTTATCCCGTTTTTTTCCCGGTCCCGTAAGAAAGTCAGGAAATCCTTTCTTAATGCTCCCCTACACTCCCCAAGGAACCCACATGCCAAATTTCAGCTTTCTATGACCAGTAGTTTCGGCTGTGCTTAGTCTGTCAGTCACTCAGTAACGAAAGAATTTTATATATTAGGATTACAATCTATATATAATCAGAATTATTACTATGATTCTAAACTCAAAACTGCATACACCCAACAGTGTAACCGGAAGGCGTACTCCGAAATACAAGAAAAAGGAAAACAAGGTCCAAATAAGGCGCCGAACAGAAAACAAAACAAAATCTAAGTAAAAGGACCAACGTGCGAAAAACATCCTAATACCACATAAAATATGTTCCCCTACCATCACGAACACATAGCGTGTACCGTATGTTGTTAATAATAAAATTATTACAGACAACCATCACGTTTCACCCCGGCTTCACCCGCTTTCTCCCGATGAATCGATAATAATTCGCCGATTGTCAGTACCCGCTGATAACCGTTATCATTACCCCTCCCATAACTCCGTCTGGGTACATATAAAAAAATCGTAAAACCTTGGATCGTAAACTGACATCGTAAACCCCGTGGTAGGGAAAAAATATATTTCTAATATGGTAAAGTCGCTAAAAATTTCTCTTTTATAACTGTTGTCGTTTTTTTAGGGGCATAATTTTAGTTTACTTCACAAGGGGGCGAGTCGTAGAAATGGGTAATCGGTTATAAAAAGACGATTCCGATCGTGTCGCCACCTGGTGGCTTCTGGACAAATTAGGGGGTCTTTTTTATGAGCTAAATGGCACTAAACATTACCCCAGTTTTGACTCATGTCTTCGTATAGAAGTCGTTACTTGATATTGAATAAAGAAATACTATTTTAATATTTCTAAAGTCGTAAATGTTTTTATTAGTACTTTATGGACATTTTATTGTGACTACGAATTTATTCATGTAGATTTCACGATACTATACGTCTGGAAATAATATTAATATTCCTCATAATGAACCTCAAAGCGTGATTAAAAATTGAGTTGATTTTCCTAATATCTCAAATTCTTCCGCACAGCCAAAAATACTGGTCGTAGAAAGCTGAAATTTGGAATGTAGTTTCCTTGGGGAATGTCGGGAAGCACTAAGAAATTATTAAGAGAAGATGATTTCCCGAAATTCTTACGGGAACGGGAAAAATCGGGTGATGCGCGTACGAAGTCGCGGGCAAAAGTTAGTACAATATAAGTACTTGAAGGGCTGGTTTTTATCTTGGAATCAGCTGATTCACAGCCTGATTCGAATCGCCATCTTCCTAGCCTTTTCCCAACTATATTGGGGTCGACTTCTAGTATCACCAGATTTACCTGACTAGGTACCAGTTTTTTACAAGAAGTAAATGCTTATCTGACCTCCAAAACCCAGTTACTTGGTAGCACTATACCTCATGAAAGACTGCTGCAGATTTTCTGGTTTCTGACTATCCGTAACGACTGCCAAAAATCTTCAAGCGTATTTTTTTGCGTGTCTTCGTTCGAGAACCGACTGTCGACAAACGACTTCGCAGTTTGTTGAATATTATTCTAATATTAACTAGATAGGTAAAACTTTTTTTTTAAGTGAAACTTTTATTACATCGTCTCAAATTTTTTGTTCTGTGTATCGCATGTCGCGTGACGGTCGGCCGCGGAGTAGGGATAAAGTGAAAGGCGCTCGTCAGAGCAGCCGAGGCCAATATGGCGGCGTCTATAGTTTCATCAGCTGACCGTGTAGTGTATAGACTATTACTCATTTGTGCCAGTGCTCCACGCTAATTTGTTTGTTTTTGTCAGTGTTTTTTTATACCCTTAATGGAATATTATTCCGAAAATTTTTAGTTAAATATCTATAATGTGAAAGAAGTTTCACTTTTACCGTGGTTTCATAAAACCACACAATCCTTTTTTTAAGTTTTGTTTCTTCTACTACTATGCAAGGCTGATGATAAGAATAGAAACAACACGTTGTCACCAATTTGGAAAAACACAAGCACCAGAAACAACACAGTTTATGAACTTTATAGTCACAAACATGCACAGGGTTTACGACCAACCAAACGGTTGAGGAAAAATCGCGAGGCAACCCAAAGTTTTATGGTCAAATGTGAGGCAAGCATCAAGAGTTTAGTACGCGTATAACCAAAAATTTGTCTTTATATCATGCTGGAGGGATTGAGCGAGTTTTGGAGAACATGTTGGACTTTCGAATCCATTGTTAAGGTTTCGAACGTCGATATACGAAAACGGAACCCTAATAGGATCACTTGTGTCTGTCTGTCCGTTTGTTACAGCCAATTTCCCCGATTCTTCTGGAACGAATCAGTTGAAATTTGGTTCACATAATTATTTACTTTTGTGACCCTAACACGGGCGCGTTACTTTATTTTTATTAGCCTACACTGCCCCACTGCTGGGCAAGGCCTCCCTCTATTCCTTCCAAGCCACAGACGCGGACCCGTACAGTAAACAAATCAAAATTTGACCATGTGGCAACTTTTGGGAAATAAATTATAGTTCTTTACCTATGGATTACAGGATCCCTATACAAAGTCTATGGTTTTAAAATAATGTCTTTAAAATATGATTCGTCCGGAACCTTTTGCACGCGAGTTCGACTCGCACTTGGCCAGTTATTATTTTCAGAAAATCTGTATCGACAGAAATTATACGATATTTTTGTACTTCGGTGCGCAGTAAAGTAGGTACTGCTTTGTGGGGAATGAAATCTCAAGGAGTAGATTCGTATAATGCAACCCTTATTAAAATACTATTGGATTTACTGCACTAGTCAAAGAGTCGACTGTCATCACAGTTATAAGAGTGAAATTATTGTTGATCTGTCAAAACAAAAGTTTATAGGTATTCTGGCAGTTGATTTTTTTTTCACAGTTTTCAACAGTAGTAGTTAGGAAACTTAAATATACCTACTTAAAAACAGCAGCCTTAATTGGCTTATTCAATGATAATATTAGTTTAAATAATTTTGCCTCTTTGTAAAACCTGCGTTTTGACCATAACTAAGATTCTTCTATACCAATATGATAAAAACTAAAGAAAATTTGTTTGTCTGTTACGTGCTTATGCCTTAACCGCTAAAACATTTATGATGAATTTTGGGATAGAGATAGATCAAATCGTGGAGAAGGACACACGATATTTTTATACCGGTAATAAGTACCCTCTAGCTAATTAACGCGAGCGAATAATGATTTTAAATAAAATAATCAATTACAATTTTTAATTACCAAAAACTAAAACACAAAACCTCAACAAACAAAATACCAAACTACCCTCTAAAAGAAGATGGATGTACAGTGAGAACAGATTAAAAATATGACCCTAATGGGTGGCAGACACTTGAAAAGTTTGACCCAGATTTTAAGTTCGGTGTTGTATGAGTAATACTCCTGTCCGAACATGGGGCATGTCGTATGTCGGCCGGAGATTATTTGTTATGTGCTAGAAGTTATTATATAGTG
This sequence comes from Mamestra configurata, assembly GCA_002192655.3. Taxonomy (NCBI): domain Eukaryota; kingdom Metazoa; phylum Arthropoda; class Insecta; order Lepidoptera; family Noctuidae; genus Mamestra; species Mamestra configurata. The sequence continues at coordinate 141,547 of NDFZ01005349.1, read as the reverse complement.
CTGGCTTATGTAATTGATTAGGGAAGTAGTTTTTTTAAATGTGTTTCCTGATGGTATGGGGTTTGGTTATAATGTTAGGGTGTAGTTTTGAAACTTTATCTTGATTTTAAACAGTATCAGTAACTGTATTTTAAAACGACTTCAAAGAAGGAGGAGGTTTGAACTGATTTGAAAAAAATATTTTTTCATGTGAAAGGATACACGTTCCGATTGGTCCCATAGAGAGAGAGATAAAAAACTGTTTTACAGCAAAATACAAGCGACTTCCAAATAAAAAAAATAATTTCGAAAGTCGGTATTAAAATACGAAGAAACAACCAAAAATACCGACTTCGGCAATTAAAGTTATTTTATATACTTTGTAGGTTTTTTTTTATTTGGTAGTCGGTTTTTTTATGTTTTGAAAAAAAATTGCCACCACTGACTTGTGACAAACAACAGGGTTTTTCAGAAGGGTTTGGTCATATTTGAGGGTGGTGTTCTGTATCTGCGATACAGTTCAAAAACTGTGATTAAATGCTACGAACTGCATCAGATTGCTTGAAAAGTCATGTTTTTTAACATTTTACTCGTGTTTTGAGGTCGGGTTTTTTGAGAATAGTATTTTTTTTTAAGTTGATATTAAATTTTTAACTGTATTGTAGATACAGCACACCACCCTGAAATATGACCACGCACTTCGGGAACACCCTGTATGTATTCTTTTCTGTTTGTCCTTCAACTTCTGCACGACATTATTATTATTTAATATGGGTTTGCTCTTGACTCTAGTCTAGGTCATAGATACCAGAGACAAAGTCGACGATGGAGCGAGCTTACCCAGAAGAAGCCTGTTCACTCTAATTTTGAATAGATTAGGGTTGTATGCGTTCGGAAACACAGACGCAGGCAGAGACAGACATTTTTTTATTTGTAAGGATTGGAAATCATCAAATGACTCCTTCCGCTAAAACTGCACTGACTAAAACCAATCCGTGCCCTTTGCGTTCGAGGGCTGTGGTGACTCTTTTGAACAAATCCCGCAACTTCTGCACCAGCCTAAGGTCGACTGGTAGAAAATAATTATTAAGTCCGCCTTTGTACAGTGTGCTTTAAGTTTTAATAAATAACTAGCTGCCGTCAGCGACTTCGTCCGCTTGAAATTTGAAAATGATCCCAAGGAAACATAATTCTGAAGTAAAAAGTATCCTGTGACACATTCCAGGATGTCCTTCAATAAGTCAGAGGATTTTTATTCGAAGCAATTTTCGTCTAACACGCGGAGGAAGTTAGTAGCTCCCTAAAATTTCTCTAAAACAGAATCAAAATACTGTTTCCGTACCTTTAAATCTGAATACCGTTTACTACCTACTAACATTTTTCCAATCAAAAACTTACTACCCTTCTTCGAAAATCAGCTCAGTATGAAATAGAAATAAAAATTCTATCAAAACTCGATCACCACAGTTCTGTTATTCAACAATTTACACAAAAAACTCGCAATAAAAAATAACTTCAAACGCCATTTGCTGAAAACTGCATATTAAACTGAAAACTTGCAGTTTTTATAGTAAAAAATTATCTCTTCATAGTACGCGAAACATCGAAAAAATGAGGCGATGTCATTTTTATAAGAAAGTGGGTTAATTGCCCAGCGCTGGGGTAGGGAGATCTCGCGGAAACTCAGTTAACTTAACTATTATAAGTTAAGTTATGGGTAATTGTAAGTTTAAGGTAAGTTGTAAGTGTTTATTGAAGTAAGTGCTAACAACCATCAAATAGGCTGTATATAATCTTGCATCAACCGACAGACCGACCAAAATACATATTTAGAGGCTACCCTAAATTCGTTTTTAGTAACCCTAAAATTCACAAAAACCGGCCAAGTGTGAGTCGGACTCTCACACGAAGGGTTCGTTACCATAAACCGAAAAATACGCGTCTTGTATGGGAGCCCCCTTAAATATTTAATTTAATTTTAATTACTCGTTGTTAAAGCGACAATAGAAATACACACTCTGTGAAAAGTTACCCGTTGGGTACTGAACCCTAAAAACGACACATATCTAAAAAAGCAACGAAAAAATAACAACTAAATCCTTAAACAATCGTGAAATTATGTACAAACGCGTATAAAAACAAAATAAATCATCGCTGTCAATGGCAAAAGTGCCCAGAACACTGGCAGCATTGCCACGTTGAATGGCAATGCTGATTCTTTGGCCAAACAAAAGCCCAGCCAAAAAAAGAAAAAAAGCTAAACCAACATCAAACAACTGAATATCTATTTAATGTATTAATTTGTAACTCAACGGTGTACACGTGAGCTTTGTAAGTGATGGTACCAGGACACAATCCCCTGAAGATGTTTGCAATTTTAATATTACACCACACCAAACAAGGTTGTGAATTGATTGGTCGCCAGTTTCAGCTAGTTTAGAATTTCACGGCACCATACGGACATACTATAAACCATCGAATTTTAATTCATATCATTGTAGTAATATTAAATTCATTATAAGTTGTCTAGAGTTTTTAATATCTCAAGATATTGACGGGATCTGTAAGTTTCCGGTGACATCTTCGCTCACGACAAGTTTCTTTTTGAGGAATAAGGAAGCAGAGGTGCTTCAAAACTCTATATCATGACAGCGAGGATATAGAAATAAAATATAATACATCATCAAATCTCTGTTTCGCCGTAGCACAGAGCTACGCCGTAGGCCACGCTACGTCGTAGCACAGCTACACTTTAGTAAGTGCTTGCTACAAGGAAATAGATATGGATATTTTTGTGAACAATGCCTGTATTGTTATAAAATTAGGTTTACAATAGGTAAGGCCAAAGATTCATTTGTTAAACAAACAATTATGTGATAACATAGTATTATCACATAATATTGAGGTATAGTAATTTACTTACTGAAAGTCGACCATAAACCTATAATTGTATCAAGGTTCTTCCTAAAAGCATTATTAGAAACGTTAGTATTCGATTTATCTAAACTGTCAATGCCAAGCTTTTAGTTTTTTCATGTTTAATTAATGTTTTAATAACAATAATTATCAGATTATTAAGTTTTGCAAACGATTTCAATAAAGTTTAGTCTTTGAGTTTTCTAAATTTCTGAGTTTCTGCGTATAAATCAATAATTAAATAAAATAGAATCAATCGAAATTGAAAAAATTATGGCTAAAGACTCCAAAATGATTATATTTTCAGTTTAAAAACATATGTATCTAAGTCAGAAATTTTCAAATTTATACGGATTAACAATTTTTTACCACTTAACTCCGACCAATTCCCACTAGAAACTGGCGATAAATCTTTAGCTACACTCTCCATAAATCCTGTAGGCACTCAAACGCATTATACCACAGCGACGCAGCCAAATCGGTCAAAAACGAGTGCTTCTGCTTATATATATAAACTGGTGTTAAAATGCGTATACTGTACATAGCCGGTACATAACGGGTATGTATACTGCGGAGCTTGCCAAGGGGGTGGTGGGGTCGCACACCACCCCAAGATATTAAGTCACATAGATGTGTAGGGTTGACAGTTTGGGGTTGGAATTTTTTAATTTACTTTTTTGGGGACAGTTTTCTTGTCTGTTATAGGCAAAGGAGATTTTGGGACGCTTGTATACTAGGTTTTTGTTTGCACTAGGTAAAATCAAACCGCCATATTCAATAAAACGTTCAAATTTTAGTTGCCATGTCATCTCAAAGTCGTTCTAAATCAATGAACCGATTTTTGAATTGAGTATTAAGTTGAATTAAGAACGTGTTAAATACTAATTATTTTATCCTAAAGTTTGACTGGTTCTTGCTAAAGTATAGCTTGATAAACTCACAACTTCGTACTTCAAAAATTAAAAGAAAAACTTTTTACACACAAATATAATTAAATTCGAGATATTCTTCGGATAGGCAGCCGCTCTATGTAAAACACTGGTATTCAGCTGTACCTGTTACGACTAGAAGCCGGACCAAACCTACTTGGGAAAAGGCATTTTGTCCAATTGAAACTAAGATCACAAATTTGAACGATCTCATTTAGAGTGCTAATTACTCGTACCTAGTTCCACCAAATGAAATCACCAATCTAATTCTCAAACCATTTCAAGTGCCAAGTAGGTAAGAGTGTATGAAACTTGTCACGTGAAACAAGAGCAACCACCTGTGTATATCATAAGGATAAGGAATGTCAGATGACGTCACGTGAAGGCTTTTAAAGGGGGAAATCTCGGCGTTGAAGTTGGGCCGCGGAAATCGACGTTGCAATAGTTCAAATCGTTTGGTTGACGTGTTTTCTATGTCAGATTACTGTTACTACTATTGTGGTTCTGTTACTATGTTCAGGTATTTTGAGTGATATTTCTCTGCCACTTTTTTCTTTCAAACTAGATAACTTAACAATAATCGGTAAGTAAGTAAGAATGGTGGCAAATTTTCTCAGGTCAAAATATTAATCTCAATTTTAATTCACTTCACTTTTTGAATAGTAGGTACCATTTTTATCATGAAAATAAAATGTCTTTTAAAAAAGAAACAGCTATTTCTTTTGATTTTTAGTTGGCAACGAGCTTTCTTAACAGAAATGCATAAATTCTAGTTATTTTTTCAGAAAAAGAAAATCTTTGGAATTCACAAAAATTAAAGCAACCATGTTTCGCTCGCGCGACAGCCCTATCGGTCGTGGAATCACAACGACTCAGCGCTGCAATTGCATCGCATTATTACGAATTTAATGGTCTTCGGACAAACGTATATGCATCAGTTGTCACTATTGGTACCGCTAGTACCGCCAGTCTGCATGGTACCGAATAGTGCCGAACAGTGCCGGATAGTGCCGACTGTATTGTCAAAGTTATGCGGGGTTTTGTTACAGATGAGTAAACATGGTTTAAGGGTTTTCTGGGGATGAGAGCGCGTTTCATGTGGTTTCTATTTGTGAAAAATTGGTTTTGACATTTTTGATGAAAGAATTACACATTTTTCGTTACAAATGCAATATGATACTAATATTATAAAGCCGAAAGTTTGTGAAGTTTGTGTGTGTATGTTTGTTACTTTTCACGCGCAAACGGCTGGACCGATTTAGATGAAATTTGGTATAGAGATTGTTTGCGTCCCGGGAAAGGACAAGATAGTTTTTATCCCGGTAGTATGTTCCCTTGGGATAGTTTTCGACATTCACGCGGGCGGAGCCACGGGCGACTGCTAGTCTGTATTTAAATTAATAATATAATTGGCGGCTTGAAATGTTTTTTTATTTTTATTTTGCAAGTCATATCGAAATAACAAGTCAAGCCAAATGAAAATCAACATAACCTTAGTAAAATAATGATAATTATCTGGTCAGAGAAAACTGTACGCAGACAAGTGGACATGAAATCAACAAATTTTGTTCCAAAAACGTCCATTTGTACACAAATAAAATCAAACTCAAATCAGTTTTTCATTTACCCAGCAAAAAATCTGGCGTGACAAGACCCATCGTATCAGAAATTCAATTACTTTCCATCTATCAAAAAGATCAAAAAAATTGAACGAAAAATAAAATTGGCATTTGGGATTGTTTGTCAATTATCTGATGGGACAGGCAATGTCGGGGCGGTCACCTTGAGGGAATGTCTATGATTTTATATTATTTTTGACGACACGATTGACGCAGTGGTTGAGCGATTGACTGCTGCGGTGCGTGTCGCGGGTTCGATTCCCGCACGGAACAAATATTTGTATGGCCTACAGATAGTGTTGTTCCGGGTCTGGCTGTTTGTGTATGTGAATTTGTATGTTTGTAAACGCACCCACGATACAGGAGAAATTCCTAGTGTGGGGCAACGTTTTTAAAAAAAAAAAAAAAAATTGTAGATTTAGTAGTATAGCTTCTAGAAGTGCAGGAAATTCTTGTGCCTGTTATTTTACCGACAGTAGCAAGAGTCAGGAATATTATTTGATAGGCTTGCGTTTGACCTCACTCTCCCCTGATTGAAAAGGATGATGTGGGCTACGATGGAGCACGCTTGCCTAGAAGTAACCTATTCACTTTTGAAAAACGAAAGACTCCCAAGTTTACAGGACTTTGAACGTCGATTTTTCCAGCAAAGCGTGTTACAACCACGCAGGTAGTAGCAATCTTTTCCAATCTTCTATCGGGAAAAAATTAAGTTTGAATCGAAGAGTGATTGGCCCCATGATTGGTTGATTAGTTAAGTCAGTTTCCAGTATAGGTCTAGTGCTGAATACCAGTTTTCCAGTCGAAATACAATCAGAAAAGGGTAGGCAGAGTTACTATTTTTAATCCGGTATTTTGTACACAACTTCCTCTCTTGTCTTTCTTTCTAAAAACAGCCGCATGCCTCGGTTGTCGAGATTAAGCGACATTTGCCGAGTTCGGTCCATTAAATACCAAGACTCCAGGGTTGCAGAATTGGTTCGAAAGAGTTATCGAGGCCCTTGAACGCAAAGGACATTAGGAGGAACACGGATGGATTTTAGTCAGTAAGAGTCGGACACTCCCTTCTGCTACGCCTGAAGTGGAAGGAGTCGTTTGATGAATTACCGTTCTTAAAAAAAAGAACTAGATTCCTCCGTCTTTGGTTCCGGCTTTCATTTGAAGATCGTGAACTGTTATAAATGAAGAATAAAATCTGAAACCAGTTTTGCTAAAGGTGGAGGTGTTACCCAGTTACTGAGTTTTGGAGGTCAGCTTGGCAGTCTCTCCATGAGAAATACTGGTACTGTAAGACTGGAAGCCGCCGTCAATATACGACGGTATTTGGTTCGTTTTTTATTACACTTTTCAAAACCTAGAGAGCAGATAAGACGCAGTTAAAAAATATTGCTTAGAAATTTCAAAAAATTGCGATCTTGGCAGCGTTTTAAGATCTGCAGTAAACAGAGGAAACATTAATTGCATGTGACGTCACTCACAAGTCCCGCCATATTAGATTGAAGCCATCCAGTACAAATAACATTTTGTGTCACAAGGATAGAAGAATAATTTCAGAATTGTATAACTTCTCTGTTTTCGACCATGTTTTTTTTTTTTTTTCATGTATCAAATTTGTACTCATTCATTTAGATTTTTCATACTAGTCAAATATTATTACCCTATTGAAAATCATGGCAGAAGGATATATAATGAACAAAACTATTTTCATTTAGCGGTATCCGGAGCACTATTCAGGATTTTTTTATAGAAACATGCAGAAGTTTAGGTAATTTTCTATTTATTAACATTCTCTCATACAACTAAATCAAACCAAAGTATTAACATCTAAATACCCAATTTTAGTCGCGAATAAAACCGTGGGACATTCAAGTAAATAATATATTTAGTTCCAATCGTTTGATTGTCTGTGCCAATGTCACCGGGGTCACCTTGGTGAGCTGTTTCTAAGAAATAATCTTATTTTGTTTGTATTTCTTTCGCTTTTCGCTGAAATCCGAGAAGTTGTGAATACCGTTGATTGCAGTGACTTCTTTGATAAGCCGGATTGAGATAGTTTAGAAAATAATAAATAAGGGGTTTTTTGTTGAAGTTAATTGAATTATGTATTGAAATGTTCTTGGATGATTTGAGTTTGTTTTGTTTGGTGAAAATAAATAAGGTTTTGCTATTTGGTGGGTCCATAAACAAATTTGTATTTCAAAGTAAATAGTAACGTTTTGGGTTTTCCATGATGGAATGTTAATGAAAATTAAAAAGCATAGTTCAAGTCACTTGGAGTGAAATGCAAAAACGCCATCCTTTTAGTCTTTTAAAGAGTACAATGAATTTGTAAATCGCTTTATTCTATGGTATTTGATGGGTGTTACGAAGTCTTGCCTGAATAAATTAGTAAAATTATAATATTTTTGACGTGACAACGTCTAATAAATCAATGAACGCCAGCTGCACGCACGAAAAAGGATGACTCATTGTATCGTTACGATCATTTCATCAATGTTTTGTTATGACGTTGTCACGTTAAACTATCGCCCGTAAACCGAATTTACATACAACCATTTTTTTTTAATTATTATTTTAAACTTGTAATTGCCGATGATTTACTATTGTAAAAAAAGACAACTCATTAAGAGGGCAAATTTTCGGAAGTCATGCTTCTGGATGCAGGAGTTAAGGATGTACTTGCGCTGTCAATTAGGGACTACATTCACTGTTTTTGGAGATTTAAAACTTAAGTTATGACTTGAATGTCATCTATCTTTACCTTACCTTTTTTTTACCTTTCTTTGTTTAGTCTATTTGACATTTTTATTGAAATTGATTGTATTTTGTATTTGTTAATTAAACATAATTAAATAAATTTGTACGCCTCTGGGCAAAGCATAGAAGATCTATAACATATCACTCTGTTGTAATTTGACCTGTTTACAAATAAAGCATTCTGATTCTGATTCTGAAAGCCTACCTGACCTAAAACCTACTATGTAAATATATTTTGCACTACCACTATTACACTCCCTAAATACCTTTGTATTAATCATTCCTTTACTCCGATGTTTTTCTTCACGTCGGAGTGTTATCGGGTCATAAATAACGAGCTGATGTCTACGGCACCGGTCCACGCCCAGGATTCGAACTTGAGATAGTATGGTGGGTTTCAAGGTTACTAGCACTATATCCTGGTACATAAGGTTCATTTTGTAAATGTGTACGTTGTGTTATACGTCTGTCTACGTTACCCTTTCGGGGAGTAGAGGCGTGCTGTTTAAAGGTAAGGTTCGTTTTTCATTTGCCTTAATGGCACTACTTTTATTTATGTATTTATTTGGCTTAAATTACTCTCTGCACTTACAGTCCGAACGAATACGTACAGAGAGTCATAATCTTATTATAAATTAGATATTTTAAAAACTGGAAAGTAACACATATAGGTATTAAAAATTAGATATTTTAAAAATTGGAAAGTAACACACATAGGTATTAAAAATTAACAAAAAATACAGAATAACAAATTATTTACCAATAATAAAAACAAATAATAAAAATATTAATATTTCAAGCAAGCAAGCAAGCTTTCAAGTTTTTAAAAGCTTAACAAATGTGTTGCTGGGGAGTTTGTTGCGCCACTTCTTCTTCCCAGCTACAACACTAGGAAGTGGTGACGGGCGGGCGTTTTGGGGGACTGTCTTTATGTAGAACTTCGACGTTCAAAAAGTGCTGGCACTCAGCCTAATTTGAATAAATGACTTTTGAATTTTGATTTTTTTTATATTTTTAAATATTTTTATATCTTTATATTTTAATATTTAAAAATGTAATTTATATGTATATAATATGAATAAAGGAAAAAATAATAATAATCAAATGAATTCTTCATGCTGTGATCAAAAATTTGAGTCAATAAATAATTGTTAACAGTTAACACTGTTATGCTTACTGCCTGCTAACTGAATAATATAAAAAAATAATTTCATTTCATTTTTAATTTCGTATTATTGAGTAAAGTCAAGGAAATTACTCGTAGTTGTTTAGTGGTTGACTTAAAACTGAAATTATTGTAATTTTCATTCTTTGTATGAAAAGGCAAATTTTATCTCAGTTGTGTGTAAATTTGATGGTGACTGTATATTGAATTATTGCTATTCTTGGTGCAAAGTGCACTACATACATACATAAAGATGCCTACTTTTATGAAAACGCCAACAGCAATGCTCGAAAAAGCCAGTAATCCATCAGTTAGACACCATAACATAATTTCACTCCTGTATTCTCTTTTCTATTTTGCCGGTTATTATAATTATCAGTGATCAGCATTGCAGCAGTGGTAGTGCTATTCCCGGGATTTAGTGACCGTTATCTTAACATGGATATGCCTTCTGTATCCCTAAGTAATATGGCAAACAGCACCGCGCGGGACCAGTTTATACCGAAATGACTATTTTGATATGTCAATGTGTGTGCTTATGATATCTTAAACAGTTTAAGTTCATTTAATACATTGATATTCAGAAAAATATTCCCGTAAATCTCGGGGCATGTCCATATCAACATGATCATTCAAGTTTATTGAACCAAAATAGCACTACCTACTCCGACCACTGCTAATAACCCTGAGACCGGACACAAATCCAAACTAACACTTAATATTTATTTCGAAAAGCTGAGTTTCTAATCTCTTACCAAATTTATATAGACGGCTAAATATGAATAAATGTTCGTAAACATTACTTAAACGATCACCTGTCTACCTGAAAATAAATATATTCCCTTACAGAACAGTTACAGTTTGTTGACATTGAAAAAAACTTTACATAAAGTTTGTATAAGTTGCGAACTTTGGGAGCCAGTGGCGAGCGACGGGTTCACAAGTTTTTTAATGAGATCAGGTTTTAAGGTATGCGGAGGTGTGACGTCATGAGAAATGGGGTTGGCAGAGATGTAGGTGCCATTGCTTTTTGGTAGGGGGTATATTTTTGTGTTCGATTTTGAAAAGTGTTTTCTCCTAACTGACTGTCAACGCAAGCCAAAACGATTAAGTATCGAAAGCTGAATATTGGATTATAGGTGTATATTATAACGTGGATACCTTCATCGTTCTTACTAATTTATTTACATAGATATTTACAACTATTATAATAAATACTTAACTAACTATATAGACTATAAATAAAAACTCCTAACTAAATTAACCCTAAAATGTGGCGTAAAAAAGTTCATCCGCATCGCTGTCGACTGGAAGTGTACCCAAAAGACTGGCGGCAATGCCACGTTGTATGGCAATGCTTATTCTTTGACCAAGGTAAAAGCCAGCCTCTTACTAATTGTCGCATTATAAATGTGAAAATTTAGATGAACGGATGTTTCATACTCAATCACGCCAAAATGGCTAAATGCGTCTGAATGTAACTTGGCACATAATAGATTATTATACGAAAAAAAAACGGCAACTTCATATGTAGAAAAGACCCAATAATTCAAATAATTCAGGTAATAAAAAACAGGAAATAAGAGTCATATCTACTCGTTTTAGACCACAACTTTACAGACACAAATATCATCCTAGAAAAGAGTCTAGAAAAATTATGATTTAGGCTAGATATAAGGAAGCCTGCGAGTCTATACATCTGTATATTCTAGTCTAGACATTATAATCAGGTCGGACTCAGTCGAGCGATCTCCTCGGACCACTAATTCTTGAGATATTCATGTTATCAATAAGAATTGGCAGAGACGATCTGTTTGAGATGTTAGGCAAGACTGAATATTGTAATGGTTTTCTTTAATCATAATATTTATTTACATTTAACGAACTATAATATGTACAACTAAATACTTAAACAACTAGACTAATCATCGCGAAATTATGTACAAATGCGTAAAAAACAAAATAAATCATTGGGCATCAAAAAATTCATCCACATCGCTGTCAATGGCAAAAGTGCCTAGAACACTGGCAGCATTGCCGCGTTGAATGGCAAAGCGAACTATCTTAGTTTGGCCAGTAACGTCCGGTACATTGTTAAATTTCATCGGAACAACTTCCCCGTGCCACGTTTAGCCCCGCTCTCCCCTACAGTAATTTTTTAAGAGAAATATAAACTAGAAAGAGCTTAGTAGGTTCAACATAGTATAGCAGATACAAAAGTACAGAATGCTATAATATGTATGGTATGCGGGAGATACTTCTACAAACCCACTCATTTTAGGTCTGACTCTATAAACAAGGAGTTTGTTAACCCTTGGACCCTGTTCCCAATCATGAACACTTATCCCAGTAATGGGAAATCTTCCCTTTTGAGATCCCAGGATGGATTTTATTGTAACATCGTTAATTACGTAGAGTTATCAGAATTATTTAAGTGTAGTTGTAGTTTAGATTCAGAAGCCAGAAAATCTGACATCAGTCTTACCAAGGAGTGCCGTGTGGGGAACACGGCACTCCTATCTCCTATCTCCGGCTATGGTTAGGTTGGTTTGTGGATGGGTGACCATCTTAACATACCGAGTTTCCTCCGTACCTCGGAAAGCACGTTAAGCTGTTGGTCCCGGTGTCATTTGTAGATCTTTAGCAGTCGTTACGGATTGTCAGAAGCCAGTATATATGACTCCAGTCTTGCCAAGAAGTACCGTGTTACCCAGTTAATGGGTTGTGGAGGTCTGGTAGGCAACCGCTCCACGTAAAATACTGGTATTCAGCTGAATCCGGTTTGACTGGAAGCCGACCCCAATATAATTGGGAAAAGGCTAGGCAGATGATGAGCTGTAGTATAGATACCGAAATTCGAAAACGAACTTCCTGAGGGCAAGTATAATTAAAGTAAAATAAAAAAAGGTATTTTTATAGTGCTGAAATATTTTGTAAATATCTACTTTGTGTAGTTCGTACTGTTTTGTAAAAGACAACGTTTTGATTTTAACGTTACACCAATAAATACAAAGTCTAAAACTAATCGTTCATGAATAACGGCTGTCTGTTCTGCTGACGACATATTGTGATGTAGGTAATGTTGTGTCGTCGTGATGTGTTTTCTTTCACCTCATTAGGTTTATGATGTCTGGACAGTAAATAGGACGGCCAGCATGAACTAGGTGAGACAGACACAGTTATTGGATTAAGATGCATTGATATTTATTTTTTTCCGACTTCAAAAAAAGGCGGAGGTTCTCAATACGTCGGAACAATTTTTTTTTATGCATGTTCCCCGGTTACTCGAAGATGGCTGGACCGATTTGGATTGTTTTTGTTAGAAAGCGTATACTTCCCAGGTGGTCCCATGATCATCAAGTCAGGATCTGATGATGGGAGAGAGAACTCAAATTTTATGGGCACACTTGAAGCGATTTGGGTAGTTTTTGGAGGAGTACTTTCTCGGAGTGGTCCCATTTAAATTTGGTGAAGATCTGATGAAGAACTTCGGAGATAGGCAACGAAACTCCCCAAAAAATGATAGCAAATGGACTGGGATTGCTGAAATCTCATGTCTGTCTATTGTTTACACCAGTTCATAACATAACATCACGCCGGTACGCTGTGAAGGGATAAGCACACGTGAACCACTAAAAAGTGAAAAGTGTGTTTTAATTTGGAAGTCGGTTGTATTTTTTTGTAAAAAGTTTTTTACTCTTAAAGAACAAAAGGAGAAACCATCTTCAGTTAGTTGAATGGACAAATATGGGGCGAGTTTAATGCTATGCTAACGATATAGTTATGCTAAATTAATTTATCTACTATCATATATTTGTGAAATTATAATATTTATCGAGTAATCTTTCATTTATTTTTTGTGGAAATACGACTAATGTAAACGTTTCTTTCTTCGATTAAGGAATCCAGTCCAAGTTTCCATTTTTATAAACCATTCTAATGTTTTCAGGAAATTGAAAACAAAAATCACCCAGGTTCATAAATTGACTTCAGACGAAAGCCTCAAGAATTTAAGAGCCAGACTTGCATATAAAAAACTAATCCAGAATATGAATTGGATTGGTTACTCTTTATTCTCTAGTGTGTATTGACCCTATAACAAATTCATCATCTGCCTAGCCTTTTCCAAACATATTGGGGTCGTGTTCCAACCAAACCGGATTCAGCTGGATACCAGTATTTCACGTGGAGCGGCTGCCTACCAGACCTCCACAACCCATTAACTGGGTAACACGGTACTCCTTGGCAAGACTGGTGTCAGATTATCTGGCTTCTGAGAATCCATAACGACTGCCAAAGATGTACAAATAACGGCTTAACGTGCTTTCCGAGGCCCGGAGGAGTCTCGATTTGTTAAGATGGTCACCCATCTACAAACCAACCTCGGCAAGCGTTGCTTAACCTTGAAGATCGACCCATGCGGCTGTTATTATTGAGCCACGAGCTAAATACGAACCACCCTATAACAAATTACAAAAAATAAATACTATAAATACTATAATACATAGAAAATACCTGGTACTAAACCAAAATTGTACCTAACTGTACTCTTTTATGTACATTCACTAGTTACTAGTTTATTCACTAATTGAAGCATTAACAATTCTCCTAAGATTGCACACTGAAACATTCAACATAATAAATCTGACAACCAAAGATAGAAAACCAGTTATTCTGTAAACTACAATTTTCCTGCTGCACCGCTTACCAAAGCCCATAACACAGCGGAAACACGATTCTACCGTGAAAATTTTCAACCAAACAATTTGCTTGAACCGACGGATCCCGAATAATACCGGGAAGGAAACAAGGGTTGTTGACGAGCCCATTAATACCCCATCAATAGAGACTGACCCTTTAAATTAGGTAAATGAGATCGTTCGTGATATGGATGGAGGGAAATGTAACTGCGGATGTTTGGATGTTCACGGATGTTGTAGATCTGGGCCGATTAATAGATAATTAGTTTTTGGTTAAATGTAGTTTTGGTTGGCTATAGAATCGCTATCGTTATTGTGTTTCTAATTGAAACACATCCAAGGTTTATGAAACTGTTGCGGTATTTGTTCGAAAGAGTCACCGCGGCCCTGGAACGCAAAGGGCTTTAGAAGGAACACGGATGGGTTTTAGAGCGGAAGAAGTCATTTGATGACTTCCCATCCTTAAAAAAAAATCTGTGTTAATTTTTCAGGCAAAAGTGGAGTTTTAGAAATACTGAGATTCAATTGCTTAATTTGAAAATGTGAGGTAAGCCTTTTATGTATGCTTTTGTTTGACATGTATCTGTTCTTAATATTCTTTATTGTAAAACAAACATACATAGTATACAGTGATTTGAGAGATCATAGAGCTTCTTCTTGTCAGTAGTACATTTGATTTTTTGATGAACTGAATGTTATAGTGAATTCAGTATTTAATTAGAATTATGAGAGCCAGGAAATTGCCGACACAAATAACAAAGTATGGAGTACTTCTCAATTTATTCCAAAATTCTAGAATATAATAAATTTGATTTGAATACTGCGAAATCAATCATAGCTGGACCTATCCTAGATGAACAATTATCTCAAAAACTTTGAATTTGTCAACAACTCCGTAGTTTTGAAATCTAAATAAATATTGTGCAATTCATACTAATCAATTGGATACCTACTTTCTGTATCCTGATATTCAGTCAAGCATTGATCGAAATTGGCACATGAATTATCGGAAAACATAGTAAGATAGAAATATGAAGGACCCAGAATATAAAGCATCTTATCTTGAAGCATCTTGCTAGTCAATCTGCTAATCATTTATCCTTCGAAATATTTTCGTTATTCAAGCCAGCTTACGTTGTAGGGGACTTAGGTGAAGAAATCGGAGATGAAAGTCAAGTAAAATCAGAACCATCACCCCTTTTTTGCCTAAATGGTTAATAAGAGCTGCGGTTGTAGTACACCGACATGTAGCCTGTTTCCTTATTCGTCAGGGATTACGTTAAGGACCCTATCTAAGGGGCCTAGGGCAATAAACCGAAGTTTATGCTGCTGCGCTTTGCCCGACCCAGGAATCAAACTCAGGACCTTATAGTCAGCAGTCGCTTTTGCGGCTACTAGTTACCTTAACGAAAAAGTCAAAAATTTAGACTACTAGAAAAATTGGATTAACATTATTAATAAGTTATCCTTTAAAATATAATCAGCTATGAATAAACTAATTTTCTTAATAAAACATCCACTTTGTAACAACATTTAATTCGGGAAATATTTAGAAAAATATGAGTAATCATTTGAACAGAATTCAAATGATTACTCATATTTTACTACGTGCAACCTTGCATGAAGATGCTGCGTCCGATCAAACGAGACATCTGAAGTTTTCCCCCTCGTGTTATGCATGCATTATAATAATAAGGTCGGACCATAAATTATATCATTAGTTTAATGTTTCTGAAATTACTTGATTTCACTAGGTAATTCATATTAATTTACAGTCTGCTTAGTACTTTCAATAGTCATAATTATTATTTAACGTGAACTTAAGTCGCCTTAAGACCTCTTAACCAACAAGATTTCATAACTAAACTAAAAGAAAAAAATATCATAGAAAGCCAAATTTTCTGTCATGGGGACCTCAAAACTGAAAAGAAAATAACCACAAACGGCTCCACCACCCCTCAAGAAACCAGAACGCAATCAACAACCCAATTACAATTAAATAAATAAAACATAATTGGTAACGAACATGACATAAGAAAATAACCTCTCAATAAAACCCATGTGAGAATCACGTGCGGTATAATACAAATGATCTGACGGAGCCCTGGACTCTGTAGGTCATCGAAGGAAGCAGGGGAAAGAGGGGAGCATAGCTGTGGCACGCAAATGATACGCGGGCAAGGCGCCCCGCATCGATCGGCCATGTGCCGGCCCGCAACCCCCCCTCCGCGCGCCGGGGGCACACACCCCCACATCCCCGCGCACCCATCCACCCCGCCAGACACAAACACCCTCACGCACAGACGCACACACACCAAGTATCTAATGTGTTCTACCAAATGATCCGAATAGAATATTAAGTCATCTATGTATGTTAAACTGATGGTCATGGGTCTGGTTAAATTTTATTGGGGTCTAAGTAAAAGTCTAAACACCTGATATGTTCGATTTGAATGTATTTTGTATGTTTCTGTTATTATAAAATATTAGGTAACAGTTTTCAAAGAAACCAAAATAATTTCGATTTGATTATATCCGCTAACCACATCCAGAAAAGATAAAAAACCATATTCGAATTCAAATGAACCGAATCCAATAGCTAATCAACCCGAAAATCAGTAATTAGTGATACCGAATGGAGGGTGACGTCAGTAAATGGTTGTATTTATAACAACAGTTAGTTGTACAGGTTTTCCATCAGTGAAAGTGTGCGTGCCGACCCCACGGGGAGGTTAATTGAGCTCACAGCCACGTGGGAGCAATTATTTACCTTCAGGTAACCACGTGCATCGCTCACCGACTCGATACAACGTCACTCCAGCCTCAAACTACACAAACTACACATTCCACAAACTACATATAGTGAAACGTATATAGCCACTAGCGAAGCATTGCGGAGGAGCTAACTAAAAATGAAGAAATAAGATGGTGAATTTACAGACATTCGGGTTTAATGTTTCTATTCAGAGCCCCACACTCAAATCTAGACTCTAAACACTAGTCGTAGGGCTCAAACTACAATGCTACCGGCTACGCCACATAAATATACGCAAAGACACTCAGTGCAAAAGACTGGCTGGTCTTCGGTAAACGGACGGAGGGTGATACTAAAAACATGAATAAGAGTGTTTAAATGATTTATTGATCACAATTAATCGCATCAAGCTGATACATGAAGACTACATAGTCAAAATCGCAAATGCTTTGCGAGATCGCATGCGTTCGATACAGATGACATCAACATTTTACGAGACGATACACTTTAATGACAGTAATAACACTAAGACTACTTAACTACGTATTAAGCTAGGCTACACGACTATTACTACAGAAGCATTGCCTGATGTAAATAAACGTAAAAATGCAGCATTTGAGCGGTCCGGCGACGACACCCGAATGTAGGGCACGTGATCCGCAGCCACACGCCTCAAGATCTGAACTCACATTAGCCACAAACCGGTACAGTCCGAAACACTTTTATACTAGATGATTAATTAATTTAAATTACAAAATGATCACAGTCAACAGTCTCTGGCCGGTCGTCTCGTGGTGAACGGGGTTCGCGTTTGGTCTCGCGGAATACTCATTTGGTTGTTTCTAGCGCGCCATTTACGTGCGGTGTGCGCGGCGGCCACGGCTCGACTGGGCGGCGCGCGCTCCCCCGCCTCCGCCCGCCATCCCCCCAGTTGCATCCTTCAAACGCTCCCTGATAATCGGGAGAAAATACTACACACAGTTGCAATTGGAATGCCGCATCGTGTTCTTTTTTAGCTATGAGTCAGGCAGTAATCGCATCAGCCCTCATTGGCTACGAGCTTCACTCGACGCTCGTCGAATGCAATTTAGTCAAAAAGACTTCCGCTCAAAAGGACTTAATCAGATCATTTTGTGTATTTTCGTGTTTCGTGTCGCTCGTGACGGTCTAAATCGAGCTCGTATTTTAGAAGGCTATAGAGCATGAATATAGATGTTTCATTTCGTCGACGGCACGTTTTCATGTTAAATTATGACTAGTTGAGACGAGACGGCGAAAAAAACTATGTTCTCGATGCCCTAAGACAGTCAGATCTTAGATATCATAAATTTAACCAATGCCGTTTTATTTTCTTTGGTATTGCCTAAAAAAACGGATTTTCTTTTATATTGAATGTTGAATTTTGATGAAATACATTATTACCATACATCTTAAATGCGCATATTTAAGTTTGAATCTTCAAGATTTTTTTCAGTTTCATCAATTTTAACCTTCATATCTTAAACTGAGTCGTTTATATCATAGGATTATTAGAGTAAGATACCACATTACCCAACATATGTTAATGAAGTCAAAATGTTTCCCCTCATCCCGGAGAATAGAGTTGGGCTCCTAAATCACACACTTATGGAATATATAAAGATATACTTTTGACGTTCTCTCCTCAGAAAACTGGGCGAGTAATGCATAGAGATCTCTCAGCCACTTATCATGTACTACTCATAAAAAATGACTTAAGAAAAGGGTTTACTGCAAGTAATCATAGATAAGAAGGTTATTCATTGTTTTATGAAGAAGAGGACTTTCTGGATGATGTTGATGATTTATCGCAAATGAGGGTAGGTTGCTAAGAACTAAATGCTGTAATATAAGTTTGGAGTTAATTTTTTCACAACTGGACTTTGAAGCGTACACTAGATTGGTAACATAGTTATACTGGCAGTAACACTATAACGATCTAATATAGAAACTATTTCAAAATCCTGAAATAGTCTCCAAGATGAATAAATAAGAAAACAGAATTGCATTCCATTATTAATGAAGGATTCAGAAGGATCGAGAATGATCACTTTAGCACGTTTTGAAATCCGAAGAAGAGAAAGACAACCCCTAAAACTCGGACAGATCTCCACTTTCGACAGTTTAAGTAAGAAGTAAGGGTGGTATAGTAAACTTCAGCAAGACTCAACAGCAACAACTAAACCAAAATAAACATCACACTTCCATTTCATCACAACTCCAGGACAATGACCCTTCCCCATAAAACGCCACACACCCACAGCATATTAAAAATTTCGCCATCATCAGACCAACTAACCAAAACCGTTAAATTTTTAGAGTTAAATAACTGAATTAAACAAATTCTGATAGCTAACGCCTATTAAATGTTCAAGGGTTTAATACCGAGTACATAAAGCCGTATGTCGTACAGCCTCAACTCGCTACAAACGATACCATAGCCTCGCAACTAACAGCCACGAATTTAATGTGAGCGTAATAATTTCTAAAGCGCCCATATATAAGTCTGTCAACTATTTTAGTACCATAAATAAAACAAACTACATGGGGATATTATCATGGGATTGTACAGTTGATGCTCTGGTCATATTGTATGTTTTCCATGAATCTCAACTAAGAAAAGTTCTTTAAATTTTTAAATGGAGCGCCGTTGTGTTTCTTTTGAATGGAATTGGCTGTGTTTCGGTGTATTGTGTTGGTTGATTTGTGAGAGGAGTGTTATCAGGTGGATTAGACGAAGAATTGTACGCTTGTGATCTGAGTTTTGTTACATTTTCTACAGTTTTTGCATGTTTCAATGTTAGTCATGCCGATTCTACCGTGATTTGACTATTCGCTAATGAGTGTACTTTATCTAAGAATAAATTTATTCTAGTTGACTTTCTAATTATTAATAACTCTAGCTGAGATGGCCACGTGTTTTTGGTGGCTTTTCATACATTGTTAATTAAAGAGTTGGTTAATGATAATATTTAGAAAGAAAAAGAGTTTGAGGAAATATGCATCATTCGCCAAAAACAAACATCGCCCAGCATAATTTTTTCCCAAAAGCCAGTGATAAATGAATAACGTTGACTAGAGCAGCATAAAAATACGTACGTATCATTAACACAGCGGTGTTTAAGGTCGCCTTGTCGCAAATTAACTCTTTTTCTTTCTTTCATCTTTCTAAATAACTCACCATGTTAAGAGAACCTCTATTCTTCTCATCTTTTTGTAGGTCTCGACAATCATACGCACCACTTACGCCTAAACTCCTATTTCGTTAAATATAATATGTCACTGCATGCTGATAGCGACGATCATTTGATCATAATTCTGATTTTAAGCCGCAGTGTTGGTGGATAACCGATAATGTTAATTGCGTACCACTACAGAGAGTCGCGTGTTTTGGATGACCGGTGGTTGAGTCAGCCATTTGTTAACTTTTTATTGATTTGGAGGTATTAGCGGGAAGAAAAGTGTTTAGTAAAATTTTTAAAACGATATTTTTTTCAGAGGCATTCGGGTTAATCGTTGATTTCGATTCCAAGGTGTCTTGGATGGAGTTAAAGTTGAAATTTATGACTGTCCTTAGTTCTACAACTATTAAAATTCTTGAGCAAGTTTCTTTTTTCCAAATTGAATAATTATGTATAATAAGGTGTTGTTTTTGTTGTACATAATAAAGATACTTACGAGTTTATGTTTTAACAGTTCATATTTTAGGGTTTCATACCAGAAAAGTAACCAGCGGAACCCTGTAACTAAGCCTTCGATGTTCGTCCGTCTATTTGTCAGCGGGCTGTACAGCTTATATCTCATGAAGATCAGCGTGTTTATGTCACCTTTGGAACCCTTTGCGTGTGATTCCGGCTCACAAAGCCAAATCAATTTTTGTTTTACAAATCTATCCAAATAAATCATACAAAACTTGTGTCCGTCTTTTCAGAGTGAAAAAAAAAATGCATTATTATACCTATTTTCTGCATTAGTACTGCAGTGTCCCTGAACACGTTTGTACTTGTCCGGACACATGGCGAGCAGTGAGTTATCCCGGGGCTTCGCTCGTTCATTCTGTATTCATATGTTTTTATTATCATTTTTTATTCCCGCCTGCATTTGTTTCAGCTTCAGTCACATAGTACATGAGATAAGCTACTCGACTATTGACAACAGCTTGCACTGACTGGTCAGGTCCGCTCAAATCTGTGTGGTTCTTTCCTCAAAAGATCATTTCAGACACTGGTCTACATGGTTCTCATATAACGTATTGTGAATGTGAGGACTATGTAGATCACCCGCCATATTAGGGTTTCATTTGAGTTAGTCTGGTAGTTTGAGTTATTGATGCGGCCTACCCAAATGTCCTTACTTTGGTATTTTTCGTCAAATCGTTGAGCTCCTTAAAGTTCTAAGTTTGAGCTACACGATAACTGAAAAATGCTTGCATTGTCTGGATAGGTCCACTCAAATATATATGGCACTTTCCTCAAAAGGCCACCTCAGACATTAACCTACATGGTTCTCATATGATTTGACCAGTACAGATTGTATGGACTTTAAAAGAGAGAGACCTCTGAGTTTGGTTCGGTGTTTCTTCTGAGGGTAGTCAGCTAGGAAACACCGGCTTCATCTAGCTTAAAATGACCAAAAAAGATTGACGTGTAAAAGTAATCATATTTAACCTACTTGCAAAATAAATATCATTTATCATTTATCATGGGCCTGTAAGCCTGGTAATGGGTGCTTCTTCGTTTCGAATCGATGGTTAACTTCTTAGATTGTTTAAGCCTAGTAGGTGGCTACGTGTAATGCAACATCGGTGACATTCATAAAGTCCTCCAAAGTACAGGTGTATGAGCACTTCGGTCACTCCAACATGTGGCTCATGTTCTGAACAGTCGCTGAATGGGTGCTTGAATAATTTGTTATTGTTATGTTTGGATTTTGCTAAGTCAAAGGTTCTTGCAAATAAACATTTTGTTTTTATTTTTTATTTGAGATGAATTTGCTCTTGAGTCTAGTCTCAGAGACAGAGACAAAGTCGACGATGGAGCGAGCTTACCCAGAAGAAGCCTGTTCACTCTAACTTTGAAGAGATTGAATGAACGTGTCCTTTTAGTTGCAACATAGAACTTCAAATATTCAAAGCCGGGTTATATTATTGAACAAAACATTCGAAAAAGTTGTCGGTAAAATGTGTTGCTAACAATCACGAACCTTACACGACACTAGCAAATCTCAGTTTTTTTTTATTTTTTTTTATTTAATATGGGTTTGCTCTTGACTCTAGTCTAGCCTGTTCACTCTAATTTTGAAGAGATTTAATATATACGTGCATATTGTTATTATCTCCATGCGTGATTTTCACAATGAGTGGTTATTACGTCACTAGATGGTACTTCTCCCCTTTTTCATGACGTGTCATTACCAATTGACATCGATGCGGTCTGTTAATAATGCTAATCCAAAATGAAATGTGAACCATCATTTACCCAGCCTTTTTTGCCAACGAATTAGGATGACTACGTGCCAGTTAAATGAACTAACTGAAGTTAAATGCATACCGACTACTTCCAACGAAGAATGGGTCCCCCTCTTACCAGTCTAGAAATTAAAAAAAGAATCTCATAAATATTTTCTAAATTACCCATTTATCTGCCAAATATGGTGATTAACGTCACTTACCAAAAAAAAAAGAAGTAGGTCACCACATAACCAGTGATAATTAACGACTACATTAAATTGGGCACCCAAAAACCAGTTCTACTAATCACCAACTAGTGTCACCAAACCCATGTGGTGACGAGCCCCAAGTGACCTTGAGGCCCCCTCCCCTCGCTATCCAGAATCGGGTGAAGTATATTTTAACCCTAAATTAAGTGGTGAGGTTTCCTTCGAGCGACCGCGCCGTCGGGTCTCGGCGAACGACGGGTTAACGCCAAAAGACTTTAGTGACAAAATCTGACGAGCAATTTTCGACTCTGTTAAAAAGGAGAAGGGTTGGGTTTAGGTGTGGAGTGTAGCCAGTTGCAGGGGTGTGTAGTGGGCTCGCTCGAAGCGTCCTCTAAGAAAATGGAGACAATACGATTATAGTATTGCAGTATATGGAAGAATTTCGGATGGTGAATATTTTAGATAGTTGAAGAACTGTGTAAACTTTTTATAATAGTAAAAATGATTCGATTGGAATTTTACTCATAAACATATTTTTTGCTAGAAAATAGGTCATGTATTTTTATATCTGTGGAAAGTAAACTCGTTCTTTGAACGTTTTTGGCTTCAGTTACTGATATTAAAAATCGGTATTAAGATTTTCACAAAATTCTGGACACGTATCTTCTCTTTTTTAACGTTAACAAAAAATGAAGACGATGCAGTGTTTCGAAAACTCGTATGACGTCACATTTGAGTATCTCACCGTATAAAATAAATAAATAAAAGATCTTTATTTCAGACATCACATCCATATGTTGTTAGTGCTAAGTTAGTAACATAATATGCGTGCTTATATACTATATTAGTATTGTTAGTAGGTAATTACAGGAGAGTTTATTTTTGTAAACCCGTAGCTACCTCCACCCAGTGTCTTTGGATGGGGCAGTCCGGTCTGTCAGCAATCATTTTCAGGATGCTATTCCGACTGTTACGTAAGCGCTGCAGTAAAGAAGCCGCTTTCTTACGCATGATGGCGTGAAAGCCATCCGTGCGAGCTTCTGCAAACATGCCCGACGCACTGCAGCGCCACGGCAGCCGCAACAGCATCCTGAAAGCGTTGTTGTATTGTACACGCAGGACGTTGTAGGTTCGGCTCGTAAATGACACCCATAGGCCGCTCGAATAAAAGGACTGACAGAACGCCTTAAATAAACTGACTTTGACGTCTGCCGTACAGCGAGCAAACCTACGGGCGAGCATATTACTCCTCACCGCCAACGCCCTGCGCTCACGCTCTATATCACTATCGTCCCGTAGGTCGCTAGTGACAACATGACCCAGGTACTTAAAAGTATCCACCACATTGAGTACTATGCCGTTGAGATATACCGGCGGCACACGACGGGGCTGTTGTTTAGGCGCCTTAAACACTAGGATCTCACTTTTTTTCGAGTTGTATTTCAGGCCGTGCGCCTCCGCGTACATCTCGCAGGTTCGCAACAATTCTCTGAGCCCGCCTATCGATGGACTGAGCAACACCATGTCGTCCGCGTAACTTATATTATTAACACACGTACTGTCAATGTGACAGCCGACACGTGTGTTGCTCAGT